>OX443561.1:34184599-34784599 GCA_949372485.1 Cheilosia soror | reverse complement strand
GGGTGTGGTTTTTTTTCCCAGATTTCTGTTCACTTTTCGGATTCGACGATACCAAAATATTCTTTTCCGTGAACAATCGGCGGATTCCATGATAGGGGTGAATAACGAGAGGATTTCAACCGAAAACGTTGCTATATCGCTCTAAAAACTGCATGCAATAAAAAAATGAAAGCTTTAGCACATGGGTTAAACAAAAAACATTTCCAATCTACAAAATCATAAAACTATCCTTTGCTTTGTTTATATACATTTTCTTTTTTATTATTGTACAATTATTATTGGTTTGTAGCTCAAAAATAAAGTTTTTCAATTAAAAAAAAATGCTTTAAAATTTAATTTAACAAAATAAATTATAATTTATTTTATTTTGGGGGTTGGTGTCATTCTATTTTTACATAGGTAGGGTTTTTTTTATTTTATATTTAATCAAGTTTTATTTCATATTGCTTTAGATTTCTTATTACTTTCTTTTGAATTGATTTTTTTGTATTTATATCGAAACCGCGTGCGGTTCTCATCTCATCAATTGTTTGAAATTAATTATTTCTTTGTGGTTTAATTTTTACATGTTTTATGTGTTGCCTTAAGCTATGCGAATTTATCAGGTTTATTATTTTGTTGTATATATAGATATATATATTTTTTTAAATGTATAATATAATATGTTTTCTTTATTAAACTAGATTATAGTACTTCTTTCGTTTTGTAAGCCTTTTTATTGGTAAAAATATAAAATAAAAATTATAAAATAAAAATTTGCTAGATTTCTCTTTATATCCGCTTTAATGAACACTTTTCGTTTAACTATGGTTTACTGAATTTTATTTTTTCAACAAAATAAAGAAACTTAATATGAACTGTTATTTGTAAAAAACAAGGCATTTCATTTTTATTTTTATTGTTTTTTTTTTGTGTAGCATTTCATGTTTTGTTTCTGTTTTATAATAAAAAAAAATATTAATTGCATCGAGGTATTTGTTATTTTATTTTTCTGTCTTTTTATTACATAATAATAGTTTTTTTTTTTGTTTATTTTTTTTTTTTTTGTAGCACCTTTTGATTATTTGTATTTTTTATTCATCTTGTTTTTTTTTTAGTAATTAATAGTAGCGCGTAGCGAAATGCTTCATTTTTTTATTATTTTCATAAAACGTTTGACAAAAAAATAAAAATATTTCTGCAATAGTATTTGTAGTTGGTTTTTGAGGAATTTCTATTAAATTGTTTTTATTTTGTTTATTTTTACAGTCTTTTAAAAAAATAAATTATACACTGCTTAGTTTCCATTAAACAAAAAAAAAACTGAATTGCATTGTTCAATAGGAATAAAGCCACGCTTAAAATGCCTTATTTTTTGCTAAGTTCTTTTGCTTTTTTATCCGGTTTTTTATAATATAAAAAAAAATAGATTTAAAACTAATAGTTAGGTTACAAAGAAATATGATTTAAAATGGCTGCAACATAGAAAAAATAAAACAACAAACCGCCGCACCGTCTTATAAAATAATAATTAAAATAGGGAAACATTAAAAACGGCAAAAATATGCAATTTTTCTTTTAATATTTCACTAGAAAAAAATCGATAAAAGATACAAAAAATAATATTTATTTAATTGTAAAAAAAAGGGACCAAGTTTTATAAATATATATAATATGCGCGTATAATTTTTTTTTAATATGTCTGTATATTATGTATATATATAAATAATATTTGCAATTATTTATGATAAAATAGTAAGTAGCAAAAAGTTTGCATGAATTTATATGTTTACTTCTGTTTGAATTCTTTTTTTTTTAGAACTTTAGGTTCTTCTTATTTTGTGGGTTAGCGTTTTTACAGTTACAAACTGGATTTCCACTGAGGGAATTTTTGCAATTTAATCGCAATTCTTAAGAGGTGGTCACACCAAAATTCACATTTGCACATGCAGGTACACATTTAGCCGAAAGATTTGCTTTCTGCAGCGTTTAAAAAAAACGTCTGAGACTTTTAAGTGCCTCATGGTGGTTGACAATGTGTGTTTTTAGTAGCAAGTTCTTACATTTTTGTTCGTTTTTTTTTTTCTTTTTATCCCTAATATTTCTGATAAAATAAGAATGTAGTAAATACTTATTTTTTACGAACTCAGATAATTCGACTATGTCCCTCAGTTATAGCAATACGTAAAACATAACCAAAAAAAATTGTTTTACTTTTTTGGAGCACTTAAACTTAATTGTTGAACTCAATCTTGGTCTTAAAAAAAGTAAGCAATTGATCTTAAATTTTTCTTGAAAAGAAATTTATCACTTTTTGTTCAACTTCTCGGTCAATTCCACAAAATTCTCCACTGAGTTCTTGGGTTAATTGTTTCATTTTATTTTTCTGTTTTGTGTTTTTACGGATGCTCTATAAAATGCATGTTAAAAAAGGGGAACTTGAAACAAATGAGTGCTAACTAAAAACTTGTGCCAAATTCAACACTGGAACCCTAAAATATATCTACGTCAGTTTTGACAAATCCAGTTCTTTTAAACGAAGAAGAATAACAACTTTTCACCATTAAGTGTGCAGCTAATTTTTATAAACTTATTATAGTTTTGCAATTTATTCTAGACAATGCTCATTAGTTGAGAGAGAGCATCAATTTTAGCTGTGGTTCTCTCGTCTGGCCTTTTATTAAACAAATACTTCTGGCTATAAAAGTTACTCGACATCGTGTCAAGGAGTGAATTTCAGTTTTTGATTGAAAATCCGTCCAGCAGACGACTATCGTAATCACAACTTGACTCTGGGGCCCTACTCTCTACTTTGTTCCGAAAGTCATTCCTATTCGCTTTTCGTTCCGTTTTTGAATTCGGACTCTGTAATACTTTTGATTTTCCGGATATCAATGCGTTTGACATTTAAAGATTTCATTCCGCTTTCGAAATAGAGAGTACCGAATATTCGGTTGCAGAAAATTTTACTTTCGGAACAAATTACAGAGTAGGGCCCCAGATTAGACAAACTTATCACAATTTTGGGGATAAAATGTCCTTTTTACCCAATATGGTAATGCGTGTCAACACTTTCACGAGATTCTTAAAAAAAATCATCGTAATATTTTTTAGACGATAATCGTGTAAACTATTTATCTTTCCAGTGCTTAAGACGTGGCTTTTATAGCAGGATCAAGGAAGATGATATAATTAGTGAAATACGACAAATCATTTAAAAATATCCTTTTATAATCTTTAACATTTCTAAAACGACGTTGATTACATGAACATGACTTCGAGAATTAATTCTAAACTCTCTTTAGTCTTGGCGATCAAAGATTTACATTTAAAATGTCTCTAACGAAGCTCCTCACTACTGAAGCAGACTTCTTTAAGAAGTTTGGGCAATTGCAAAGGTAAACGAGGTATCTGTCTGGCAGTAACTTCAATGGATCGAGTTTTGAGTCTTGAATGCTTTGAGTCTGAGCAAGTTTACAAAACTTTCAACGAACGAAAAAAAAAAAATTTCCTTTGGGGAATGTTTTTGGAACTCACATTCATCTGAACGCATAAAAATTAAATATACACGAACAACTTGTAGCCTATTAAGGGAATAGAGGAACTACCTATAATTATAGCGAAGACACCCGTTTCGGTTGCTTTTTTAAATCGTTGAATTTGTAATACTGACATTCAATGCGACTATCAAGGAATGGCTGCATAGTTCCAAGCTTAATATAACTTTAATGCTAGTTTAGGACTAGCCAAGCTTAGCACTACAAATTTAGTATAATTTAGACGGACCTTTGGAATAATCATCGTACTGCGATCTCCATTTCCATACTCGAATCGGATAATACCGCATATTTGAGTTGCCATTTCAAAATATCTATCTATTAGTGATGATTCCATCTTATTCCCAACGCCACAATCAATGCGAGAACAGAGATGTTATTTTTCGTCTTTAAGGTACGATTTACAATCAGAGTTTTCTACTGCACGTAGGTACCTAATCTACTCGTGTAAATACGCTCAGTTAACAGGTAAACTGTTACGTCTTATAGGTGAATTGTAGAAGTTATAAACGCCCTGTATGCTAGGTATTCTACGTGTGTTAGTAGTGTACTACTTTTGCATGTAGAAAATATAACAAATGTAGTATTTGGACAAAAATTGGCTGGTACAGCATACACTGACTAATAGTTTTTACCACAACATCGTGCTTTGATTTTCTGAAACATTTCAGCGTTTAGCGCCGCACATGCGCAGGACATAAATGAATAAAAATGTAATTCGTCTCAATTCCAGTCTTGGTAACTATTCTATAAAATGCATATAAACTCGTTAGGTATTTCTTTAAGTTCTGAGTGGATTTGCCTACATTTCGAACTTTAACTGGCAGTGTTGTATATGTTACAGGGCGGAATACAATCTTTCCAAATTTCCATTCCAAACAGTCGGCGTTAAAAAGCAAATGGAACTCGTTCGATGGTTAAATAGTTTAAATTAAACTTGACTTAAAAACGAATGCGAACTTTAAGCTGCACCTGAATTCGATAAAAAAAATATTTTGTCCACTTATATTTTGCGATACAATTTTAAAATTCCTCCTCAACGGTAACCCTGTTTGTAAAAGCCATTTCTTATGGAGGTATGGGTAAAATAAAAAATAAAAATTACAATCTATATTTTTTGCTATTGGAAAACAAAAAAAAAAAAAAAAAAAAACACACTTTTGTTTATAATATTGGGCAAAAGTTATTATGGTAATAATTTTTTCATTCCTTATTCTATTCGCTTTATTCTCGTTTGTTTTGTTTCTTCTTCATTTGTAATGTAATAGGAGCTAGTTGTTGAATTTGTTTATAATAGATTGCATTGCAAACTATACGACGGGACCTTGTACGTCCATCATCTCGTCCTGCGGTGATGGTCGTGGGGCAAATGTCTGTAGATGGGGTGGTGTTGCACGTGAGCACATACCTCGTTGTGGAGGAAACGCCAAACGATATGAACCGTCGTGTGTTTGCCGTGGTGTACGACGCGGTGATCGGGCTGGCATACGGTTGGCTCGTTGCATATCTTCTAGGACTGATGGCGCTACATAAGTGAAACCCTGTAAAGAAAAAATGAATAAATTAATAGTCTGTTTTTGTAAGTTGTCTTTAGTTAACATTTTCTGAGGGACGAAATTCTCTTCATCAATTTAGCACATATATTACGTCTGTACGATAGATCATATTGCGGCTCTAATATCTAAACTTAACAAATGAGGTGTCTAAATGGAATTTCGTAAGCCAACGGACGAATTACACTTTCATGTTTTAATGTGAAACCACAAGAGTTATCTGCCCTCCTGGCAATTACGTAACTTTAGTTCTACGGAAGCCGCGCACATAAGCAGCACACAACAAAGCCTGCCAAGTTTGCAGTATGTACACAACTTCCAAACCTGCAAATTGTTCTATCAAATGAATTGAGGCCAAGCGCTCTAATTTGATTTTTCGCTCGCTGTCTAAATTCATGCGGCCATAATTCTCGGAACCACAAACCGATCTAAGTTTGACAGTTCAGTGACGCGGTTCTATTTAACTTTTTTAACACGTACGTACGTCTTTCAGTTCATATATCGAAGAGATAAAGGCACCAAGTGATAAAGAACAGAAACAGAATCACATACATTTGCAACAGAAACAGAATTAAGAACAGACATTTTTTCAGCAACAGAATTTAGCGATAGGAAAATTACTGTTTGACGACAGAACGTACACAAGTCAATATTAGGTTTGTTCGACGTGTCCAGCCCTAGTGCGCACTGAGAAGTGTCAGTGAATTTTCGTGGCTACCAAAAAACCCAAGGAAACCCCAGAAATTCAGTTTCATGTCGAACACAAAATGTTTACCCTGAGACCTGTCACTAACAATTTTTTTTTAATATACAGATTTAACACCAGCAATAACATTAAATTAGTTTAATTAATGATTGTAATGTTGAAAAACACATTTCTTTTAACATTTACTAGTGCTGCACAAGCCAATAATTCACAAAAATTTGTTTTCACACAAATGACGAAAAAAAAATGTTTTTAGTGGACATAATTTCATGATAGCGTTTGACAGAATAGATGGCAGCCATGTTTTTCTGGATCTGTTTCAGTTATGTGTAGCTGAACGAGCAACGTAAACAGAACCAGAACTTATTACAAAACGAAAAAGATTTCTGTTCTGTTTCAGTTTCTGTTATTTGTAACTGACTTCGTGATAAACCTTGACTCAGTACCAAACAGATGACTGTCACTTCAAATGCGAAATAATTTGCGGAGTTTTTATTCTAATAATGTTTTGGGATATCATTGATTAGCAATTGCATTGCAAAGTATTTGTCGTGAAATTAATTTTAGTTTATTAAAACAGATAAAAAATTTAATTAAGTGAAGGGGTAAATTGGTATTATGTACATATATGACAATGTCGGTCGCATTCATAATGCTAGTCCAGACTTCAGACGATCCGACTTTTGAATATGTCCATTGTTTCAACTTAAATAGTTTTAATTGTATAAAATATTTTGATCGTCATATTTTCTTTGTCAAATATTTGACAATATGCTTCCATTGTCTGACAAGACAGCAAATAAAATTTTACATTTTGTCAGACAACGCAAAATGATAAAATAGTATCAAACTGCTTTATAGTAGTGTTATATTTGCGTCTATACGAAAGAAAAATCAAAGTGGATACAAAAATTGACGTCAAGATAAAACGATTTAAGTTTACCCTAGATCAGATAGGAGATGACAAAACCTAAAAGCTATATTCAAAGTGGATTTATCAGACCTTAGCGACTAGATTTAAAGAAACCAATATGACTTAACCTATGTAATGTATGTCTGATGAAAATCTTAGATTTAAGTGTCGCCGTATTTGACATAAAATTATTTTAGATCACATCCAGTCATAATAAAAAATAAAAACAAACAAATTGTTGAAAGAAGCTTGGGCTTAGGAACTGGCGCAAAATGGAGCCAGCATGTCTCTGTGCAGTTTGCTTCTGTTTAATTTACCTATACAATGTCAGTGTCGATGACATAGACGTTATTTGTACAAAAAATTAGACAGACTCTATACATAAGGCGGCGGTTATATAGCAACAACTAGCACGCGCGAGCTCGCGCTTTAAATTAAATGCATTTTATCAGATGATTGTGGTTATGAAACAACTTGAAATGCAATTTAACCGACTGCAGAAAATTTAACGCGCGAGCTCGCGCGTGCTAGCGTATATGTATAACCGCCGCCTGAGTCGTACAGCTGGATAGCTGACTTGATATGTTTGAGTTTATTTGGCAAGAATTCTTAAAGTTTTTGCAGTTGACGTTTATTGTGGGGTAGGCGAAAAATGGCTGTTTAGATGGTTATTGACGCAAAAGATTGATTCTTGCACTGTTTATATAGCACATAGCACCATCCTTTGGACTAATAGAGATCCGGTACATTGCTTTAGCGAGTGAAAGTGGAGAACACTGAATTAGAGGTAACATTTATGTCATTTTTTCACTCTGAAGGTTGCAAAAAGTCAGTGTCAAAATAGCATGTTACTATTTCAAAAGTAGCCAGCCCATGGCTTACCGGTTATTTGACTGCCAATTCGTAAGCATGTCGAAAATGTCATGCTAAAGATATGTGACATGAGTAGTGTAGTGTATATAATGTACTTACAAAATGTACTTTTACTGTCTACCACTGACTGTTGTGCTCTGAAAATACGTTGCATCTGGAATTCAACTCCAGAGTTGTTTTAACAGCCAAGCTAATGTGCCAGTTAAAATTAAATTGGTACGACCGACCTTCAATTATTATTATTTTTTTGGAAAGTTAAAAGCATATTGCAAATTTTGTTATTAAACCATTCGACCCCATTTACAAGCTCATAATGATAAATTATGCCGATCATTTTAAGAAATCAAATTATCTACATTATGGAATAATGAGATTGACAATGAAATCCAAATAAGGTCATTTTAGATAGATTGAATGCAATGCATCGAAGGGCTTGTTCACACACTAAGGTAATTACAAAGTGACAGCATACAATACAATGGCTAATTGGATTTGATAGTAACAATCATGTTGACCTTGTCGCAAAGAAAATAACTTGACACCTCCGCGTTGATTACAAAATTGCTTACCAGAAACAATGGTACGTAGTACTGCCTATATATACGTGAAAGAATAAATTATTATGTAGTCTTGGAGTATAAACAATTCCACACAGATATTTATGCCACCGATTGATTAACACAAACTTGTATAATAAGAGCGTTAATTGAGAGAATAAAGTTTGTTTTCACTACAATGTCATTGAACTGACTTCTTTGTAAGAATGTTTGGATGACACGTTGATAACCCAATTGAATTCTAACGGAAATAAGAAATAAACTGGACGCCATGACACCCAATTAGCCTATCATTAGGCTTTAGTTTGACATGTTTTTTTTTTCTCTATTGATAGTGATTTTTGGAAGCGTATTCAAATATTTGCTCTGGTGGAGAAGTGCGTGAATTAAAAAAGTACACATTCCATAGTCTGGCGTCGTCGTAGGTCTCACAAAACTAATAAATAGGTTGTACATGTACATATTGCAAGCCCTAAATGAACTGCACATCACAATGACATGTTTGTGTATTAAAAGAAAAAATTGAGCAAGTGTACAATTAAAATAGGAGAGATGTTTATTTACAACAAATATTGGAACCACTCGGTTGGAAAAACGCGTGTAATACGATGACTGATGCAGAAGATCGGTGACGCCAAACATTTTAATTGATTCATCGCACATATGGAGAAACGTTAATAGCGCACGATAGAGGTTACTTAAGCGAAGAGCAATTTGAAAGGTAAACATTTGACAACTCCAATGGGACAAACAAGATAACATTTGTCTTTAATCATGGCATGACCGATCCATACAGCATGCGAGTAGTCTGTTTCTATCATGGTAGGTAGGGGTAAATGGATGCTATTGTCGCAGCTTCGCTTAGGCAATCATTTAATTGAGGGAACAAAGTTAAACCGCTGTTCATTAGTGCACCGAAATCCGCTTTTCCTATTTGAACCACCTAGAATGTGCATGAAACTCAGGGGTTCTTAAAGCTATTTTATATACAGATTCTCCAGTTCGTCCTAGGAATAACTAAGAAAATAAGTCTGTTTATATCTGTTAGAACAACCCAGATTTGAGTGTGTATATTCAAAGAGTATTTTAAGATCCAACGCTTTACAGGGGTAGAATTACCACATCAGTTATCGAATCATACGGGACGAATAAATGTTGATTTGGTATGACCGCTTACGTGGCATAAGACCACCAATAGCCGTGGTCAAGAGGAAGAGAATTATTCTTGAGAAAACCAGAAATAGGGTAAACCAAAGATGGTCGGATATAGAAGGTCACAGGGTCTCAAAGGCTCTGTGGCCTAAGTTAGATAGGGAAAAATCTGTAGAATTACATATTAAAACTCAACAGATCAAAGATGGCAATAGGAATACTCTCCGGGCACTGTCTTCTAAGGATGCATGCTAGGAGATTAGTTTTAACACATACGGATGAACCAGCCAGGTATTGCAAAGACTTACATGTAGCAGAGGATATAACTCATCTTCTCTGTGAATGTTAAGCTATTGCTCGGTACAGGAGGAAACACATTGGAAGGTACATCTTCGACAATTTTGAGGAGGTTGGCCTCACAAACAATATTTGAACAATTTTTAAGTTCTGTAGGGAAATTAATTCATTGGGCGAATTGGTTTAGGTTTTGTCGGCGAAGGTTCCCCAGGGATGGCGATGGGCCCAATATGGTGCCTAGTCCACTGTGATGAACTCGCACCCTATACAACTTAACCTAACCTAACATAACTTATTACCGCATACGAAATTCGAGTATCGCGTATCGAATTTTGGTATTCTGTATTTCTGTCTGTCATCAGTGATCGAATAAATTTTCATTCGGTATATTTTTCATTTAAAATTAAAAAATTTATAAAAACACCAATTTATTTTTAAGACATTCACAGAAAAACAATACATTTGACATTTGTCAGCCATCAAACATGAATGTAGCAGAATTATGCTAGTACAATTGGTACAATTTTAAATATGTAAATTCGATACGTGATAATCGATCCCACTGTAGTTACTGCTCGATAATTCGATAACGTATATGCATTTCACTCACTTGATAACAGATGTGGTATTTCGACGTCGTTTAGTAGCTCAAAGTAGCTGTTGAGAATCATTGTTGTTGTTTTTAGGGGCTGTGAATTCCCAAAGTAGGTGGCGAACAAATTGTATTTCTTCGACATTCCTAGAACTTCTACAGTAAAGGACCATTCACATGAGAGCGAACGAACGAATTGATGAAATGCGAATAAACCATTTGTTAAATACATATTTTTAAAATGAAAACTCCGCATTTAACTATTCCAAGAGTAGGATAATCAATTATCCCATCAAAATCCAATAAGAAAACAAGTTTAAAAACAGTCTAAATAACGAAATTTAGAAGGCCAAACTTTTTGCGGCGAACGAAAACACCCTTGGCGCGAATTGCCAAAGTTTATTCGCAAACCACATGATCGCGTTCCACAAACTAGCGAATGAAACATTCGTTTGAACTTAACCTCAAATTGGAAATTGCTGATAGAAACTGATGGCTGAAATTCGCGAACTGCGAAAAGTGAACGGACTGCCAAAACTCGCGTAAACGTCAAAACTTGTTTAAACTGGATTAATTCCTTTTCTATTTAGGGGTATCGCGAATAAATTCCGATGGAAATGTTTCCCTTGTCAGCAATGTAAATCAAATTGCTGAATGGGAAACATTCCGGGGGAAATATTATTCGCGATAGGGGTGATTATGTTTTTTGCCCTAGTTTAGTGTAGAATTTTAATTCTGTAACAAAATATGTGCAAAGTCATCACGACATCGGAAGATGCTATCATTTTTACAAATGTCAAATTTGTGAAGTTAACAGATATAAAATGCACGTCAACAAGACATGAATCGATATATGTACTTAGATACTCCTAAATAACGCTGAATAATTGTTTCGATTTTGTGCGGAATAATTCATCGGCGTACAGTGAATTTCGGCGCAGTATTCTCGGTAACTTGGCAAAGACGTTTAGTCGCTCGTCTAAAAGAGTATGGAACGACACGAGATGCTGCCAGGTCTGACCGGCCACGGAGCAGACGTTCTGCTAAAAATTTCGCAGCTGTCATAGAATATGTCGCAGAGAATCCCGCAGTATCGACCAGGCGCATACCATGCAATTGACAACCAATCGGCGGTTTTTACAGAGAATTTTTGTGAAAGATTGTAAGATGTTTCCTTATAAAGTATAGACAGTGGATCAGATTTTAGCTGTTGACCGCCAAGCGCGTGTTCGGAGTGCTGTATTTCCGGGTCTCCTTATCTCTCGCTTTGGCGATTTTAACTGGCCGGAAATATCGACTGATTCGTTCCGGACATCTTTTTGTCACGTTTTTTTTTGAAGTCAACAGCCTCAGAATCTGGAAGCTCTCAAAGAGAATATCAGTCTAGAAAGCGAGGATCTATCGCCGGAAGTTCTGACAAAAGCGATGGAAAATGCGAATACACAAATTTGTCCAAGTTTATTACGAATTTTGATAATATTTACATTGTGGACCGCGCTAAGTTTACAGTCTGTTATAAACATAATTGAAAGTAGAGAAAAACTTTCAAATTTTCTAGAGTACGTTCACATCATTCTGATTTTAAAAAATCACCAAAATGTGAGAAAGATGTCGTATGTACTGCTGATTTTTAAGCATTGTGGTTTTCACAGGCTGTTTTACTCCGTCATTTGAAAATATTTCGGGCGGTACTTCCCGACAAAGATGTAAAAAGTATTTTAAAATAATTCCACCAAAAAAGTGAACCACAAACTTTGGGGATTTCTAATAAAGTTCGCGGTTCTTTCTTCCAATTTGTATGTTACTAATAAGAAATGAAATTCATAAGGAATCATCATTTTAAGTATCTACACTTTGATGGGAATTTTTTCGTTTAAGTTTCATACTATAAAGTAAAACGAATCAGCAATTTACTGGGAGAATAATAGAACTAGTATATATTTCCATGACGAATAAGAAAATCGAATGAAGACTGCATTAAGACTACGAGTTCACAATCAATATTCAATTATGTAAAGACGAAGAGATCATCTTGTGGCCAAGAGTTGAACACGATGTGGATAAAGATTATCACCTCAAATTCACCGTAGTCGAGGTTTAATCTTTTCATGGTAGAGCATTGGAAAACCAATTACTAGAGAAGATACAAAGCTATACATAAATTGAATCTATCTATTCGTACTGCATACTCCAACGATGTGGTATACAATTTGGCTTGATCATGGATCAATAAATTTGTTAACAAAAAAAAACTGTCATCAACTGACACACGAGGACAATTTATTCACTTATGCTGACAACAGTAAATTCATGAGAATAAGAACACGATAAACGACCGGAAGCACAAATCCTGTTCTACCACGATTTACTCATATCTTCGACTATGACTTCCATGGCGATACAAATAGGTTACTCACGTTTCTTAATCGATTGGAACAATTTCACGACTGTAGCACGAATTTCGAAGGTCTACACGAGTTGCTCTACAAATCTTTGAGAAAGATTACACGATTATGATCTTTCTAATTGCCCACTGATTTACATAACAAATTTCTCGTTGCTTAGTAGAAAAAACTTGCCTCTGTTGCTAATTACATAAATAAAGAGAGAAAAAAATCCTCGTCGAACTAGTAATCAATATAATCATATCTGCAAAAGGGAATCCTCATCCGCATATTATCATTCTTAATGCCAACTAGAAACCGGTTACCCTTCTGAAGATTAATCATCACCGCCACCACTATAGCTGACCCTGAACGAAGCATCGATCGGTGGTGTCCCCATTCGTACTTTCCTTGCCACTATATGCGCCTGCCCACTTGGCTTTCTTTGTTTGCGAAATATCGGTGCCTCCGAGAGTTGGATCTATCTGCATTGTTTGGTCAAGGGCCGTATCCAAATCCAAATATAGCTCCTGCTTTGTTTGACCACACAAATCCAAAGCCTTCTATACTTGGGCAACGCCAAATTGTCTTTCAAGGCTAGTTAGGGTATGGCCTTTGGGCCAGTAACCCTCCTCCTCCACGAGACAGATATATTTGCATTTAAACAAGTCTCATAGCTGGATAGTGATAAGCTCAAGTGGAATGATAAAGAAACGATGACTCGACATCAAAGAGTTGGTGAACAAACCAACACAAATGAGAGTGAGCAGAAATGGTAAAACGAACGAAAGAAAGGAGAAATACAAACACTTTGGTGGATGGATATGGATACATAGCCCAACCAAACCATACCACCGAGAGAGTCTCCACTCCAACAAACCGAAACCGATTCAGTTGGAATAGTGAAGCGAACAAAGTAGTCACGATCACGACAAACTTTATCGCGGTTTATTCGCCGCTGGCCAACTAGATACCAATCCTTGTTATAAGTAAAATTCATCTATCAGTATCATCACATTGTTATTCAGAAAATGCACTCGTAAACTTCGCACTTCCTACTTAATTCGCGTCGTGGTTTCTTCGCCTTCATTACCATACAAGCAGATCTTGTCATATCGCGCGCTCAACTTTTAAGCTGAATACAAAATATTTTTTTTTTTATTTTTATATTGAGGGCACCGTTAACAATTTTGTTTAGTTTTCGTCTGCGGTTGGGCTTTGTTTTCTAATTGAACGCGTGCGCGCGACGCTTTCCAATAACGCAAATTTTTCTCTGTCTATAGCAACTCTGGTGGAGTAGTTATACGGTAGCGGCTCACAAGTTATTTTAGTTCAGTTTCACTGCAAACATTATCATTTTTTGAAAGTGCTCATATAGTTATTGTAGTAGTTTTTTGCTACTTTTTTACAAGTGCATCGGCCTCGGCCTCCAAGTGCCAATTTGGACAGCAGTGCGCCTGGTGGTAGCGAGTGGTGGCGAACTTGGTGGTCGGCTACACACAAATTGGTAAATCATGCGAAATTAAGACCACAACTCTACGAGCTAGGTACCTACAAGTATTCGAGGCTGACCAGCACCAAGAAAAGAAACTATTTTAGCATCAGCTCTATCTGAAGACCATTGGCGGACTACAGTCACACGGCATAAGGAAACCAAAATTAAAACCATCTCAGGGGGAGAGAGAGAGAGAGATACCTGTATCAGCAAACAAGTGCAACATGGGGACTAGTTATTTGCCACAAATAAACAAAAAAACAACAACAACACCAACGACAACGACGACGACAATTTTTGTGTGGACAGTGTTGGTCGGCGTTGTCGTGCAACTTTCACATGCCCGGGCAGAGATGATGGGTAGTGCTAGCACAAGCACGACAACGACGACCATGTCGGCAGCGGCGGTGGCTAATGGAAGATTTTCATCCCTTGAAAAAGAAGTAGGTACGGTTTGAGTCGACGAAAATAGTTTATTATTATTTTTGCACATTTGTATTATCACAGTTTGTTTACTTTTATTATTGCTGATGCCTTGAAGTAAAAGAAAGTTGTGAAGTTTCAACTTAAATTAAGTTTAATTGAAGATATTTTGTAATCATAGCGATGGGGGATATTCTATTAATTGATTTGCTACAAACGAAAGTTGTTAATTAATCTATGAGGTTGCTTCTTCTTTAATTTGCAATGATTGTGTTGTGGACTGTTGAGTAATAGATCAGATAATGGCGGCTCTTAAATTACCACATCTCTAAATGCGATAGTGTTTCTAGTGGGACTTCGAAAACACTTACTTACTTGATGCCGAAGCTCATTTGAATATGTATGCCCAATTTATTGGCCAATATTTCATAGGCAAAGCTATGTGTGAAATTTTCGGCAGTTGACAGATGCAGTGACAAAGAGTGTCATTAAATTTAATTTACTGATTTTAAACCAATTAATGACTGTGCGAGAATTTACATTTGAAATTTAAGCAGTTAAAAAGTCATTAACCCGAGTGTGCATTTCAATAACTTCACTGGTGATATGCGATGACAGATGGTGGGATATTTTTATTTGGACCGAAAAAAAGATGAGTCGATCCCATTCCCACCATTATTCTAAGGCCAACAAGCAAATAGCTGAATAAACCGTTGAACAGCTTTTGTTAGTTGTTGAAATGTTAAGTGAGATTATTGATTGTGGCACAAAATTTACCCAGTTACAACATTTGGGTTTAAGGAACCAAGTTGTTGCTTTCGAATATCGAATCAAATAGGTTTTACGCAAGTCAATGGACTACACGAAGTTGACAGTTGCCGTTAATACGTCATAGCCACAGTATTTTTTTCTGTATGCGTTTGTAAAATGACAGGTACCTTTCGTATTTCCTTTGCGACGATCTTCAACAGAAGGAATTGCCAATTTTGATGGGTTTGTGGCTATTTTTCAAGCAGACAAAGTATCTACTAAATGAGTATGATTTGTCTACAGCAATTATCTACATACATCATTCCAAATTCTTAACTGGGTCCTTTAAAGTATACTCGTAGTAGTTGGCAGCCCTTTTATTATTTTCATAAAGCAACTGATAAGTTGATGAAATCAAATCCAAAATTTCTAAAACTTGGTTTCTTGGTCCGTCCAGACATTTATTAGGTTTTCAAATGAGAAATCTACTGAAATCATATACAAAACTCCGGAAATAGCATTGCAGAACAGTTAAAATATTTGGCATTATGTATTCACATGTGAGAAGCTAGGCCTAGGGTGTCTACACGCCTATAATCAATTATCCGATAGAGTTAAAAATAAGTTGTGTTTAAAGATATCTTAACCTAAAATAGGGACAACGTAAATTAATTTGGTAATAAGTATATGGCTATCAAAATGCCGTGCCGATCAAAGAGTGATAAAAATATCACTTCATAAAGGGTGACAAGGCCCTCGAGTCTTATAAAACCAACATTAGGAAAGCCCCGGAGTTCTTGCACATTTCTTGCAAAGATAAAAGAGATATCTGAGGCATCTTGGCTCTGAAAGATCCTCGCAGTTATTCCACAGATGCCAAGCTAGGTATCTTAAAAGCCCAGATGGGTCGTGAATCTTCTACTGGATTCCAACTTCGCAAATAGCAGCAATGCAAGTTACGATTCCAAAAAAGATCTCGGTAAGAACGCTCAAACCAGTTCCTCATATCTTATTTTAAAAATATATTTTTTTTTAACACACTCAAGTCTCCTGGACCGGATGACATATTCATCCCTATTCCCGTTGGCGTAGGTCGTATACGACACATTTTTCGTACCATTATAAAACGATGTTCTGATTTTTTTTAAAACTTTTGTTTCCCAATTTTATTTCCTTTTTTATGTGTTGACCATCATTTTAATTTTTTTGTCTCAAAAAAGTTACAAACACCGACTGAAAAACGAAGTAAAATACGAGTCGTTTACGACAAACGCCAACGGGAATAGGGGTAAATACCTAGCGAACTTCAGTGAAATTTTGACCCAAGTCGCTCCCTTGGTTAAAAGTGTTTAAAATCTTAGACGAACAAGTCTGTAATCAATTTTCCTCAAAACCTCAAGAGAAATTGATAAGACTCCAAAACACTCTGTAGTGTTGATCCAAATCTTCTGTCAGCCCATCAACATGCGTATATTAAAGGAAAATCTGTTGAAACTACATTGTACTCACTAGTAACTACTTTAGTGGAAAATATCTTGATTGTAAAGAATGAATGAATGACAAAGAACAGAAACAGAACAGATCTGTAGTAAATTCTGATTCTGTTTAGGTACGTTGCTCGCTCAGCTACACAAAATTAAAACAGATCCAGAAAAACATGGCTGCCGTCTATTCTGTCAAACCCTATCATGAAATTATGACCACTAAAGACATTTTTTTCGTCTAGTAGTCGAATTTGCAACTCAAACTACCTAAAGCAGGCAGCCAGATGACAGATGCAGAAAAATGCAAACAAGGAAAACCACCCTCCCACGATAAATTGACATTTCTGTCACTGGCAGCAAAAGAAACAATCAATATATAGACTTGTTTACGTTCTGTCGTCATTCGTCAAATAGACATTTTTCTCTCGCTAAATTCTGTTGCTGTAAAAAAAATATTCTGTTCCTAATTATGTTTTTGTTGAAAATTTATGGGATTCTATTTCTGTTCTTTGTCACTTGGTGCCTTTAACCAAAGACAATAATTGGCAAAAGTCTCAACGCGGTTCATCACCGCATAAGGTGATGTGATATCCCATCGTTTTTGAAACCTAGAGCTGAATGAACTATGTACTTCTAATACTGAAAGGGGAGGGGTGCGAGGTAATTGTCTATGCAATTGACGTTGTTATCGCTGTCTCAGTATATTTAGGGAATTCATCAGTGGATTGATGAAATGCGAACAACTTTTGATGATGTATGGAACAGAAAATTGCTCATTTTACTATTCCAAGAGTAGGATAATTAATTAATCCATTATGAAAACATGTTTAAAAAGAGATTAAACGAGGAAATTTCGAAATCCACACTTTTTGCCGCAAACGAAAACATCGTTGACGCGAATTGTCAAAGTTTATATTCACAATTCAAAACATTTAAACGCGTTTCATAAACCAGCGAATAAAAAATTCGTTTGAACTTAATCCCAAATTAGAAATCGCTTGTAGTTTGATGGCTAAAATTCAGGAACTGCCGCGAACTCTCCGCGATTCTGAATTCAAATCCAGAAGCAAATTCCTCTTCTTTTCAGTAGAAGAACTGTCACTTGAATGCCAATTGCTTCCGGAAGGTACATTATTACTATAATGCGTAGGGACAAATGCGGGGTCAAATCAAAGGCAAATAATGTGAGTGCTCGAAGTCTATGCTAACGTGCAGATGGCTCTAGATATGGTCGATTAATGGTGCATTAAGAAAACTGAGGTTGTTCTCTTCAAGAGACGGAGGAGTCTGACTCAGCCAATGCTAAATGGCGTCACTATCCAGATCTCCGATAAAACGAAATATCTGGGAGTGATCCTGGATAAGAAACTTTCTTTGGCAAAGCATGTCAAGTCGAAGACATTCAAGGAGCTCTCAGTTTTCGGGCAGTGTAAGGGTACCTAAGACGTGGGGCTTATTTCTTGCCTATGCGTCGGTTGGTGGAGAGGACTTTCGCGAAAATTTGTGATTGCCTTCTGCACAAAACTCCAAAGAACGGTTTGTCTTGCCTGCACGAATGCTTTCCCGAGTACGCCGCGCCCTGCTCTAGATGCTCTGCTTGATTTACTCCCCTTGATACCTATATCATGGGTGTTACTATCAAAGCAATCTACCGTCTCAGGGGTGGTTTTTGGTATAATCCACACTGGAGTCTCGATGACCTTGCACGACGCTTATCCTACGACCCTAGTTCCATTGATATGCCGTCTGATGCAATGACACCGGAACTTTGACTGTTGTGGAAATTTTGAGCTGACTTTCCCATGCGTTCAGGACTGGCTTCAGCCAGAGTCTGAGCCTTGGGATGTAGTCGTATTTTCACGGATGGCTACAAAACTAGTCAAGGGTCCGGTGCTGGTGTCTTCGTGGAAATCGACAACATTAGACTTCACTACTCGTTAGGCAAGCATGCCTCTGTTTTTCAAGCGGAGATCTATGCTATCCAGATGGCTGCCGAATATATTGTTAAGAATAGGTGGCGGGGTCGAAGTATCTGCGTCTGTCGCGATAGCCAATCTTCGCTTAAGGCCTTGCTCAACCCTGTCCCAGGTCACAGTGGGATTGCTGGAAATGAGATATCCAATGAAATTGTTAAGCAAAGCTCAGAGGACCAGAACTTGTGATGGGTCTTCCCGCGTCCTCGGTCAGGGCTTCCATTGACGACTGGGTCTCAAACGAACACAATTGTGTATGGCAACGCTCTACAGGAAGCGGGCAGACTAAACACATGCTCCCGAAAGTCATTAAGAAGTCTGCAGCATTCCTGCAGTAGAAATGACTGCAGAAAACATTTTGGAGTTCTTACGGGGTAATTCGCTTTTGCTAAGCTTCTTTGTGTGCTAGGCTTAAGTGATATCAATGTCGGCGACGCTGGTGAAGAGGGCGACGATACTTCGGATCATTCCCTCTGTTATTGTCCTGCCTTTGCTCGGATCAGGTGGCAGATTTTTGGCGCTTATGTGGTGAATGCTTATACTATAAGCTCCTCATCGCTCAAGTGCATTCTCAGCTTTCTCTAAAAGTGGAAGAAATTCCAGTAAAATGGGTAATACTGGATTTGCTTCCTGGTAGTATAATGGACCGGTTGCGTCTGAGTGCTCCAGTGAAGTGTTTCCTAACCCGACAAAAAAAACAAGAGTGCTCGAAAGGAGTGGTTCAATAAATTGCAATTTAAAAGATCCAGCAAAGCGGGGTAGATACAGTGTCTATTAGTCTATAAAACTCTGAGAGCCCCAATCGAAAACTACACACGCAGACATAAACTTCCTACTTATTATAAACTATCAAGTGTGCCAAATGGCATTCCCGTATTGGTGAATTTTCCTCGCGAAATGTGTGTCATATTTCTCACGTTTTAGACAACAAATTAAATCTGATCTAAATTATGATCGAATATACTCCCATGGCTGTAAATTTTCTATGAATTTTGACAGGCTGACTATTATTATTAATCACATATTCACCCCTATTCCCGTTGGCGTTTGTCGTAAACGCCTAATATTTCATTTCGGTTTTAAGTCAGAGTTTGTAACTTTTTTGAGACAAGCGATTTGAAAATACAGTGAACACATAGAAAAAGAAGCAAAATCGTTAACAAAAGTTTGAAAAAAAGCTGAATATCGTTTTTATAACGTCACGACAAAAGAGTCGTATATGACAAACGCCAACGGGAATAAGGGTGATTATAATCGGCCCTATCATGGTATCCGTTCGGAGAGTACTTTTCTCCGCAACGCAAATCCAGTCGGATACTAAATTTGCGTTCAAAGTATCCGTTTTCCGATCATGCATCAACGCATTTTGTTCACTAAAATCTTTCCGCGATGAACAGATGTCGGAGACAATCGGAGAAAAATTGACGTGTGGCTGTCAAAACCAGGTGCAAAAAACGCAACCCATCGCACTGAAACGTAGACTGCCGGTGTGCGTTACGTATTGTCGGAGAAATGTTCCGAACAGCTTATCGGAACGATTACCATGAAGCAAAATTCTCCGATTCGTACAAAATCGGAGAATTTTTCTTTCGGAACGGATACCATGATAGGGCCGAATATATTAACAGACTAGTAACTTTCCTCTAAATAAGTTGTTTGTATATCGAGTCATTAATCAAAACGCCTTATAGAAATATTTTGCACAACGAAAAAGTATACGAACAAATTTGCTAATCTGGAAAGTGGCTCAGTTGTGACAAGAATTTGTTAGGAAATTTTATTTTTAAGTTGAATACTTTTCACTTTTCTTGTCATCATTAGTTTTAGCATAATTTATTGAGAACACCGAGTGGAATGTATCTACTCCAAGGTATTTGGAACATTTTTTGGTCTTCTCTCTTATCATGTTCAATGGAACACTCATTATCATGGGTGCATTTTCTAAAATGAAAACCTAAAACGACTTATCGCCACAATCTGAATCTGGTTCATTTGAGGCGCTGGCCACTCCCTGAAGAAATCAACAAAACGATTCACTTTCTCAACTCCTCCGCGTCGATGGTAATAGTATACAGAGTGGGCTACTTTGAGAGCGATTTACATCGATTCAAATTGAGATCACATTCAGTAGAAACAAGCGATAAAAAATTACCCAAAGGATTGCATTTGTAGATACATTTCTCCATTCGGCAAAACCTAGTCAAACAACATCGCATTGCAGCATTTCACAACCAAAATAATAATAACAATAATTTACCCTCATTACGTTAGACTAAGCCATGTCCCAATCCCAACTTCGATTTATGTCTGACTTCGCTTTGCTTTTGTTTTTTGCAATAAGGTTTGCGCAAACATTACTTGTTTATAGTCGAATGATTTCCGCGTAGTTTTTATGCTCTAGCTGTGGCATTTGTGACGTTTCAGATATGATCCCCTAAAAATGACAACAAAACGTGTTTGTGGTCCCACTCCTAGACGCTTACGCAACCCAAAATAAATCGTGTACACCATCTGATCATGCAAATGAGCTATTTTTCAAGCATGGCATGTGTACAAGTACAATAGTAAAAAAATGCAAGTGAGCGGACGCGCGCGCGCACATACAATGCGTAATTGTTTTTATGTAATACCGCAAGGGCTTAAGCGCAATCTCTATTACCCAAAGAAAGCAAACTATGGCACTTTGTGGAGAAGTGTTACAGAGAAGAGGGGATTACCAACTAAACGCATTTTCCGGTTAACCAGACTTGACCACACTCACTTAGGCTCTTGCAACAGATGTTTTTAATTGAACACAAGTGGCTCGGAAATTACAATTTATCGAGAGAAATTTTATGCTGGTGTTTAATGGCATTACATACTTGTTTGTATTCTCATTGCAGTTGAACGTTTGATAAAAGAATGGGCACCGGTTGTGTGGCTTGCCCCGGAAGAAAAATTCCTGCCGCTGGGCGTGGAAGAGTTTCTTCGAAATGTACACGCTGTTGACAAGGGAAACGATGAAGCTAAAGTAAAGGGAATGCCACTGGGAGACAACTCGAAGAAGTCGTACTTGGTCACTAACGGTGATATTGGTAAGATAAAGATAATTCATCATCGGATGCATTCACTTTATTATTTGAATATTTTCCAGATGAACTACTGGAGGATGATAACTCATTTCTTTATGGCAAGAATCCGAATCAGCACCATGTGCCGATATATGCCGTCGTACGACTCTGCAGTAGCCCCGTGGAACCAACAACCACAACAAGTAAGTTAAATGAAACCCTAAATGGGGTAACAATTATGACTATCGCTGAACTGACTCTTGATAGTTCTTTGTAGATTAACAAAAGTGAAATGTTTAAACAATTAGGAAGTTGGATGATGAATTAGTGTGGTTATTCGAAATTGCCTATAATTGCAACCAAAATGATTGATTGCAAATACCACTACATATTTGATATCACGTGTTGACTTTTCAACAAAGATGGGAATGGGAATGAGAAATAGTATAAGAACATATTTAGCTGTACACAGAGGCCCTTATTGTGATTGTCCATCAGCGATCGTCACGACAATTGTCAATTGCGTCGATTGATTTTAGCTATTCGTACACACAAAATTGTTTCACTTCCAAGAGAAAGCATCGACCAGAAATTTGTAATCGACTACAAGCGACTGTCAAATCGACAAATATCAATCGCAATCGACAATCACAGTTGTCGGTCGATCGACATTGTCGATCAAAGATCAACTATCGACACTCACAATAGGGGCCAAAGAGTTCCTCTAATTCTGTCATCATGAGGACTTGCTTTTGGTAGCAAACTTCGAATGTTGTGACGTAGTTTTCTGTGCATTTTTGGCTGTATTGCGGTCATAGCTTCAAGGATGTAGGTTTTAATCCTTTATTTGCATAGACACGATCTTAAGCATTGCCCGACAAAAATAATTTGTATGTGGTCAGATTATTTGATTGACAAAGTTCGACAGTTCTCGTTTATGTCATTGTGCGACACCATTGCTAGTTCATTTCCACTTTGTCAATTTATTGGCAACAAATTGTTTATCAGTTCATTGACAATCAAAGCATTGGCCTGGCCGATGCTTTGATACCCTCTGTATAAAAGTCATGCAAAATGTTTGCCATGGGAGTTCGATTTAGTGTCTTTGCACTGTTCAGGTACCTACACGCATGTGTAACTATCGCTATCGTGTTTTAGACAGACATGGCTAAATCGATTCAGAATGTGATCCTAATTCAGAATATAATACTTTATGGGGTCTCCAGTGACTCCTTCTTGGCGTTACAAACGTAATGGCAAAGTGAATATATCCTACCTTGTATAATAAGCTCTGTCAGTTAATTGTCATGCAATTGAACACGACCCCAATTAATGGCCGCGTTCCATTGACCGCTTGATGACTAGCGGCATGCCAAACTTCATATAAAAAAAACTGACATTTCAGCACTAGCGCTAGAGCTATAGCACAAATGCTGAAATATCAGTGTTTTTATATGGAATAATGGAACAAAAATGGTTACAAAAATGTCCCATGAAAAATACGGTCTTTTTGAAAATGTTCATTTACGGGCTTCAGTATAACAGGCTTTTATTTTACGATCAACTTCAAAATGCTGTTTGCATTTACGGGCTTCTGTGAATACGGGCTAAAGTTTTGCGGTCAAACGTATTGTTACTCATTCTACAATATGGATAGAGGTCTGAGCAATGGGTACTTTGTCTCTATAATCAGTGTTTCTCAAACTTTTTTGATTGACGCCTCACTAAAAGTATGTGGAAAATCTATTAAGTGAAAGGGCTGAGACTGTTTTCTTGAACAAATGAAAACAAAATAAAGTTCCAAGTCGATAGACAAGTTCGCATTTCGAATTTTAAAATTCTTTCTCGCTTTTTGGACTTTATTTCGGTCAACGCTCAGAATCAAAATGCATCGAACCATGAATATGCTAGGCTTAAAAAGGATTTCAAAAGCATTTAAGCTGATTGCTGGGTACCTACACATTTTTGACACAACAAAGACAAAACTCATCCAAATGAGCAAATCACTGAGCTCTTTTTTCCCGTTGTTGTTACGCATCTCGCAATGGCGGCCAATTATGACTGTGGAATAATCGTATATAGAAATAATATGCGCGCGCATGAGATATGGCTGACGATTGTGACTATTCGTATGGAAAGGCATGCCTTTTTGACAATTGCACAGAACGAAACGAAAATGAGTGCTCGGAATATATTATCTTTTATTCATATACCTTGCGTCAATGGTGCTTATAAATCCGTCTGGAATTTTGTTTCCGACTGAGAATCATCAATTCAATCGGAAAGCAGTCAAAATGTCCTTTTGTTATTTCAATTCGAAGTTTTCTTCATTTGACTCCAGTTTTATGATGAGAAGATATTCTCGGATGGACCTTGATCACTTAAAATCAGAGTTCAACTTTTCACACAAATCTGAGAGAAAGCGAAATTTAAGCCACAAAATCTCGTCATGAATAAAAAATACAAAAAGTGTTTTTTTACCTTCAAGAAGGAGTGAGTCGTTTTAAAACTACTTCGACATTCAAAATTAACCAATTGGATGATTGGTTCATAACAATAAACATATCTAGAGTTAAAGATTTAGAAACGTGAGTTGCTCTGTGAATCATGCAGTGGACGCTATAAATTTCGATTTTTTTGGCTCACAAGTGTGACAAATCTTTATTTTTTCAGCATTGATGGTCATCCAAACAAGACATTGTTCACTCCTGAATATGAATGAACAAAAAAGAAATTCATCAATAGAGTCGCTACGGTGTAAAAGTACCTCTGCGATTCGGAAAGTAAATGTGTATGAACAAATCAACGATAGTCGCAGCTTAAGAAATATGATATAACATTTCTTATTATGTACCTACATGCTATAATGATTTTTCAAAAACCTTCGCGGCATATTTAGCAGTGTCAAACGGCACATAGAACAAGAAACATTAATAGACTGTTATGCATTCAAGCCTGCTGTTTTCTCTGCTCCTTTGGCAAAGGCTTTTATTTTATTTTTCGACGTCCATACTTCTCTACATTTCTATACTTCCCTCATCTTCATTAGATATTGGGTCTGCAGTTCAGTCCTTGGGAGTAGCTGCAATTCGAACTAGACGTTCGAATAAAGACGTTTATCGATATATGCCTTCAGGTATCTTTGGAAAGTCCTACCATCTACCAACAGTGATTTTCGCTTCAGATGTGAATATATTTTTAACTACGCTTTAGTGATTTTATATGGTTAAAAAAAATGTTTCCGCGACATTCCTTTAATTGGACAGTAGCTACCAGATGGTGATATCTCGGCAGTCCCATATGGGCTGCTCTTCGGTTTGGGAACTATTGACAACTTTTAAGCTTCTGGAAGTTGATTGCCTATCAGTTAACAAACCAGCTCATCTTCTTTGAGCTCCTCATCTTAGAACTAATCTAGAAAATCATTGCATACGCCGAGCTATTGATTCTCTATGACATGCCTGAGAGATCATTATTTTGAATACTTTCAGATCCCCCCATTCACAATGACGGATATCTCCGTTATGCGTAGCGTTGTATACGGTGCTTAGCTGGTTCTATAAATTGTCCTCAGTCGGCAGTTCAGTTGGACACCGCACGGACCATACTCTTACCCGAATCTGACCGATATTATCCTACCACCATGTAGTTAGAATAGGATATTACGTTCTCTGTTCTAATAAGACTTCACTGAAGACGACTATTGTGTAGGATATCCTCACTGATAGAAGGGTACAAACGATAGTTGGACGCTGACTTAATATTGAATAAAATCAGAAACTCATAACCTTCTGTTTTCTTTTAGCAAAACTGCCTACACCACCACCAACACCACCGCCTACACAACGTCGTGTGCCATATATTCCCGTATCGATGAACGAATCTGGAGAGACGAACAATGCAATTCGTAGATCTTCAAGACTTTATCCCGGATTTACTCGTAACCGACGAAATGTACCCACCTACTACGACCAAAATGGAGTGGTTCAAAACAAGCCAGAAAACAACCCAATTCCATCGGCTGCGAATCCCGCCCCAAGCACAGATTCAAAGCCACAAATTTCCACAGAGAAAGAAGTCAGCGAATTCATTGCAAATCTAGCAGATAATGTAAAATTCACCGGTGACAGTGGAATGAATAACAACATCAATGTAGATTACATCGAACCACAACAGAAAAGGCAAAATATTCCCGGCTTCCATGTCACTTATTGGATGTTCTATCCATACAGTCAGGGCAAGACTATGTGTACGCTTAGTTTGGGCCCACTGGGAAGTATTCCATTTCCAGCAGTTTATGGATACTGCTTGGGTAATCGGAAAGATATCGGCAGCCATGTAGGAGACTGGGAACACATGAGTTTGTATTTCGATGGTACCAGTGCTCATCCCGAATCAATGTATGTTTCGGCTCATGATGCGGGCGCATATTACTCGTACAATCATTTGACCGGCTCGTTTGAGTTTCAAAAGCAAGAAACACGCAAAGGGATACTTCAGAGACCGAATTTCCCAAAGACTGTTACGACATTCACTAACCATCCGGTGTTGTTTGCTGCAAAGGTGGGTTTGAGAATACATGATAGAAATATTTTTGATTTTAAAAGGAAAATGTATTTTAAGGGATCTCATGGACTCTGGACGGCACCAGGAAAGCACAGATTCGTTAAAGTTGCTCGACTTTACGATGTGAATGGGTTCGGTACACCCTGGCATACGTGGAAGGCTGTCGATGTGTCCTATGAGAATTTACGAACAGGTCAGTTGATAACTCGCATTTTTTTGTTTTTTTAGTTTTTCATTAAATCATTATTTTGTCTCAGCACGATCATTTGTCCCCAATTGGCTGTACTTTAAGGGCAAATGGGGCAATCCAAAGAGCAAATGTCATCCACTGCGAAGAATTGGACTAAACTTTTGTGAATTCACTGATGGACCGACAGGAATACCGCTTAAGGAACCACATTTTCAATGTGATGCACCAACTGTATTATAGTAGCCGAAGACGGATCATTTTTTTGATGATTTTACCCAACGTTGCCTTCCTTGACTTTTATTTATTATTATATTTTAATTATTGTATTGAGTAGAATTAAAACGAAGCTATTTATTGAGAAAAATTCCAAATTCCATTTAATGGCGGAGCCCGATTTTGCAAGCGTGTGTCCTATGAGAATTTGCGTCTACTCAACCACAACCTATATGTACGCCACATGACACAGTGATTTTTTATTAATTCTTTGTGTGTATTCAGAAATTCGGAATCCAAGTCCGCATGTATACATCTTTGTCGATGGCTATTTTAAATAGAATCGCAACGCAATTGAAATAAGCATTGGCAATTAAAATGCAACACTTGAGAAAATCAAGATTTCCAAAATAAACACAAACAGTAATCAAGGAGGCTAACTTCACTCGTGTTCAAGATACATCACTGCTCTTGTCACACTGAACTATGCATTTAAATATTCTTTTTAATGAAATACAAACAATGAATGAAACGTTCACTTACTTGAAATATTAAATTGGCACTTTCACTGAGGGTTGTCTCATCGGGGGAATCGACTGGAATTTGTCGCGTGAATTTTGTATCAAATTGTGACACGTCGTCTTCACTTCTCTGCAAATATTTGTAGAATAAAAATATAAAGTTAAATAAGGCAATTTCTTTTTTTCACCGACTTACCAATACTGGTTTGATTGGTGGTTCTAAGCGTCTGGCCAGTACATCATCCCAATTGACGTGCTTAAAGAATGGATGTCCTCGTACAGCATCGGCGTCTTCAGGTCCGTATCCCAGTCTTTGATGAACGACTCGTTTAAGTAATCTACGTACTAAGTCTCTGGCGTCTTGTGTGAGGTATCCAGGTATGAAAAGTTTTGATTTCAATATAGTTTCGATCGTCTTCTTGCGGGTATCAGCAGTAAATGGCGGCTGTAGAATATGAGAATGGCATGTTAATTAATTGTAACGAAATTGAACGCTTGAAATCGGTCTAAAGTAGTCGTGTTCTCTGTGAAGTACATTAAATAAATATGAAATGAACTGCTTTAGGCCGATTGAATAAATTCTCACGGGTTAAATATAAAAATCCCCTTTTGCTAGTCATTGGAAAGAAAGAAAGATATTCTGTTCTTTTTAGTAAGCAGCCAGTATATGTATATATTTTGACCGTTACGAATATTTCGATTGGAAAACATGTGTTTTTAAGAAGAAGACCAAAAAATACCAGTTTCTCTTATTTGCTTCATGAAAATCCATCTCTATAGTTTTGTTAATGGCGATGGGACAAAATTGAGGACAGACATGCCTACATTTCGTATCGTGAATTGTTGACGAAAGTACCTTTTCGTCGCGGAATGTAGGTAGATCTAAAAAGTGTTTAATATCAATGTACTCCTCCTGAACTCAAAGCTGACTTTCAATGGACATATCAATTATCGGGGTTTAAGAGTCAAATTCGATCATCATTATTTCGCAGTGATGTAGAATGTTTCATCAGTGATAGTCAAACCCAGAACTGGAGGAGACATCTGCCAGGAAATCTGTCAGTAGAAACCGAAAGTTGTAAGATCTAGAACAATATCTTTATAACAACACTGAGACCAATACTTGCATACGATGTGGTTGTCTAGTGGACTACCTTGCATCAACGATGAATCGTGATAAGCTAAGGAGACGGATTTCTTCGTCTGGAGATGATACTAGACATTCTGTATCATATGATAGGTTAAGTACCATCGACATTTTTATGAGGTGAATGACTGTCTGTGCAGCTGAATGAACTTAATGAGCAAAGGCAATACAGTATAACTGGCGGCGTTCCTCAAGACTAGTATGGTCATTGCAAAACTTAATTTTTGAAAACAGTGAGACTAGATGTTGTCAAGTACAATAGGATTTCTGTCGACAAACTTATTGTCCTTGTATGAACATTTCTGGCGATTGCAACGAAGCTATCAGGACCATACATAGCTGACTTCATTTGGGTTGCAAACTATCGAAAAAAAAAAGATGGAAATGGTACTCATAAGAAGCAAACTAGTTACAGAGATAATAATGGTAACCTTCGACGTTTTTTCCAACATTGGGATCTGCTTCTGCTAAGACTGTTAATCACCACGTTGTTCTTGGTCATTTGACTACAATGACAATCCCAAAAGACATTGAAGACGTAGAGCATTTAGTGTTCTCCGATATGAAGAAGAAACTTGATATCAAATTGACCCTAAAAACATAACTATTCTTTTGTGGCACACTAAAGTGAAATGAGAAGTTTCTCGAAATGCTGTTGCAACCATTATGAAGAAACACCTCCAAAGAACACCTGGTCCACCGTGAACAGGACCAGGAAGAACATAAGTTACCATTGGCTGTTTTAAATTACTTTAGGATTCTTTCACTTCACAATACCTCAACTACAGTCTGACAAAAACTTACAAGTCACTGATTCCTTCCAAATCATTCTGGGAGAATGATGCATTCTTCTGCGCTCATATAAAACTTGTTTAAATTCAAAGATGTAGCACTTAACCCTTCTGTCAATCACAACTTTTTATACGTTCCCGTCCGTTTTGCATAAAAATAAAAGTGACGAAGCAGAAAACATGGAATCCTCGGATTGTTCTATCTGCGGTATTACCAACGATATAACAGACACGAATGAATGCGAACCAAAACTCCTACATTAAATAAAATCATGATTTGACTGACTGACCTTGCAGTTTTATAAATAAACAAAAAAAAAATGCTCAAATCACAAAAAACATTTGCGTTGATTCTATCATGGAATTTTAAGAAGCTGGGGTCATTATTTCTAACAGCTAGGTTCCAGAAATCGAGTGAAATCGAAATAGCAAATCGAGTGAATTCATTTTCAGCGTTCTGCATTTCGAGCGATTCGGAAACTCCGACCTTTTTTCGAAATCACAATTTCACTTTGTCTTAATTTCGAAAATTTTGAAATCGAAATCGAATACAGTGAAAATAGAACACAAAAATTCATTTCCGATTTCATTTCGAGTGAAAGTGAAATGTGGAACCTAGCAGTAAGAGAGAACTCCCACTAAAAGTAGGAAAGGTCTGACTAGATCTCATACAGACAGAAGGGTTGATCGGTTGCCTTTTACTTACAATCTCTTAATAAAACTGAATGATGTCGAAAGAACAAACAAGTCGTAAAACATTTCTGGTCATAGAGCGGATCTGAACCGTCCTAAGAGTTCGATACACCACAAGTAAATAGGTGTCATCCCATAGGAAGGCAAAACTAGTCATATATTCAAACAATTTTTATAGAAGCTAAATGCGGACGCGAAGAAGAGACTAATTTCTACTTTCCCTGTACAATGTACATTGTACATGTCTCCATACCATGCCTACTTTTCCAAATGGGAGCTTGCTAACATAACGATCTTAATTTTTAATAATCACTTTTAAACTTCAACTCAGTTGATTTTCATTAGAAGCTCAAAATGGTTCAAAGAGTCAACTTTAAAGGGAAAGTAAAAACTCTACTATCTTTCCGGGCCAATTGATTCCTAGACGAGTCAGCAATTGCACGCAAATTGTTGCCATTTACATGCTTGTATGAGTATCACTCCAAACTTTAGAGTTCTATCCCAGAGTCCTCCCCATTTTGCAACAATCCATCCATCAGTTGAGTAAACCAACATTTACAGGCCTAAAGCGGTTTTGCATGATTATAGGTTCGCTTCTTATCAGAAAATTATTACACGCTAGCAAGTCGATAACACTTCTCTGCAATTCTGAAAATTCCTTTTGATGAGAGGCTCTAGTATCACCCAATGTCATTTAGAGCTGTTGCTACACCATTTTGATGAGGCTTATGCTATGTAGACTGTCAACCATCGTTACACTTACTACAAATATTGTGAGCACGGATGAGTCATTTTTTTTCAAATTTAAATTGATACTCGTTCGACTAGTTTTTTGTGTCCCTCGCTGACAAGCCAGTCAGTTAGTATAAATCGACCATAGATGAGCACTCTATCACCCCTTCCCCATATAAATAAATTACTACTTAATTACACTTACCACTCCAGTTAGCATATCGAACATAAGAGCACCTAGTGACCACCAATCGACCGCTTTGCCATGACCGCTTCTTGTTAGAATTTCTGGAGCCCTATTTACCAAGAAACAAAACCCATTAGTAACCCAGTCATCAAAATTTTATTCCATACCCAAACTCACATATATTCAATTGTACCGCAGAATGTATGCGTTACACTACCACCTTGTATGTGTTCCTTGCATAGACCGAAGTCGGTTAGTTTAACATGTCCTTGTGCGTCTAATAATATATTTTCAGGCTTCAAGTCTCGATATATAATTCCAAGAGAATGCAAATGACCTAAGGCCAGTATTATTTCACTCAGGTAAAAGCTGTAAAACAGAACCCCAAACGCAAAACATAATAAATATTTAAAATGATAACTTTCAAAGAAAGTAACAAACCATGTTGTGTCTTCTAGAAATATTCCCTCGCGTTCCAAGTGAATAAATAGCTCACCGCCACTTAAGTATTCTAAGATTAAATATAATTTTCCATCTGTTTGGAAGGCATAAACTAGTTCTACTATGAATGGATGCTGTAATTAAAAACAAGTTACGTACATTAGTCTGCATAATCAAATGAAACAACAAATCGATCTCTCACCTTGACGGCTTCTAGAATATTTCGTTCAGCTCTTGTGTGGGCTGTGTCCTTTTGATTTGTGACTATTGATGCCTTCTTGAGGACTTTCATGGCAAAATATTTATTAGCATCACGACCTGCTGTCTTACGGACCTGGGGAATAGACAAACACAAATTCAATTACAAGTCTAAACACGAAGTACACTAAATTAAACGGATACATTCTACATTAATTAATGCCAAGGGAGTAAGGCACTTAATTAGAGGTCACGGTCAATCGCATGTCCTACAATCTCTCCGGACTTACATCACACTGAGAAAGGAGACATAACAGCTCCAGAGTGGAAAAAATCTGAACTCACAACAGAGATAAGACGTAGACACCACGATAAGCATGCGGCACAGATACAATTAATCGGGCGTTTTCTACGTCAAGGCAGAGATTGGATTTCATCAATCAATTGAAAGTTTACTATCCCGGTATGGCAATCATTTAAAGCAGGGGATGTATTATACTTACTTGAAACACCTTTCCATATCCACCTTTGCCTAGCACCTTCTTGAGTTCGAAATCTTTTGGTCCCAATTTGATTTTGCCGGGATTTACATTTTCTTCTGATAGCTGTATCGTTTCTGAACCGTCTGATCTAAAAATTCAAATAGAAAAATGGAGATTAGTTGGAAATAAAAAAATAATGACAATAAAAGAAGAGGCTTTGCTGTCAACTTTCACGTACAGCTTATCTTAACTACCACATTTGATAATAAAACAGCTCAGTGAGGGTATTTTCTTTACAATACCACTTCAGAGGTAAACAATGTGAAAGACCTGACAGTTGCTACACTTAAAGGTGGACTTAAGGGATCTCAAATCGACGACAACGATAAGAATTTAATTTGTTTTCTATTGATGTCAAAACGAAATGTGCCTCCGTTTCTGTTACATGCTACTTTAAAATCGATAAATAGGTGGTGGGTATGAGTTAGGCTGTCGCGTCGTGGCTGATTCTTGAGCCTAAAACCGTACTGATACCGATACAGGCTAATAAAAGGTTGTAAACAATTGAGTACATCCTCACAAGGTGATACATTTGAATGAACAAATGACAACTCACTCCTCATGTAATTTTGATACAGTTTGGTCATTCTGTTATTAAGAGGACTGAACTTGGTGTCAAAGCTAAGTTGTCAGTCTTTAATTCGGTGTTTGTTACAACTCTTATCTATGGTCATGAGATTTGAGTATGAGAATGAGATTCCTACGTTGTATTGCTGTGACTCGCAGAGGTCGTACAAGGAACACCAGAATATGTGAGGAACTTAATGTCGAGCATAGTCATATTAAGCGCATGTCCCCAACCTGGATTCCAAGACGTGCTATGGAATCCGTAGCATCAGGAAGGCGTCCTCTAGGTAGACCCAAGATGAGATTGTTAGATCAAGCCCATAATTTCTTCCCTATACCCGTAGGGGATTGCCTTTGATGATTTAGAGTCGATGGCGGAGAATCGAGAGCTGTGGAGGGTCTACTTGAGCAACCTACACCCGAGACTCACATAATGGATGAAAATGAATAAATAAATCTCTTAATAACGTGGCACAAATTAAGCCCAGACGACTAGATCGAAACTGAAAAGCTAATCTTTGAGTGGGTTGCTAAAATATTCAGCCGAAGACCTTTAGAACCTTTGAAGACGATTAAATACATCGTATTAGCAAGTAGGAATAAATGAGCACATGGACCCCCGCCATCTTAATGGTTGGAAATAAGGTTTTTGTCAGGTTGCTGATTCATCCAGACAAGCATCGGCAATCCTTCTAAGATTAAGCTGATGCCAAGGTTGATATTGTTAATGGCAATATCATTGCCCATTGTAAAAAGATCTGCACTCTTTTGGAGGTTATAAACATCACGCTAAATTCAAAGGTCCAGACAGTGCGGTTTTTATCAGTTACCCTTAACGAAATTTGTCAGACATATTTTTTACTAGAAGAAAAACCTTCGTAAATATGCAGGACTTAGTAGTCTTGCATATTCTTTCTAGGATCCTGGTCTCTGTTCCATGACAAGGAATTGTTTAACGGATGTTGTCTCCTCTCGCGTTAATAGCGAAGGCATGTATATACAACGTAGCTCCTCCATTGTCCAATGTCAAACCATTCATGTTAAAGCAAACAAAAGATAAACAGAACACGTCTAGTATACTGCCACAAAGCTGAGCTCACCTGGCTATATCTGGACACAAAATGCCACAAGGAACTCCTACAACTTACTTAAGCTGCTTTTACAAAAATCAAAAATCGTGGCGATTTTTGACAGGCAGATGTCAATGACTTCAGATTATGTCCTAAAGTTGTGTGTCGTGTCAATAAAACGCATGTTGACATGAGTAATAGTAATTTTAGTCCCCAAAGTAGTTAATGTCATTACCGAGTGGATTCGCTTTCTTCTCAAGGGGTTCTTTATTGGAATTGGTTTTCCCAACAGCGACTCCTTCGAAAGGTACAAAGACGAAACGGAATAGGAAACCATAACTCACTTTCTCTGCACCTGTTCTTGCCAATCTCAGGAGGACTGACCTAGGAAATTAGTTTCGCAACGATGCAGAAATATTTAAAACTCCAGTGGTACTTATAACGAGCCGGTTATCGCCCTAACTGTCTCAATAGCTCTCTTTGGTTCTGTGTACAAGGACGACGAATGTTGAAGAAGATGCAACCGGAAGTGGATGGAGACCCAAAGAGCCAAAACAAGTCGACCGCATTGACTTAGTCACATCGAGAAGATGCTCGGGATTTCAACACTCCAGGGCTCTAATCACATAACTTTTTAGACTTTCATCGTCCAAACGATAGACGCCCAGAGCTTGCAACTCAGTGACAGAGAGTTTTATTTTCACGAGGGATTGATACTTCGCCTCATGGTTACTATCTAGCTTAACTTAACATTGGACTTTTGTTTTAGGTAAATTTTCGACAAATGAAATCATCAGCTTCAGCACACAAAGCATTTTCTGGTAAAGAAAACGACGCACGGTGGCCTACGTTGAGTTGATGTCTCGAACCACTAATAGCTCTTTGACAATATCGAAGAATTCGTCTATACCAATGATCACTTTAAATGCTCATTTAATTTGGCACTTTCCAATGTTATGCTTGACCATATGCACGAGGTGGTTAATGAAAGTCGCCCGAAAATTGTTTTGCCAGACAATGATACAAAGCATTCGCCCAATTATCGGCGCCACTCAAAAACTGTCCCCAACAAATACCAATCGCTTCCCAACTTATGTTTAATAAGATCACTTAATGAATCATGAGATTAAATTAGAAAATTAAATAAATAAATGCAAAAAAAAAGAAACTTGGCAAGTGAAATGAATTCTAGAGGTCGCATTTCGCAGCCACCGTCATTGGCTCGCGAACAAAGCGAACAAAAGCAAGTGGCGCCTTGTGTACTTCAGTGCCTTTTTGACGACGGAAGTATGCGCGACGCCTTTGTCTATCTCGATCGTCTATCTATATAAAACACGAGGAAGAATTTCTTTTATCAGTCTTCAGACTTCAGACTTTAGACCATCAGAACATGCAATGAACTCAATGCAAGTGACAGCATCTGCACAATGCTGAGTAAGCCAACGCAGTTTGTCAGCTTCTGAGAAAATGTGAACGCAATCGATGAATCATTTTCGTACACAGTGGGAAATTCCATTTGTAAAGGAAAATAATTACTGTGTCTTTCTGTTCCAGCAATTTCCCTCGTTGCATGAGTTTGCCTTCATCAATAAATGTCGGTGTTGTGAGAGGACTCTTTACAAATTTACATCTTCCGGGTTGCACAAAATGTAAATGAAATTGTGACAGAAGGTCGGGTTTAGGTCATGAAGGGGTGTGTGATGGAAGAAAAAGTCATCACGCTCACTTGGAGACCTTAAAGGTCCATCCATTGTGAATCCCCTGTTAAGTGAGACTGGAAAAATTAAACAAACTCCAATCAAATATTTACTGGCCGGCTTGAGATCTGATATGTGAAGACCTTTTAACTCTGCGGTGCTTGCAAAGAATCTGCAACGTATGCGTCTTGCAGAGCTGGACAGTTGCAAAGAAAATGTTGGATTGACTCAACCTCTAAATGGAGGTGGTTTGCAGGTTCTGATGCATAGATCGTTGGACTCTATCTTCACGGCATATGAATCCAATGGCACAGTGCCTCTGAGTGCACCAATTATAATGCGGATGGAGGATCTGTCTTCTGATTGAAGACTCTGTTTTCTTTTTGTCTAGTTTCGGCTATAATGTACGAGAGGTGCCACAGTCCTCCATGGATATCCAGCCAACTCACTGATTTCTTTGTCTATTATTTCGTCGATTATGATATACAATTTCCCAATCTCTGGCATTATTGATGTGTCCTCTTCACTTATGTTCATTTCCGACCATATTCTTGCCAGGGCAACTGCCTTTTCGTCATCGTCTTTATTGCTATGTCCGGGATACCCAGTAGAGTTTGACAGAATGCAGAGAATGGTCTGAAGGTGATCAAGGCGTCACTACATTTCCTGGCCTCCTTTATTTTGATTTAGTCGATTTCAGGGCTACTTGGCCGGTCAACGAAGATAGTTTTAGCCGACGGAGATAGGATGACTGCGTTGCAGCTTTTCTACTGCCAGTATTTCAGGTACTTGCACCATTTTGAACAAGTTAGCACAACATTGTAAAGCACACCTTTATTGGTCTAATCGCTCACAATAAATATACCTACTCGTAGCCATTACCTATTTTGAGTGACTATCAAATATTGACTTTGCTAGTGTGAGGGCAGCAGCAGCATATTAAAACCAGTCTTATCTTTGTATCCGCAATGAATTTTCGATTAACACTATTTTGATATTTTAATAACACCATTATGATGTATATTGCTGTCGCTGTGTAGCATTGGAAGCGACTCCGCTGTTTGCTTTACTCACCCTTGTGGCATGTTAATACTAAGTTCTGGTTCTAGGTCAACCTGAAATGAGTAAACATAATAAAATAGTTATTAAAATATGGACTATTGGAAATGTATTTAGTGATTTAATTTAGAGTTTGAATATTAGATTTTTATTGAGAGATAGTAGTTTTAAATTAAATCGGCGAACTGGGGACTGGACCAAATAAATGATCATTTAGTTCTAGTCACGAACGGAAGTCCTTAACGACTCGCATACGCAGTTACCATCGTTCTATATAGAAATTACAAACAATATTAATAACATAAACGCCTCATTGACGACCTAGATGTCGAAGCTAAGAGTTGTAGGTACATTCCGCAGACTGAAGTTGAAGTGAGGTTCAGTTCAGCGGCAATCTTCAAGATTTTCAAAGCTCAAAATATTGTTCACGAGTATATTCTAGTACATAATATTAAACGAAGACCATTTCTACCGTCTTTTTTTTTCATTTTGTCCATGCCCTTTACACATATTTCTCGTGCCTCCTTCAAGTGTAACTCATGGACAAGGCTATAAAAAAAGATTCAGTAAAATACGTAACGTTAATCGCTTTTCAAAAAATGTGCACGACTGGGTAGCACGTAACTTTCTCGTTTATTGCGAATATGGCTGCAGTTATAGCTATCAGTAAAATGCATCCGTATAAAAATTGTTTCACTTTTTTGGAGCACTTAAACTTAATCGTTGAACTCAATCTTGGTCTTAAATAGTTGCTTTTGAATTATAAAACTAATTCGACAAAAAAAATTAAGCAATTGATCTTTAATTTTCCTAAAAAAGAATTTCTTAATTTTTTCGTACGAAAAACTTTTTCTGTTCAACTTCTCAACCAGTTTCACGAAGTATTCCACTGAATTCCTATGATATGCTATGGTTGAATGTTCCAGTTTTGTTCTGTTGCGCGTTTTTACGGATGGACTTTTCTGATAGCTATAACTGCCGCCTATCGCAGAATCTCAGAGTCATTTCAGCAAATTTTACGTTTAAAACCATACGTACTTAAGATGTACTCAGATAACTGAGCACTTGTTAACTTGTTAACAACGTAATACATAGGTACTGCATAAACATACGTATTAACTTCAACATTTACTTTTACACCCCGAACTGACACTTGAATTTCGATGAATTTCAAATTATATTGCCTCTGAAGTTTTGGGCTTTGCAAAAATATACCGTGTGTAAAGATCGGGATTTGGGTATAGTCATTTTTGAGAAATATTCATAAAACGGCAATATTCGAGTTTTCTGAGAAAAACTAAGTACGTGATCGTGTTTAGAATGCTTATGTTGTCTTAAATTATATATTTTGATTAAAATCGTTAAAGCGGTTTTTTGTAAAATTATGCTGACAAATGTTACAATTTGGATTCGAAAAGCACTGTTATTAAAGTGTTGAGCTGAAAACTGAGTACGACGCATTCTTCAGGATATAAACATTACCTAGCGCTAGCAGATATATTTTCATCCAAATCGAAAATGGCGTTTTCGAGATATGAGCAGTTTTTAAAGTACCGTTTTTAGCGATTGGGAAGGACGCATTCATGGTTCAAAAAACACTGTTTTTCAACTGTTTAGCTCAAAACTGAGCAAATGGTATTACTATAGTAACAGTAACATTTTTATCATAATCGAAAATGGCGTTTTAGAATGAGCAGTTTTTTAAAGTACTATTATTAGGGATTTGAGTGGATATCAAAGGACGCAGTCTTTTTAGAGAAAAACTGAGTTTACTATCAAGAGTTAAGAATGATAATAGTACCTAAAAAATATATATTTTTTTAAATCGTTTTTACTGTTTTCGAGAAAAAGCCAATTTTCAAAACTGCCGTTGCTGGACTTTTTAGCGAAAAACTGGGTATGCAGTCATGTTAAGCATGCCTACATTAACTCAACGATCAAATTTGGTTCAAATCTTTAGAGCCGTTTTCGAAAAAATCTAAATTTAGACATATTTCGTAAGATGTTTATATGGGAGGTACCGTTAATATTAGGGCTAGCATAAAAAAAAAACGGAAGCCCCCAAACTCTAAATACGAAGTTTGAAGCAAATCCGTCCAAGCGTTTAGATTCCCCAGGGGTAGGACAGACAGACATACGGACGGACAGAATTGCGGGACCCACTTTTTTCAGTTCCCCTACCATCGTAATACATATCAGAATTGATCAAAATCTCGAGTTCGAAATTTTGTACGAAAACAATATCTTTCTCTTAAGGACCATTCACATGGGAGCGAACGAACGAATTGATGAAATGCAAACAAAACCACTTTTTATGCATTTATAAACAGAAAATTGCACATTTTACTACTCCAAGATGAGGATAATTAATTATTCCATTAACATTTATTAAGATAACAAGTTTATTAACAGTTTAAATAACGAAATTTCGAAATCCAAATTTTTTGCCGCGAACGAAAAAAAAAGCGCGAATTGTCAGTCTATTCACAATCCACATCATTTAAATCGCGTTCCACAAAGTAGCGAATAAAAAATTCGTTCGAACTTAACCTTATTCCAAGAGGAGGATATCTTGGAATAATAAAATGTGGAATTTTTTGTTTATAAATGCATAAAAAGTGGTTTATTTGCATTTCATCAATTCGTTCGTTCGCTCCCATGTGAATGGTCCTTTACTACGTATACGAGAAAGTTAAAAACCATGCGTAAGCGAGAATTTGATTGATGTAACTCCTTTCACTTTGTTCTTCCTGTTCGCAGACGTTTGAGGAGCAGTGTAGTTTATGTTGTACATTTTTGGGGTTGGACTGAACTCCACAAATGGGATTTAGAAATTAAAAGCAATGAAAGAAAAGAGCTTAAAATAAGTATATAAAAAACGTCAAAGAAAGACCATTCGTTATTTTCATTTTGCGACAACGTGTTGCGTATCGGACCAATTAAAGGCGTACTGGGTTTTTAAAATTTGTATTTAATGAATAACAAAGACTAAAGAATATTTAAGTTACAAAAAGAAGTCGACTTGCTAGTTCGAGTTGAAAAGCGCGAATGAAAAAAATGAAAAAGCGGGAGACTCAAACGCGTGGGTCGAGCTGTCATTTGGTACAGAACAGTGACATTTGGTTTGATTGTGTTCGATTGTTTAACCGGTGTGGCTGGCGTCAACACAACGAAAAGGTCTTTCGTTGTTCAAATTGTATGAAGGGAAAAAGAAAAAACGATGTCAATAGAAAAGCTTTGAAAAGTTTTCAAAATTAAACTTAACAAAACGTCCTTGCAAGCGACGCACGACCCAAACTTTAAGGAAATATAATAGGGCTATAGTGGTGGCTCGTCTCTACTATTCCGTAAACCGAGGCATCTCCATTTTCACCAGTTAGCCCGGTTCTTAGCTAATTGCCTTCAATCGAAATAAATAAATAAATACATAGTTGACACAACAGGCGTATAGATGTCCTAGCCTAGCTTCTCACAACGATTCGTTTGTGTGAGTTTTTAGTTTAGTTTAGTTTAGTTTCAGGACAGTTATACTCTATAAGATGTTTGTCAGTCGGCACTCTTCGCCAAACCAGGGTTTTCGTGGTGGTGGTCAACTGAAACCTGGCGTGGGATTCTGTATGATACGAAACGAAAACCGCTTTCGTTTTTTCTAAACCTGTCTCTATCATATCTGTAGCAATAGGCAGAAACTGCTATTGTCAAAACGATATCGTTCGATCGTTTTTAATTTTAGGTGATCTGGACCCTGACTTTTAGAGCGATAGGTCCCAGGTTGAGCCCCGGACAATAATACAAAATACATACACTAGAGCTTCACAGTTCCAACAGCGAAAAGTAGAAACACCTATGTCCATGTCCATGCAATAAGGCAACTGGACCCGACGGAATATATACTCAAGAGCTGTGCACCAGAACTTGCACCTGTACTATGTAAGCTGTTTAGCATGGCGTACTCCCAGAAGACGTTTCCTTCTTGCTGGAAGACCGCTCGCATTCAACCTATTGTGAAATGTCTCCCACAAAACTATCGTCCAATAGCGTTACTTTCAATGCTCTCAAAAGTAATGGAAAAGGCAATAAATGTCGAAAAAATCAAATATCTAGAAGGTCACCGATTCATTAATAAGCGACAGGCAATACGGATTTCAGAGCCGTCGTTCCACTGGAGACCTGTTAAGCTACGTAACGCACTTATGGACGCAAGCAATTGAACAACACGGCGAATCCAGAGCCGTAGCCTTGGACATATCAAAGGCATTTGACTGAGTCTGGCATAGAGCCCTATAGGCAATTTAGCGTCTTATGGAATACCACAACAATTCTTCTGGGAAGATCGATCCAAGTTGTTGTAGATGGTGTATCATCTATGTAATTCGTTTGCTATAAATGCAGTAGTGCCCCAAGGATCTATTCTTTCTCCAACTCTATTTCTTCTCCACCTCCACAAGACAGGCAGCTAATGCTGAAGAGTCATGACCATACACAGTAGACAGTACCCTTGACAACCGCGAGGACATGCATTTTCCAAAACTCCTTCTGTTACAGGACAAGCAAACTTTGGAACTCACTTCCTGGTGATATATTTCCAGAAGACTATACAATTTGCAGCAATTTAAGTGCAGAACTAACATATTAAATCTGCAAGCATCTCGGGGCGCTAATGCTTTCCCGGGAGAAGTATTTAAAACAAAAAATAAAAATAAAAATTAAGACTTTGAGCCGAATCAAAGTTCAAAATAAAATGTATTTTCACAATAAATCATCAGTCCTCCCCCACTCTCTCACCACATGACAGTGTAGAATGTCATTTTATGGTGAAATTCAAATTACGTATGGATTAGCAACTTTTCTTTGACGTACTAAGTCACACCACGTCAGGGAGATCGAACGGACCTTAATGATGCCGGGTCGGATGGTCAGGCAACCAATGGCTGTTCGACGGGGACGATTAGCCGAGTGCCATAATATTACTCATGCACGTATCGTGTGTTGAACTCGTTCTCCATATAATTTCCGCCGAATCGTCAACAAAACAAGTTGTTTTCAGTGGCGGGGGAAGTTATTATTCCCGCGATATTTCCAGGAAATAATCTGACGAACCACGCCATAAAAACGTATACAACTTATCTACCTGCTGTCCCAAAAAATGTATACAGCAAGCAATAGAAAAACAATTGAAAACAATAATTGCGATAGCGCAAAGTACCTAATCATTATCAAGCGGCTAACTACAGGTACATCGATATCATTCGACGATCATCCCTCGCGCAATTATGCAACATGTGGCGACATTGAAGCTAGCTCGGCCGACAGACGAATGTCGTCGTTGTACAAGCACAGATACATAGTGCAATGGTATATTGTTTATCAAATGGCACTTGACAAGTGATTTGAGCAATTAATAAATGCGATACAGGAAAACAATCAGAAACCTCAACCCTTTGGCGTAAAAGATGAAACCAAAGCGAACGCTCAATGCATACTCTTCACACAGAAAGTGTTGGTACGGGGGCATAGGGGTAGTGTGTGTTGTGGCGAATGCAATTGCAATGCAATAACTTGTTGCATACACATCAATAAATATGCTGTTGTTGTTATTACTATATTTACAACAACTGTGGAAAAGCGTCTACACAGCTCGAGGTCGTGGCTGGCAAATGGAACAGTTCTACACGTGTTTGCGATTAGAATTCCTTCCAACACGATGCGCATGATATCGGTGTATATGTCGGTACACAGTGTTTACCATGCGTTCATTGGGATCTGGTCTGTGAATACAGAGTATATACACATAAATTGCACGCTTCAAGCGAATGCGCCAGAATGGGAGAGTACGGTAAGGTGGGAGTCAGGAATTATAATTTTTTGTTTACCACGTGTCTAGGGGTGGGATTTCTATTCTCGCATAAATTTGAGTGATGTGAAATTTAATTCGACGGAAAAAGTGCAATCAACAATGTTTACATTTTGTTGTTGTACTAAGAGGAATGTGTGGGGGTAGGGAGTGCTGTTTGGCGCATAATTGAAGCGTCATTTTACTTTTATTGAAACTGTTATACAGTAAGGACGAGAAAATATATAACGAAACAGACATTTTTATTACTCTTGCTACTGCTGTTGAATATGAACAGGGTGGATTATAAAAAGGAAACTCGTTAAAAAATGCAGAACTTTTTGCGAATGAAGTGTTAGAATATTCGCTCGTTTTCAATTCGCAATTCGTTTACTCTCGTCGGAATAATCATTTGGAACCATTAAGTATTCTGCATTAATTTTTCTTATCTAGATTAAAAGGTCACTTTACACGATAATTAGAAATCCTATTATGACTTTTTACATAAAATTTATATGTAGATAACGAATGATGGTCCAAATAAAGGGTGTTTTTGTAGAGGTTTGGTTTTTAAACTGCCAACACTGCTTCTACAGATTGTCAATTATTGACAGTTGAAAGGTGATTTGTGGTTATAGTACGTTTTGCCATTTTACGATGAATAGACTAACGCCAGAACATCGTGTGCAAATTGTGCAAACTTATTTTGAAAACCATGGTTCGGTTCAAACTTATCGTCCATTTTACGGTCAACCGACATAATCGTTCATCTGAGCAAGTTATGTATTCGGAAAATCGGAATACGACGAATCGTTTTTGCACCGCGTACATTCTAGTGGATAATATACGCATCTCCAAAGACGAGAAACAGTGCGAGCAGAAGAAGTTATTGCATGGGTGGAATCATCGGCCCATGTTTCTTAAGGACAATGCCGCCGGCCAGAATGTTACCGTCAATGGAGAGCGCTATAGAAACATGATTTCTGAATTCTTCGTTCCTCAGTTGGATGGCATTGACGTGACAGAGCTTTGGTTTCAACAAGATGGCGCCCCATGCCACACGGCGCGGCCATCAATTTATTGCGTTAAGCATTTACTGAGCGGATAAATTCGCGTAATGGACCTGTGAACTGGCCTACATGATCCTGTAATCTCACACCTTTAGATTACTTTCTTTGGGGGTAGGTATGTGAAGTCACTAGTCTATGCCGATAAACCAGAGACGTTGGACGATTTGGAAGTCAACATTCGCCGTGTTATTGCTGATATACGGTCTCAGTTGCTCGAAAAAGTTGTCGAAAATTAGACTTCACGATTGCGCTTCATTCGAACTAGCCGTGGCACGCATATGGCCGAAATGCATATGGCATGCAATTATCTACTAAATAAAGCTAATATCAAAGAAATTAACATTAGTTTCAAGAGTTTTATTTCACATTGAATCTAAAAAACCCTTTACAATTACAAGTTTCTTTTTAAAGCATGTCTTATTTTGACACTAGCAGCTATTTTTCGCTCTCTCTCTCTCTCTCCTTCAGTCAGTATTTTATCTCCGAAACGAATCGCTTTACACTTGAACGATGTAAAATCATATTTCAACATATTTCAAAAGTAGTGAGACTTGACCGTGTTTAACTCAATCCCAGGACTAGGCAACAATCTCAGAAACTCTCTACTTTTGACACAACAGCCCAATGAGAATTTTACACAAAGATTTCAGATTTTTCTCTTACAAAGTCCAATTAGCTCAGCAATTGAAGGCAAACGACGACGAATTTGGCCAAAACATTCGGACCACCCTGTATTTATCGCATAAATTGTCAGGTCACTGGGTTTTTTTACTGTTTACACTGCGATAACTTCTGATGATGTTGAACATTTGAAGGAGAAATGACGTTTTCGTGAAAGGTGAGACCAGCGGATTTTTTTACTTTTGACAGGTCATACAAAATGGCAATTATGCCTTTATTGGTCTTATTGGTATGTATTAGAATTAGACAATCTCGCAATAATTTTTCTAATCGAAATTTACATACTGAGAAGCTTGTCAATTCCGTCAGTTCTATGTTGCAGTGAAAAGTTGCACCTTTCTTTAAAAAAGGGACTCTTATAAATCGGAGAACTGAAGAAAACAGTTTTGATATATCAGAAGAGAACTTAGAATTGATGAAATGTGAACAAACAACTTTTTAACCATTTATAAACGGAAAATTGCACATTTTATTATTCCATAATTAATTATCTTTCCAAGAGTAAAATAATTAATCATGCTATCAAAATGTGTTAAGAAAACAAATTTATAAACAGTTGTTTATTCGCAATCCACAACATCAAACCGCGTCCCACAATTAGCGAATAAAAAATTCGTTCGGAGAATGAAGGAGAAATGATGACTGAAATTCGCTAACTGCCAGCATCAAAGAAAGTGTTCATGTGAACGGACTGTCAAAACTTGCGAATACTCGTTCGTTCGTATAGGTAGTTGGTCGATCTCATGTGAATAGTCTAGTCATTTACACGCATTTGTTGCAGAAGACCTTTCAACTCTTCAATCATCAGAGGCAATCCATGTACAAGTATAGAAAAGATGATGGGCTCGGCCCTAACAACGTAATCCATAGTTGGATTAGGACTGTTTCAATCTCCTCGATAGAGTGCTCCCTCTTTAGCTATAGAGCCTTGACCATTTCCGGCCGTATTTCATTCACTCCAGTACTTTAGTAACTTTTAGCGATTTATTGCTAACAAAGTAACTTTCTCTGTTCATAAACAAAGAAGTCGACACAACAGCTATGGGACCCTATAGGACTAGATTCTTGTGTGAGTTTTTATTTTTGGGACCGCTATGGAAGGGACCTACAATTTTATGCGAAATCTGAACGAGTGGATGAAGGAGCATTCTCAGGACCGCTATACTATCGGACGTTTGTCGGATATTAGCGAGAGGTGGCGCAGTGTTCTTCCGGGGGTTGAACCTGAAACCACTCGCTCTAGTAGTTCAGCACACTAACTGAGCAACAGGAGGACTATTTTCCGATCGCTAAAAACAATAGATCTGTCTATATCAGCGCGTCGTTAGTTGGCTTTCTGGATGCTTACTCAATGATACCGATATCTCAGCAGGTCTATTAATGAAAATGATGTAGTCGCGCTTTCTGTTGGTTTATATCTTGCTACCGGTGGTTGTGGAAAAGTGCATGCAGCTTTGAATGCGATTGCTGAAAGAAAAACGGTCTCAGTCAATCCTCTTAAGACGGAAGTCATAATTTTTACAAGAAGGAGGAAGCTAGGAAGCCAGCGAGGTCAATTCTGCTTTCGTCTAGGTACTTTAAGTTAAAAACCACAAAAGCGCTGTCTGTCTATCGGACATATCGACAAAAAATGTCCTTTGAATAGCCATATCCACTCGCAAATTAGGGTCGCGTGTAATTGCAGTATAGCCTATTTTGCTAAATTTTTGAAAACATTCTGTCTCAGGTGCTTAGGACCTTGCCTACTACAACTAGATCTGCTCCAGGTGGTCTCATAATGGGTCTTAAGGTTATGTCTCGACTAGGGAGTGGTGGAGTCGATGATATAGCCATAGCGTATACGTCGAATGCCACTGTGATCATGGCTGGCTTCGGAAGGACTAGAACGGGACTGGCGTTTAATTTTATTCCGCTTCCTTCCTTTAAAACCACGGAGAGTCTGTCAGAATGAATACCTAGTTGGCAGTTCTCTGATTATGGTTAAACTTTTTATTTTTTCGGCTACATCAACATGAAATTTTTAATTTCTTCCCCGTTGAAAAAAGACGAGTCGCAGTAAACTCACACCTTAAAGGCTTTATCTTTGATAACTTCCTGAACTTCAGGAGTTTAAAGCCAGCCAAGCAGCTACACCTTTAATACAAGTACATACTTGTAGTACGAGTGAATCTATACAGGTGTTATATATTTCAGTAACAAAGAGTTGCAAGATGCAAGTTACCTTATTACCACTTACAGATAAATTCAGCTGGCACTTTGTAGAACTTATCGAGGTCAAAGCCTTTGACCTTTAGCCCGCAAATCGTACAGATTGTCACGTCTACACATAAGGTCACTTAAAATTTCCAATTACTTATCGAGTTGTGATCATTGATAGTGACAGTTTTGCCTCGCGATCATCTTAAAACGGTATCATTTAGATTAGACTGAGACTAGCAAACCTCCACCCTTCAGGTCGGCTGGAAAGGACGCTCCAATTTGATAGGTTTGGCAATAGATTTGTCTTACTGACGCAAAGTAGAGTAGAAACTATTCAGAGTGGCATTTTTATCAAAAAGTGGTATAAACTGGTATAATTGTTGCATGTCTCGACTTTTGGTTTGATACAACGTTCTGCTAGTTCTCCTAATACCCGCTCGCTAAAAGTGAATGGCGCTGCCACCTGGATTAGAGTCGCACCTAGAAAATACACCCTCACACACAAGCAATTTATTGTGTTCCGTATTCCTACAACTAAATCCGTACTGCTATTATATTTTATTGAAACAAAAAATCTAGTTATATCTAGCTTTTAAAAAGAGAACAGTTTGAAACAACAAGTTATGCAACTGGACAACTCAAGGATGTTCGATTTTAAATTGCAAATCACCTTGGTACAGCCAAACTGGCTCACTTAATAAATGATTAGGTAACATTGAATGCTTCTACAAGGAAAATCATTCTTATGGCAGGTACTGACAGCGACCTTGAATGTTTAGAACATCTGTTTATTGACCTCAACTCTTTACAAGCAAAAATGCTTTTAGTATACCTACAAACTGATGACTCCCTCTCATTCTTACCGGAAAGCATCTCAAGTGCCCATACCATACACACATTAGAGCCATCTATATCTTGTTTTGAGTGTGTGTTACCACAATCGCAAAACAATCGGCAATACGTTTAACCTTCTACTATTGTGCGCCGATTTGGCTGTGTTGGAGAGCCGCGCCATCCGCCCGACCAGTAACTTTTTATGAACTTAGCCTTGACGACTTGTTATCGAATTGATATGGGCGTTCGGTTTCGTTATGTGAATTAGAAAAGAACACCAAAACGCCAAACAGAACCACAACGTAGACAACGAACACACACTGACAAAAAAAAAAAAAAAATAAAAAATAATAATAAAAACTACTCAAGTCGAAAATTATATTCTCAAACAAAATGTTAAAATTTTTGTTTTTTTTTATTATATTCGTGCTTCCGCAGTTCGTATAAAAATAGATTTGCGCGCAGGGATGGCTCCTCTTCAGCTGTGCGAATTTTTTTTTTTTTTGCTGATGAGAAATTTGCTTCAAATCAAAGCAAGCAGGAAGAATGTTTGTCCTTAAACAAGTGGACGCACTCTCAATTAGAAATTACTTTCTAACTCTCGACACAGAACCCAAACACCCATCCAAAGGGAACTTTCCATTTTTATTCTGGGAACGACGACACGAACGTCGAATTTTTTTTAGGTTAATTGCATGTACCTACTCGCAAAGTGAATGTAATTAAATGCATTTGAGCGACAGGCGAAAGACACTAAAAAAATACAAAGCAGCACTCATACTAAGAGCGTTAATATGAAATATTTTTTTAATGCCGGACAATTAATAGGCGAGATAGCAATTTGGATCGAGGTTATCTACCTTGCGACCTTGAGTGGGAGAATTATTTCCAGCCGATTGACTGGACCTACACACTCACAAATACACATATGGTTCGGAGGGGGATAGTGTGCAGTGTACTCGGAATTGAATAGCGGTTATGATTGAATAAAATTAAAATAGAAATGAGCTGAATTTTGTGGCATCCATTGAGGCTATAACTGCTTGGCCTACAAGGCTTTGAAAACGCACTTTTCTGGGGGAGTTGACAGAACTCATTAATGATATTAGGCGTGTTTTTTTTTGCAATCCTATATAGGCTTAGCAAGTTTTCCATACGAATCGTTAGCCCGGATAATCATCGGGGCTTATGCTTTAGCCCAGATAAAAACTGTGCTACCAATCTACGATTGCTATAAATGTTATCGAAAGAGCTATCGAAAGTGCTATCGATTGTGTCATAAATGACGTTAGTTTGACAACCAAAATTATTAGGGGAGACTGGGGCACCTTTAATCGTGAGGGACATTTGAACATTCGTAATAAGACAACATTTAAAAAATATTTAAAATTACATATTAAACAAAATTTAAACTTTTTAGGTAGGTAATACTTGGAAGCGTGGAATTGCATATTTTAATTTTTCTATTTGTAAAGAATCATTCACATGGAAGTGAACGAACGAATTTATAAAATGCGAACAATCAACTTTTTATGGATTTATAAACAGAAAATTGCACATTTTATTGTTCCAAGAGGAGAATAATTAATTATCCCACCAACAAATATTAATAAAACAAATTTATAAACATTTTAGATAACGAAATTTCGAATTATCCAAACTTTTTGTCGCGAACGAAAACACCTTTGCCCCTAATTGTCCAAGCTTATGCGCAATCCACATCATTTAATTCGCATTCCCCAAACTAGCGAATAAAACATGTGAACCGACTGTCAAAACTTGCGAATATTCGTTCGCAGGTAAATAGTTTGTCGCTCTCTTGTGAGAGTGTAAACATTTTGTGGCGAGTTTTTCTTTTTATGTATTTAAAATACATATATCTTTAAGGCACAACTTCATTTGAAACCACATTTTTTTTTTGTCGCTTAACCTATTGGGGCAGGTTTGAACAAAGCGCTACGGTACACGTTTGAACAAGTGGTCTTTAAGTGGCATTGAAATAAAGGCTAAGCTACCACCACCCATCAACACTCCGGGAACAGCTAACTCATTTTTGTTTTTATAGAGTTTTTTTTAGACATTTGTAAAATACTTTGTAATTTGTGAATTTCAGTTGGCTTCTGTTAAGTCGTTTTTGTTTTTTTTTTTATAGAAAAAATTAAGTTAATTTTTTTTATTAACAAATTACAAAGCTTGTAGTAGCTTATTAGCTGCCAAAAGCAATTTCAAATACTGCCGTTCAAAAGTGTCCGAGGCTAGTTGAAAACTGCTCAGCCCACCAGATCAAGCTTCCCCAGTCTCCCCTAAAAAAAAGGAAAACAAACATCAGAAATCAAAATATGGACAAGAAAAATTGCAACTCAAAATTTGGAATTAGGAAGAAACACTGGGACTGCTGAAATGCTATAGTGCACGTAAGCAGTTGTGCACTGCCACTGATTCGCCGCTGGAACTTGAATCATCCTGAATCATTCGTTAAAAGTGCAGGCACACCCAATACGTCTTGCAATTCACTCTTACGGCTGGAACTTGCTGTTGCTGCAGAGCTTGCCAACAATAAATAAACCATCTGAAACTAAATGTATTTCTCCTCATTTGTAAACTATTTTAATATGCCTACAGCTAACTTGTTCTCGTCATTTTTAATTTTAAAAACTAATTGACTCTGCAAATTTTTTTTTTGTGAAAAAAAAAAACAGCTTAAAAGTCAAATGTCAACTAGCATAGTGATACCAAGTCACAGTAAAGCGTTTTTGTTTGTGTGTTTATCTAAGCCTATATAGGATTGCAAAAAAAAACACGCCTATTGTTATAGTCAAAGAAGATCAGTTCCTTATAACAAGGAAAAACAAGCTTGTACAGAAGGATACGTTAAAAGGGGCTCACTTGTCCTCCTAAGGCTTTTCTAATTCCCAACGTTTATATTTCAAAGTTTTTAATTTGCGCTAAATAATATTTTGCAAATTCGATAATAAACAGCTAATAATGGACTAACCGTTGAAACAGGTTGCACTTGTAGTAGCAATAAAGGAGGGAGGTACGTCAGAAATAAAGCAGTTCGTAGCTATACCTATTCCCATATATGTAGTAGTTGTAAGGTGATACAATGGCACCACACAATTTAACATACACGAGTTTCGGTTGCAGGCTTAAGTGAGATTGGGCTATATTCGCATTAATAACTTTTGACAGGGTTTTGTTTTGACTACGTAAAAATCCTACTTTGGGGTTACACGGAATGATCGTGACAGCCCAATCCAAGAAAGCTTTTTCATTTTGTATTGCCATTAGTTACGAAAGTGACATGAATCGTCAGATTAAATGGTTGACAAACTCTGGAAATACTGAAACGTCACTTACAGCCGTCTTCTCATTCAACATTTCGGCAATAAGTTGCAAATCTTGAACAGAATTTGCTCCCCATGTTTATTTTTATATTTTCGATCCCTTTTGCGTTGACAGACTTTGGAAGAGGAGATTTAACAGCGAACTCTACGAGCTGTAGACACCAACGCTCTGGCCCGAAGAGTCTTCGATTCCAACCCGGAGGAACAACGCAGCAGAGGAAGACCTCGCCTTAGGTGGCGTGCACAAGAGGAAGGGAACCATTTTGGAATGCGCAACTGAAGGAGGTTAGCTAAAGATCGTGTTAACTGGATAGGCGTGTTGGTTGAGGACCAGGACCACCCCGGACTGTAGCGACACCTAAGTAAGTAAGTAGGTACGTTTATTTTTATATGTTAATAACGTAGCCTAACGTAACCTAAGCATCCAACCCTCAGCTCTTAGACTGACTTCCAATTTGGAGAGTGCTGTGCAAGTAGGTGAGTTCGCCTTTCGCTTAGATAAGAAATTGTGTAACTATAACCTCATTCGAAGGTCGTAATTTCGTTAAGGATTGGCGATACTTTTATATCTCAGAAATAGAAGATGGCGCACAAGTTATCACCCGATGTTCTTCGGCTGTAATTTGTTTTATAAATGAAAAACGTTGGTTCTGATTTTGGATTTTGTTTATTTGATGTGGTAAATAAATGCTGGTCTCAGAATTTCAGTTGTGATTCAACAGCTAACGGCTCATACACTCTCTGGACTTGGATTTACAGATTTTTACTAATATTCTCTGTAAAGACCGCCTATCTTCACAGCTGTGATATTCTCAACAGAACGGCTGCTCCTGGGCCGGCCAGACCTTGCATCTGGCAGCATCTTGTGTTGTTCCATACTCTTCTAGACGAGCAGCTAAACGTCCTAGGGTTTAACCAGTTAATGTCTGACGACCGGGAAATCTATACTCCATCAACACCACCTACGAATTCTCTAGGTGTATCGAGCGATATATGTCTTTTTCAAGTAATTTGTATCAGTTTATTTCACTGTAGACTTTGGCGCCACCTTGTAGTTGATCTTTTCTTTTCGTTCGACGGGTCCGAGAATTGACCTGGCTCTTGGTTTAAAAGCTACCGAAAGCCTTCATTTGAGATTGGATTCACTTGACGAACCTGCAAAACGAATGATGGACAACGACCTTGGCATCTTTAAGACAGATAAGATAACTCATGAGCTTAATCCCTCAACCTCTGGCGAGGTCCCATGTATAGCCAGTAAAAAGTGTCGAGGACCAGTGGCATTACTGATTGTAAGATTGCATCAGAGACATGAGCTGGGTTTCACCCGGTAATGCCACCAAAAACCCTGGTTTCGACAAAAACATGCAACAAAACAAGTCACCTATACGAAGCTTTGCTGGATGAAAACGATGAACATTGGCTTCTCTGAAGGAACATACAAAAAAAAAAACCTCGATCGAGGGGTATACTCTTCCTATCCACAATGTTTGGAAGTTTTGCCAAAAAGTATAAAAGACGAGTAAGGCAACAGACCCAAAAAGAGATCTGTAGAGATGAGCAAGGAAACCTTGTAGTGGCGGTATGGAAAGACCACTATCTGGGCAGCGATAAAATTTGTCGAATGGAAGCATTTACAAAAAATGTGGGCGATTTATGACAAAGGAGCGTTGGACCTTCCATAATAACAAAACATTTGAAACGATATTTGTCGACATTCACGGGTTCCAGAAATCGAGTGAAATCGAAATTGCAAATCGAGTGAATTCGTTTTTAGTGTTCTACATTTCGAGCGATTCGGAAACTCCGACATTTTTTCCAAATCACAATTTCACCGAAAATTTTTAAATCGAAATCGAATACAGTGAAATGTAGAACACAAAAACTCATTTCGAGTGAAAGTGAAATGTGAATTATATGCAGTATATCTCGCCATTTATGACAGCTTTAACCTTGAAATTTGATAAATGGACGTATATTGCCTTTTGGAATCATTTTACAAAATGTGGGGGATTGGTAAAATGGGCGTGGCACCTTCTACAGCGAAGGGAGAAAATAATGCACATAACTATTAAACTTTAAATTTAACCATGCAACAGCACTTAATGCTAAATAGCTATGTATTTGGGAAGAGTGCACTTTGACTAGTAAACATTCTTAATAAGCCCTCCGTTGAGCAAATTGAATCTGTCAGAAGCTGTTGTAAGCTTTAGCTCTAAATTTAGGCCTTTCATAGCTTCGCTGGGGAATAATTGTTCAACATAGAATTGGATTAGCTTTGTAACCAACCCGAAATCTCACCCAGCGCAAACACATTAAGTAACCTGAAGTAAGCTGCCGTTGCAAGAGTGACAGATAAATTTTCAACGTGAAGAAAAGAAATATCCATCTTTTAACTTTGCCAGACACGCGGTATAGGAAAAAAGAAAAAAGACGAATTTTGTAATTTATCCCGTCGACTAATACATACAGGGTGTCCCAGTTAAGCGCTATAATCCTTTAGGCGAAGATTGCTGAAGTTCCGCCGTACATTTTGAAAAGACAATTTAGTAGCACTTCGGGTACATCTCTGCAGCTATAAACAAGTTATTCCTCCTTAAACTCAAAATTTTTAAAATTTATTGTTACATTTTTTCACTTAAATGTTTTTTTGTCAAAATTTGTACCTACTTAATAAATTTGTCTTTTTTTATGAAATTTTTATCCTTGAGAAATTTCCTAAAAATTATGTCAAGCAATTTTTTTACGTGCGACCAACAGAATTTGTATTAAGAGCCGTTTTTATAAGACAAAAATGTTCCAAAGACTTTTTCTCAAAAATAAGGTTTTTCTTTCGTAGCACCCCAGAATAAAAGATCCAGGAGTGTTAAGGTCAGGAGATCTGGGTGGCGAAGGATTGGGGCCAACTCAACCAGCCCACAGATCTTTGAAAGTATGGTTGAGGTATGTGTGTTACCACGCTGCTACTGTGACAAGGTGCTCCATCTTGTTGAAAGAACATCGCCCTTCTCTGAACAAGAGGATTATCATCAAGGAGATCCGGCAGTCGTTCTCTAAGAAATTCCAGGCAGTAATGGAATGCATACAATTTTTTGTTCGGCAGAACTTCAGGAATCTTCACTTAAAGGATTATACCGCTTAACTGGGACACCCTGTATATTGAAATGTTTTAAATAAAGTATTTTCAGAACTGTACTGGGAAAATTGTTTTAATTCCAAAGTTGCCTAAGTGGGCCAACAAGCTTCTCACAACCAATTGTTTGTGTGATATATAAGTCACTTGATAAGACAAAACGCAGATGTACTTCCATACACAGGAACATAGCTTTAACATTCGCGTTCGGAGCCACGAGGCAACAATTAGTTTATTTTACATTCTCCAATTCCAAGTTCATGGCTGTTCGATAGACAGCTTTGCTTTTATTTCGACCTAATATCATGTAAGAGATAGCCCGGTGTACCCTAGCTAATGCCAATCCTTGATTTAGATATCTCATTTTTAGTTTTACTAAAATTGGCATATGGTCCGACAAGGTGTTGGTATGAACTGCAAAATCAGACTTCATAAAGCCACCACCGGTACAAACAAAAAAGGATATTGTTACAATAAACCTATACACTCATCATTCCAGTCCTGCTTCTTCATGACGCAGAATCATTACAGACGTAAGCCTACGCAGATAAACATATGCTTGGTTGGTTGGTTGAAAGTGTCTGAAAGCTGGGAAACGCAAACACACTTGGACCAGCATAGGTCCATTGTGATAGCACGAAAAACAAATCATCTATCTGTAGGAATTTTGTTTGGCCGTTAAAAACTCGAAAACTACTGGACAGATTTCGATGAAACTATAGGCTATGTCGTTTATAGCCACGTCCTTAGGAAGAGTTTTTAGCCAACATGTATTTTTTGAACTGAAAATATATATGTGGTGTCCACAGTCCACACATACGACATACCATACCTATGTAAATAACTGTCTCACAGTTAATCAATCTGATGATCGAATGTGTCGCTCACGCGATGCGTTTTTTATATAACATATAAGCCGCTGCAACAGTTATTGGCATTTTGCGTTTTGCTTTGCTGTGCTTTTCTGCGTGTGCGGCGACCAGCAGCAGTCAACAAGCAAGTCATCATCTTCGCATTTTGACGAACCAGTCTTCAACCGGCAGCCACCCACATCATCTCGCGTGTACCAATTAAATTGTATCGATTTCTATTGAATTATATTAAAATAAAGTTTATTTTATAAAGTTTAAGTTGGTGTCGCCTTTTTATTAATCTGGCACGCACTACATTGGTGACCCCGAGCATTTTCATCGCGCAAAAATATTTCTTACGCAGAAAGATTACGCGTTTTCCTTTTTATTGCCCTTGAAAAACAGTTTTTTTTCACGCGCTTTAAGAAATAATTTGTTTCAATGCCCGACTCAACGACTTCACAAGACAATACCACGCCACATGCCACCGATAGTCAGACCAACCCACGTGTCAACGTCGATCTCGCTACTCGCCGTCTACCGTTTGACATTAAAGCGCCCCCTTTCAGCGCCGAAAGACCAGCGCTATGGTTTGCCCAGCTAGAGGCACAATTTACTAATTGTGGCATCATCGGACAACGTGATAAATTCTATCGCACTATACCACTAATCGACACGCGCTCTGCTGCAGAGGTGGAAGATATTATCATTAATCCACCAGAAGACACGCCATACCAAACTCTGAGGAGCACACTGATTTCCCGTTTCTCGAAATCCAAAGAAGCAAAAATCATTCAGCTGTTGGACAAAGAGAATTTGGGAGATCGCACACCATCCCAGCATCTTCGCCACCTAAAAAGTTTGGTACCCGACATAGACGAAGAGGTGTTAAAGGCACGTTGGCTTTCACATCTTCCATCACAAACGCAAGCCTGCTTAGTCGCACAAAAATCTATGGATGTCATAGATTTGGGTGAAATTGCCGACAAACTGCACGAGGTTTTTGCGCCAGTAACGGTAGCAGCAACAGATGACCTTCATCGACAAATCGCAGATCTGGCGGCTGAAGTCGCAGCACTTTCTGCATCATTCTCAGGACGTGGACGAACAAAACATCAGCAGCCGCACAGTTCCAGAAACAGATCCAAATCGAGGCAAGTATCAAAATCAAATATCTGTTGGTACCACATTAAATATGGCGCTGAGGCACGCACGTGTCGCCCCGGTTGTCAATTTCAGGAAAACGGGCCCGAGGATCACTAATGGCGGTACACGATCCTCACCCCTCACACCGCCGCCTCTTCCTCACCGACAGAAATTCCCAGCAACAGTTTTTGGTCGATACGGGATCCGAAGTTTCAATATACCCACTCCAACAGACACAACCACCGCTTCCACTGTCAACCTACCAGCTATTCGCTGCCAACGGCTCGCTGATTAACACCTATGGCACAACCAAATTCGATCTGGACTTCGGACTGCAGAAAAACTTCACATGGCAGTTTATTGTTGCTGACGTCAGCCGCGCTATTATCGGCGCCGACTTTTTAGGCCACTATGGACTGCTCGTGGATGTGAAGCAACAACAAATCATCGACAAACACACCGGATTGCCAACGGCCGGCATGCTTTCAAACGTCCAGTCCTCATCTGTAGCAACAATCCATGCATTTATCGAGCAACCATATGCAGCACTCCTCGCTTCGTTTCCTGCCATCACACAACCAGGTGCAGCCAAGAGGAAGGAGCAATATTGCACCGTTCACCACATAAAAACGAAAAACGGACCTCCCATCTCCAGCAGGGCACGTCGACTTGCTCCCGATCGTCTCAAGATTGCCAAATCTGAATTCGCCAAAATGATTCAACTTGGTACTGCACGTCGTTCTGACAGCCCGTGGTCCTCACCTCTGCACTTAGCCAAAAAGAAGACAGGAGAATGGCGTCCCTGTGGCGACTACAGGCCTCTGAACGATCGAACGATTCCAGATGCGTACCCCATCCGCTGCCTACAGGATTTCACAGCAGACCTAGAAGGTAAGGAATTGTTCTCTACCATCGACCTGGTTCGAGCGTTCAACCAGATTCCTGTCGCCCCATCGGACATCGGAAAGACGGCCATCATCACGCCATTCGGCCTGTATGAATTTCCTTTTATGACATTTGGCCTGCGCAACGCTGCGCAGACTTTTCAAAGGTTCATCGATGAGGTGACGCGGGATCTGCCCTTTGTTTTCCCATACATCGACGACCTGCTCATAGCATCAAAAAACAAGCGGGAACATCTCGACCATCTCCAAACTTTATTTCAACGACTGCAGGATGCTGGACTTGTGATTAACGTGGCCAAGTCAGTTTTCGGCAAAAGTGAAGTGAAATTTTTGGGACATCTCGTGTCGGCCAAAGGAATTTTTCCACTCTCGGAGAAAGTGCAAGCAATTTTGGAATTTCCTGCGCCCTCCAACGTAAAGAAACTCCGTGCGTTTATTGGCACCGTCAATTTCTACAGAAAGTTCATCAAAAACGCAGCTGAGATCCTCGGACCACTCAACGACCAGCTCAAAGGCCCAGACATCAAAAACTCGCACCCCATTAACTGGACGCCAGCGTTGGAAAGATCGTTCGTGGACAGCAAGAACGCCCTGGCATCGGTTGCTCTGCTCGCTCATCCAGACGTCAACGCAGAGTGGGCCATCTTCACAGACGCCTCGGAACAGGCCATTGGAGCGGTACTCCAGCAACGACGGCACGATTCTTGGCAACCACTAGCTTTTTTCAGCCAGAAGCTGCCGCCTTCCACTCAGAAACACTCGACCTACGACAGGGAGCTCAACGCAATCTACGAAGCTGTGCGTCATTTCCGACACATTTTCGAAGGCAGACATGTTGTCATTTACAGTGACCACAAACCACTTGTTCACGCGTTTAAACAACGTCCAGAGCGAGCTTCACCTTGGCAATTTAGAAGGTTGGACTACATCGGACAGTTTAGCACCGACATCAGACATGTGTCCGGCTCCGAGAATACTGTAGCAGACACACTGTCACGTGTCGATGCCATCGAGCCAGCAGTATCATCAAGCGAGATAGCTCAAGCACAAGCCAACGACACTGAGCTCCAAGACATCCTAAGCAGTCCATCCTCCAGCGTTCAACTTTGCGGTATAAAACTCGACAACTCTGAAGCCGTAATCTACAGCGACATTTCCACCGGTACAACACGACCTTACGTTCCTCGACTTCTGCGCAAAAGAGTATTCGATTCGTTGCATTCGTTAGCACACCCTGGTCAACGCGCCTCAAGGAAGCTCATCGCCCAGCGATTTTTCTGGCCTTCTATGAACAGAGATTGCTCAAAGTGGGTCAAGTGCTGCATACCGTGCCAAGCGAACAAAACAACACGACACACAATTTCGCCAATCGCCAGTTTTCAACCACCTACGCAGCGCTTCGAGCACATCCACATTGATCTCGTCAGCCTCGTACCATCTAACGGATTTAATCAATGCCTGACAATCATCGACCGATTTACGCGCTTCCCTGAAGCCGTCCCACTGTCAAATGGAACCGCCGAAACCGTAGCTGAGGCTCTGCTCTTATCGTGGATCGCACGCTTTGGTGTTCCACTACGAATTACTTCGGACTTAGGAAGACAGTTCGAATCTGACCTGTTTAAATGCCTGACTAGACTTCTTGGCTGTAAGCATCTGCGAACGACGCCCTACCACCCACAGTCAAATGGATTAGTCGAGCGCTTCCACCGACAGTTTAAAGCAGCACTGCTATGCAATGGCGACACATGGACTTCAGCTCTACCTATCGTACTTCTCGGACTCCGAGCGGCATTCAAAGAAGATCTTCAAGCAACGCCTGCTGAACTTGTCCTCGGTGAACCAATTCGTTTGCCAGGAGAATTTCTGCGCCCATCGATCCGAAACACATCAGCTCCAGTCTTAGTGCAAATCCTTCAAACGCATTTTAAAAACTTAGCCCCGCAAGAAATGTCACGTCATGGACAGCGCTCAACATTTGTTTTTAAAAACCTCCGAAACACATCTCATGTCTTCGTCCGCCACGATCATATACGTCACTCTTTCGCTACACCATACGATGGACCATATAAAGTACTAGAAAAACATGAAAAGTACTTTGTGGTTCTCGTCAGAGGAAGAAGTACACCGATCTCAATTGATAGGCTCAAACCAGCATTCATGCTTAACGAAGATGTACGATTTGAAGAAGAGGATGGAACACAGCACAATGAAACAGAAGCCCCGTCAACCTCCGCACCCAGGAGACATAGAACAGTACGAGTACGATTCAACCTGCCAACATAGTTAATTTTTTTTCATTTCCTTACTTACGTTAATTGTTTTTCTTTTTTCCTCAAACATTTTAAATTTCATTTCTTTTAAGAAGGGGAGATATGTGGTGTCCACAGTCCACACATACGACATACCATACCTACACCGAAAGAAAAAACATTGGTTGAATCAAAAATGTTTCGTTGTTAGCTAACAATGTGCTTAAAATTGTCAAATCAAATACGTATGTGATTAAATCAAACAATGCTGCATGTTTGAAACAACTACTTTGGCGTTGTTGATTAAAATGCTCGTAAGTATCACAGATATGTTTAGTTTGAACATTTATGTAGTTGTTTCAAAAATGGTAACATTGTTAGCCTACAATTTAATTGTTGATTTCATTGTTAAACAACAATAAACAGGATGAAATTACAACTTAGGGACTTTACAATTAATTTGACCATAAGTGTTTTTGATTAAACACAAACGTGGTCAATAAATTTAAAATCAACCATGTTTCTTATAAATTAAACACATTCGTAGTTGGAGTACAACGATCACAGTACCTACAATTAAACACAAACATGTTCAAGGCAAAATTTCATTGACTATTATTTAAGTATCATGAACGTGTTAAAAGTATCTACGGACATGTTTTTATAAAAAAAAAATTCTCATTATCACAACCTACATTCTTGCCAAGACGTGTTGTAAAGGGTCACGTGTAACAATCAGAAACGTTGTTAAAGTATCACACTTCAGTTAAATGTATCACAAAAATGTTGAAATAATAATGCAGCCAAGCATAAACATTGCTAAAGAAACACAAACATTGTTGAACTATCACGAATGTAGTTAATTTACATTTTTTCTTGTTAAACCAACCACAAACATCGCAGTCGCGACATGCTTAACGGAATTTGTCTTGTCAGTTTGCCTTGTTGGCGTCGGTCATCTTTTTTCTTGAAAAAAATCTTCAGTATTCAGTCAGAAGTGCAAGTACTAGGTTCATTACGTTACGAGCGAGTGTCAACAGTGTATTTTTCTTTGTAGTGTACAGTGACGTTTTGTTTTTTAGTGCGCTTGTTGATTGAGGCCGTGGTCTACCCCGGATTGTGAGCGCCATCTAAAGTAAGTTTTTTTCTCGTAAACTTTTACCACTCATAATTTTGAAATTTTGCTTAGATTCGACACCCGGATTTCAATACCCTGAAGTCAACACAGCCAACGGTGCATAGGTACGGTACGAGACAACACTCACAATTTATGTAGGTAAATATAATTATTTATAAAATTATAATTGTACTTCGTTGGGCCCCTGTTGTTGAGCCAACATATTAAAATATTAATTATTTATCACCATTTTGTTAACTAGCCTTAAGTCAAACTGTTATATGAAACTTCAATAAATACTAATGTAAATAAATGTAATGTAATTTTGCGTAGATTACTATTAGTTTTCAGTTTTTAGTAGTATTTTCAGCTGGGTGCGAGTAGAAATAAAATGGTAAAGTAAGTATGGACGTTTTAAAAGAAGCACAAAAACATTACATTGTTTCCATTGCTGATGAACAATGGTCATGATATGCATTATCAAACACTATCCAGTGCATGGGCATTGTAAAAGAATCACGAAAAATGTACATGTACAATGTTTTCGTTGTTGATTAACAATGATCATGCTTGATCAATCGCTTCCCTGTGATAAAGTAAGCATGGACGTGTTAAAAGAAACACGACCATTGTACAATTTTGAATTTGTTAATCAACAATGATCGTGCTTAATCAATCGCTTACCGTGCTTGCTTTAATACGAATAACCTTATGCGTGGTTATTTAAACACGAAATTGACAATGGCGTGATAGATTTATGCAAAAATACCCGTTATGTTTTTTTATAAAAAATTGAAAATGTCGCATTTGTTGAAATGACAATGCCCATTGGTTGACGCAAAATCAAATAAGGTTCATGCTTGATTTTACCAACGTTTTTCTTTCGGTGTATGTAAATAACTGTCTCACAGTTAATCAATCTGATGATCGAATGTGTCGCTCACGCGATGCGTTTTTTATATAACATATAAGCCGCTGCAACAGTTATTGGCATTTTGCGTTTTGCTTTGCTGTGCTTTTCTGCGTGTTCGGCGACCAGCAGCAGTCAACAAGCAAGTCATCATCTTCGCATTTTGACGAACCAGTCTTCAACCGGCAGCCACCCACATCATCTCGCGTGTACCAATTAAATTGTATCGATTTCTATTGAATTATATTAAAATAAAGTTTATTTTATAAAGTTTAAGTTGGTGTCGCCTTTTTATTAATTTGGCACGCACTACATATACATACACATATATCTTGCTACAAATGGATGTTTTGTTTAAACAAAAACAAAACAACACTAGGATACGTATACCTCTCATTCGAAAAGGGTTTATTTGTTTTCGCAGTGAGTGCTATGGTCAGTTGTATGAGAGGGAGGGATTTCCTTTTTCTCCTAAAAAGCGCGAAAACTACTGGACAGACTTTAATGAAACACTCAAAGTGTAATTTTAAATGAACCAAATATAATTTTGTGCGAGCGGGCAAGGCGAGCACGGGTCCAGCTAGTATATGTACATATAAAATGTCCTTACTAGTTGAACCATTTTGAGCTCTTTATAAAGCGTAAGAGGCTTCTGACGTCTGTGTTTATCAGATCAACCAAGTCGTTGTAATGGCAGGCTTCCAAGTGGAGCTTCATTCTACGGAAGAGAGCTGGACAGGAACAAAGAAGGTGACGAATAGTTTCCTCCTCTTCCTCATCCATACAGCTTCTGCAGAAGTCGTTTGCGAAAAGGCCCAGCCTTGGTTCCTTTTAACCGAGCATTTATCGAGTAACTTTCTGAGTGACATTTGCGTTAAAGGGCTTAGGAAGAGATTTAAAGCGATCTGTAAATGCCTTGCAAGCAAAGTGCGCATCATTTGTCTAAATTTACATCAAAGCTACGGCCTACAGAATCTTCGATTGTAACTCTGAAAAACAACACATTGGTATAGGAGATGTGAGCGCACAAGTGTTTGGCAAACTTGGAGTGAGTAGCCGGAGGTAGTCAGCCACATCGCGCTAACTGAATGAGGCCAATGTCCAATCCGGACTTAAGCCCTACCCAAGCATGCGTAATAGTAGTTACCTACCTACTTGTTCGTTTTTATTGGCAGGTGAGACCCTCGAATTTGTCATTCAGTAGAGTTATTAGTATAAACTATAGCCCTATGTCCAAAATCACTGTTGCAAGAAATATAGTTATCACGACATTTGCGTGTATAGCAAGACTTATACACTCGCTAAAACTTCCTGCACAGATACATAAGTAGCAATTCCGCACAATTAAAGTTGGTCATTACAGAACATCCCGTCCTCCGCTAACCAACAAAGATAATTTCATCACTTGTATTTGTTGTTACATATATAGCAAAAGTCTCAAAATAAAAAATGAACAAAGTTCACTAGACCAAGCCTAATAGAATAACGCTTCACACAAACTCTATGAATATAAAACGAACGAACGTGACCGCAGTCAAACTAACAATTTAACACGAACGAAATTAAAACGCCATTTTTACAATAGACAACAGCAGTCGATGTCATTGAACTTGAAACACATTTCCCATAAGGGAACGCGCTGATCTTATACTTTACCTGAGACAGTCGGTAATATCGAAACGACAACAGCGCGCGCAGGCAGAGTGACAGATCGCCCTTGCTTCGTCATTTTAGTGTGTCTTCTGTCCCCCCCTCCACCTTCCGAAATAAATAGTATGACATGAGATAATGCTAACCCAAGTAAAAAAGGGAACACTTTTTGAGGTGATTAACCGATTAGGTTCGACGAGTGCATAGTAATTTCTGTCTGGTTCTGGATTTTACCAACTAGCAGCTGTTGCGGTGGTGCACTGACAGCTATAGCGTTCCACATTTATATTCCACCAGTCTGACATGGCGCGCACCACATGAAAAGTTTGCAAAATCCTTCACAGCGAGGACTAAAATTAAGACGGTAGATCGGGTAATTTAATATTTTTTTTTATATTTTTTTGCTGTCTATATTATGAAGGGGGAAATTGTTTCTTCTTTTTCAACTTGACTTGTCAGCGTGTTCAGTTTGTTGCCCTTGCTATCTATGTAGGTACTCACTTGAGCTTGGGGCACATCATGTATAGAAGATTGTAGGCAGTTTTCGTCTTTACCTTGGCCGCTCGTAAACGTTTCCATTTATATATTTCAATGATTGTCAATAAAACTGTGAAATAGATTTGAAGTTATTTATAGAATAGGAATTTGAACGGCGCGGCACGGTGGGGCTCTATTAATAGACTGATTATGACATTTTTGCTGTGAAGAGGAATTCAAGTCGCCACGAATATTTTGTCATTGCTCTCATTTTTCTCAATGGTCTGTGCAATTTTTGCATGTAAAGTGAAAATTGTCTGCCAAATGATATTTCACACGACATTTTCATCAATTTGAAAATAATGGTTGCAGACAATCGGCAGACGAATTCGAAAGTGACCGGTGGTGGTGAGTGGTTGAGTAATTTTTCAAATATTTTTGGTTTTATAAATAGATATTGTTTGAGGCGAAAATGTTGCAATACCTAGACACTAATTTTTGGTCACCTATTTCGGATGGAATCACTACATTCTGAACGGGCTCAATACGCCGATTTTATTCCGTCACGTATTGCTCGTTTACGGATGAGACGATTCAGTCAGTTTCTTGGTTTTTTTAAGCTGTAAAAAAGGTAAATAACTGTATCGATTATTTGCTTTGACAAATGAATACATGTTTGAATCTTAAATAAGTATTCGATGCGTTTTTGAAGAGATCGTTTCAACGAAAACCTCGGAAACCGGCTGATATCGGCATTTGGCAGCAGCTTAAAGAAGCTAATAGGTGTTTTTTTAGAGGTATAGGATTTTGAAGTGGAATAAAACAAACATGATTTTTTTTAAATTGACATGAAATTTACTTTATTCGAAAGATAATCTTCTGACATTATAATTTATATAGGATTTCTGGCATATGACCGCCACGGCTGGCTCAGACGTAGTCTAATCTGGAGGTCCAATTTTCGATTACTTTTTCCAACATTTATGGCCGTATATCGTCAACAAAACAGCCAATGTTGTCCTCCAAGTGGTCAGTCGTTTCGGGCCTATCGGCGTAGACTAGCGACTTCACATATCCCCCCAGAAAATAGTCAAGCGGCGTTAAATCGCACGATCCTGGGGGCCAATTCACGGGTCTGCAACGTGAAACTATGTGGGTACTAAACGTTTCTTTCAATAAATCAATTGTGGCACGAGCTGTGTGACATGTTGCGCCGTCTTGTTGAAACCACAGCTTCTGCACATCATGGTTGTTCAATTGATGAACGAAAAAGTCAGTGACCATGTCTTTATAGGGGTCACCATTGATTGTACCGTTCTGGCCAGCATCGTTTTTAAAGAAGTACGGACCAATTATTCCACCAACCCATTAAGCCAAAAGCAGTTTTTGTCGATCGGTGTCTCAAAATACACTTGAGGATCATCATCACTCGAAATACGGTATAGTTTTGTTTATTGACGTATCCATTCAACCAAAAGTGAGACGATTATGTTGACCGTAAAATAGACGTAGTGCGTGATACGTATTTCGAACGGAACCATGATTTTCAAAATAAATTTGAACAATTTGGATGCGTTGTTCAGGCGTCAGTCTATTCATGTTGAAATGCCAAACCAAACTAAAAAATAAATTACTTGACAGCTGACAAAATGTCCGCCAGTTGAAATAGTGTTGCCAACTTAAATTTAAAAAAAAAAAAAAAAAAAACTTAAAGTTACTTAAACTTAAAGTTACGCCTAAAAAAACACCCATTACAAAAGCGCAGCATTGACGAAAAGACGAAAAAGAACTAAAGTCAGTCAGAGAGGGATTTATATCGCTGGACAAAAAAATAGACCACCACAGCTGCAACCTGGCAGTCCCTCACGGTGACATGTGGGACTCTACTGACGAATTTCCCTTCCTTAGTTAGCTACTCGGAGGATTCACATTTGAAAAACGCAGAAAAATTAAAATATGTATATTGAGAACGGGTCTCAGCAAAAACATCGGAAACAGGATCGTACCGGCGGCAGCTGCAAGGAGCCACAAAAGCGTATTGAGGAAAAAAACTGGAATCACTTATAGAGAGACCCATACCGCTGGTCAACAAAAACTGCGCAGGAGTTCAGCAAACTATTAAAATCAAAAACTATAACATAGCTGCGTTAAGGTGGTAACAGTGAGGTAAATGTGACAGCTAAAGCAGTTGAAACCAAGTCCAAAATATCTAAGACCATTGAGATGTTAAAAAAGACATGCACAACGGGGACCTTCTCAGGGACATGTCATTTCTCTACTTTACTCTGATGGAATCGTTTTTTAACAAACTTCACCTGGCGATGGAATATACCGGGTGCAGACTTTTTGATTACGGAAAATTCCAAGCTTCTCGCTACACACTAGAGTCTAGATTATTGCCTCTATTGTGAGTGTCGATAGTTAATCGTTGATCGACAACTGTCGATCGATCGAGAACTGTGATTGTCGATTGCGATCGATATTTGTCGATTTTACAGTCGCTTGTAGTCGATTACAAATATCTGATCGGTGCTTTCTCTTGGAAGTGAAAAAAATTTGTGCGTACGAATAGCTAAAATCAATTAACGCAATCGACAATTATCGTGACGATCGCTGATCGACAATCACAATAAGGGCCTATAAGTCGGCAGAGTATCCATGAGGCTTTGGCACTGTGCCCTCTTTAAAAGGAGTCTATTGTGTCTTCCCTTGTGACGTCGTAGAGCCATCTTTTTACTCCGAGCACAGTCAGAAAGACAAGGATCTTCTCTGGCGGTATGTCAGTAAGATTTGCTGAAGTAACTTACGATTTCCTCAACAAGGACGAAAGAGAGCCTTACATTCTATGAGTATGTGAAGAGAGCATTCGTCACTCTCAAGACAGAGTCTTATGTAGGGACCGTTGTGAAGCAAACTCGATGAAGATGGTTTTTCAATGGCCATGACTAAATATACCTGTCAGGACTCTCAGGTTATTTTTGTCCAGATTAATGAGAGAGTAGGATTTTCTGAAAGATAAATTTGATTTAAGATTCAATTTGAACCAAGCTCTTGATGTGGTTCTTGAAATGTTTTTTGGTGACACCACAGAAGGGTTCAAATCCGTGGGTTCAGCTTCAGCAGCGCCGACTTTATCCAGTGAGTCCAGTGAGTGTTTCCTTGCCAGCAAAGCCCTTGTAGGCTGGAATTCAGTAAAGAATGACTTATGCTGGGTTTACACTTGTCGACTTGAAATTGACAATTGACGCATTTTTATGCCAATTAAAAAAATTGGCAAGTGGATATAGCGAAAAATTGCTTGTCAATGAATTGACTAACAGCGTTTGTCAATAACTGACAAAGAAACCACTTGACAAGTGGAAATACATACCTGAATTGTCAAACAAAAAGTCACTTTGTCTATAATTGACAGAGAAAATTTAATTGCCATCGAGGTCATAAGTTGGTCAATCAACTGACAAACGATTTTTTGCCAATAATTGGCATAAGTGGAAATGAACTGACGATGGTGTCGTTCAATAATGACATAAACGCGAGAGCTGTCAAACTTTGTCAATCAACCGACATGTGGAAACCAACCTTTAGATGTTTCTTTGCAAGTTCGTAGATTGCCGTATGTTTCCATGACCGGCTTAAATTTAATGACAGATGAGAGCTGCATTGCTGTCTGAGAAGATAAATATTACAACTTAGATTTATTCTAGCACAATGGTTAATGCCAAGGACTTTGGTATGGACGAGTTTTTGCCAAGGCTGACTGAATATATCGTTTAGGGCGATTCACCATTAATTTCAGATCGATTTCCTGACTTCATCTAAGAAACGTCTTTGTACAAAGTCGTGATGGATTTGGTTTGGATTTTTCGCAGTTCTCCTTTGGAGGGATGATAATAAAGAAGATTTTATGGAAGGCATATTCCGGTTGTGTCCACTACTGTGCGAGAGGCCCCACGTTTGATCTCCGGAAATACGCGAATTATATCTTAAGGTTTTTTCCACTGCTTCACCTCTCGCGAACGTCTGACAAACATCCGAGAGTACAATTCTTATGAAAAAGCTTCTCAATTAAGTCATTCGGAATCGGCATAAAAATGTAGGTCCCCTCCATTTGTCCAAAAAAAAAATCTCACTAACGAATGGTTGTGCGAAGCTAGGCCTAAGGTTCCTATGACCTGTTGCGCCAATACCTTCTATTTGTTCCGTAATAGTTTACTGTCAAGGATGATTCACAGGGGGTCTAGCACGTAACTTGATACAATTGATCTCTGGCAGCACCTAATTTGTCTCAATCGAGGATAATCAAACGAGAATAATCGATTGAGACAAATTAGATGCTGCCAGAGCTCGATTGTATCGACTGAACTCGATTGTATCAAGTTACCTGCTAGACCCCCAGGTATGTACCTGGCTTCCCGTGAGAGTTCAATCGTTTCGCAATACATAGCGGGCCAAATAAGCAGATCTAGTGTCCTCTGTTTGGTAAAAGTTACCATAGTCTTCTTTTTTGGATTTACAGAAAGTCCTTCTTTGTTACACTATAACCACACTAAGGGGATCCCCTCTTAATCTATCAAAGACCTATTTCTTGCCATCCAGACGTCTCAATGCCGGATTTGTAAACTTTTCAAATTCGAATATATTTCCTATCGTCTCAAAAGTCACAATAGGGCTTATATTAGACAAAAAAATATGTAACCGCAAGTTTATTGTACCAATATGTACAAGTACATGTACAATGGGAAGCCAACACTATGTAGTTCAAATTTAAATTATTAACTAATCAAAAACACTGTCATCTTAATCTTTGAACTACGAACGGGAGGAGTACAAGCAGCAATAATAACTTCCTACAAAATTAAAAAAAAAAAAAAAAAAAAAAAACGAGGAACTTCCATAAGTCGAACTCTCAAAATTAAAGAATATAAATTCGAGTTATAGAATCTTCGAGTTATGGAGGCCAAAAGTTGAAAACGCAGTTCTCAATAAAAATTCGAATAATAGAGAAATTCGAGTTATGGAAGTTTGACTGTAATTAGGTCATTTTCTAAATAACGTTAACTTTAAAATGAAATCTTTTGATTGAATGAGGTGTAAATACCCAGAGCCATATCAGCTGAGAATGATATGGTTGGCAGTGGGGCTGTTTAATAATAAATTTCTGATTATGAAATCTATGTGTGCCGGGCAAGCTGACAATTTGGGCAGCCTTATCACGCAACGCTAAATTGATAAAATGAAAGCACTTAAAGTACTTTCAAAAGAACGTGCACAGTTTTAAGTAAACTAAGAAAACATGTCAGTAAGCCAAAGTGTATTAAAACACACATTGTGATTGTCAACAATTGTCAGTTGTGTCAGTTGATTGATTTATGGTTTGGAATTGTAAAGGGCTTGACTTCTTTTTTAAATAAAGTGCAAACTATGTACTTGAAATATGTATCTCAAAGAAATGTTATTGGCTTGAATTACTATAATCAAAACATTTATGAATGGAATTCGATTTCGTTCATATGTCCACCACGGGAACATGCAGTTGAACCCAAATTTCGATGACTCGGCCGCACATTTCAACCGATATGGCCGTTATTTTTCGTTCAATATTAGCTCTGAGCTCCTCTAACGTCGCCGGCTTGTTGGCATAGACCAATGATTTAATGTAGATCCATAAAAAAAAGTCTAGAGGCGTTAAATCACACGATCTCGGCGGCCTTTTCTCGAGATAACACGTTCACCGAACTGTTTTGATTGTTGCACCCGCTGTGTGGCTTTTGGCATCGTATTGTCTTGGAACCACATATCACTGATGTCCAATTCATGCAATTGCTCAATGAAATAACTTTCCAACATGTATAGCATAGCGAATACCATTTATTTTAACGTGACGGTAATTTTCATCGACGAAAAAAAAAAAACGGCCCAATGACGCCACCGGCATAGAAGCCACAACAAACAATGACATTTTACAGATGAAGTGCTGTTTCATGAAGCACATAAGAGGTCTGACCTGTCCAGTAACTACCTAATATTCTGACTCAAATTTTTTCACTAGACTCTCAATTGCTTGTCTACTAGGACGAGAATTACGTCCGAAAATTGGCGTTAACACTCTTAAACGTCCTTCGTGTACTTTACCATGATGAAAATGTTGATTTTACTGAATATTTTGACATTGACAGTTCGGTAATCGGTTTAAGGTTTGAAGTTGTCAAGTCGCTAATGAAAGACCCTTTATAACTAACAATTGTTTGTTTCTTCACGCAAAGGGCCGACCTATGTTGTTTAGTTTGAGAAGAACTGTCTTTACGTCTTGACAATATAGTTTAATAACATGCAGCCTCTGTTAATTTGAATGAACCAGGACATTACTATCCCCTTAAGTTTTTACAGAATTGATATAGTTTCCTCTTTGAGTTTTATACAGCAAATCTTTTTCTCTTTTAAAATGGATTCAAATGTTTTTTCTGATAAGCGATTAGCCGGATTTACGCAATGATTCCTAGAAGCAAGAAAGTGTGTTAAGCAGGAGCTTTAGGGATTCCTCAGTTGATTCGATTCCGTTCAATCATTCAATGTAGGATGGTCATCTACCTTCAGTTATGTTAGGTTATCAGTTCTTTAGTTAGTTCAGTTTTTAATGCTACTCTTCGGGACTTCTTTAATCTGACTGCATGGTCCCCTATGTACGCCAATGAAATTCGGTGATCGCTGTGTTTCTGGCTATATCTTGTCGTGTGGGGTTGTTTTTTCCATGATGTAATTTGCCCACATCCATCTGGATATGATACAGTTCGTCAGCTTCCCCCATCTGAGGTTGCCCTTCGATAGGAATTCTGAGGAAATCTTTGCTTCGAATTCGCAAGTGATCAATGTAGAGCTGAACCTTGCGTGGCCATGGGCCTATAAAACAAACAGAACAGAACAACAAATCCACAACTCAATAGGAACTTGTAGAATTATGTTTGTTTGACAAGTACATATAGATTAAAGATGTAACACAACAAAAACCGTAACATTTGTTAAAACCGAACATTTCCCTCAATTTTTTGATAGTTCAACAAGTAAGTCAGTCTCAGCATTGTTGTTCCCCATTGGCAATTGCCGGTTCTCTCTTGAGAGCAATTCTCTTTACACAAACTGTAAAAGCTGTGTTCGGGTAAATGGCGTTAAATCAATATCTTTCATAGTGGGCGTTGGAAATTCGTTGAATTTCACCAGAGGTGCGTCTTGTCTCCTCTCCTTTTCATTGCTTATATGGACTGGATGTTGCAGCGCAGTCTTGGCGAGGCACGTTTCGAATTGTGAGATCTGAGGATAAGTCATTTGCTCTTCGCTATGACTTGGTCATCCTTGGGTCCTCTTAAACTGAACTTCAGCTACTGAGATGAAAGTAAACGTGAACAAATCTGAAGTGACTGTTGTCTCCAGAACGCCTGTTCAAATCTCTCTGCATATTAGTGAAGTCCCATTTAAACAGGTGGAGAAGTTTAAGTATCTCGGGGGTGATGGAAGGAGCAATGCCGAGTTTTCCTGTAGGATTGGTCAAGCTGTCAAGGATTCCTAGACTGTCAATTAATATGCCTATATTTTGCTTTGGAACTATGTTTTCCGATGTTCGTGGATAGCCCGAATAAAACTGACCGTTTGAGATGTCTAGAGGCTCAGAAAATACACCCTCACCTGCTCCGCAGTCCATTTTTGAACTGTCCGTGAAGATTTTTTTAATTCGAGTCCCTGTTCAATCGTCCGTTTTGCAAAACAAAAAAAAAAAAAAAAAACTAGAGTTAGAGTTGGTCAAATTTCTTCCAGTTTATCCTCTTTTTGTTTCTTACAATGTAAGATACGCCTATTACTTTAAAAATTAAACAACAAACTTAAACAAAGGATGTCAAATTTTTATTTTTCAGAATAGGTCATCATTAAGACTGGAACAGCATAGCTATTACCTGCGAAATAGTTAAAAATTCCAACTATGTAATTGTTTAGTAAATTGTTTTCACGAAATCTAATAAAATATAGTACAGTTTATGATGTCCTTTGTCTATGGTACTGATTTATGACCAGGTAATTACTGGGCTAGGTATATTGAATACCTAATCTATTTGAAGTACCTACCTACCTGATATAGTATCATTATAATAAATGTATACATCTCTTTTATTATACATTCCAGAAATCAAGTTTTGTCATTTATTTTAAAAAAGAATTACTTACTTACTTACTTATCGGGCTCCCAACCCGTGAAGAGTCTCTGCCTGAGACACTGCAGCCTTCCATCCTCTACGATCCCGGGCACGCTGCTTCCAATTGTCCAGACCAAGCGCTCTGGCATCCGCGATGGCTTGGTCTTTGAAACGGAGGTTCGGTCTTCCTTGTCTTCTCGAACCTGGGGGCTGGGATTCGAAGACCCTCTTGGCTGGAGCATTATTGTCCATTCGCTCGATGTGGCCGAGCCAATGTAGTCGACGTGTTTTGGCTTTTTGGACTACATCCACATCTTGGTACAGCTCATAGAGTTCGCGGTTGTATCTTCTCCTCCATTCGCCCTCCTCGCACACAGGACCAAAAATCCGCCGAAGTATTTTTCTTTCGAAGGAGCCCAGTAGCATCTCTCCCTTCTTGCTTATCGTCCAGCACTCGGCGCCATAAAGCAGAACTGGCAGGATGAGGGTTTTGTAGAGCACACATTTCGTCCTTCGAGTTAGGAGTTTTGAACCCAGTTGTTTTGCCAAACCGAAGTAGCAGCGGTTTCCTAGGGTAATTCTTCGTCGGATCTCCACTAGGGTGTCATTCGTGGAGTTTACGTTTACTCCGAGGTAGGTGAACTCCTTAACTACCTCGAAATTATTGCTATCAATAGTGACGTTTTGTCCTAGGCGGTGGACAGATGCTTGTTTGTTTGTTGATAGCATGTACTTTGTCTTGTCCTCATTTACTACAAGTCCAACGGATTTCGCCTGTTCTTCAATCGCCGTGAACGCTTCTATCACGGCACGCTGGGAGCGACCGATGATGTCAATATCGTCCGCATAGCCAAGCAGCTGGACGGACCTGTTGAAGATAGTGCCTTCCGTGTTGACACCTGCCCTGCGCACTATCTGCTCCAGTACGAGATTGAAGAAGTCGCATGATAGAGCGTCTCCTTGCCGAAATCCGGTGCATGTTTGAAATAGTTCGGAAGAGCTGCTTCCAAACTGCACGTTGCAGCGTGTGTTTTCCAGCGTCGCGTGACACAGCTGAATCAGTTTTGCCGGGATTCCGAATTCGGCCATCGCCATATAGAGCTCCTGACGATGTATGCTATCATACGCGGCTTTGAAGTCGATGAATAGGTGGTGGGTTTCGACTTGAAATTCGTTGGTCTTTTCCAAGATTTGCCTCAGTGTGAAAATTTGGTCTATAGTCGATCTGCCGGGCCGGAAGCCACACTGGTACGTGCCGATTAGTGTGTTGCAGAACGGTTTTAGACGTTCACACAGTACGTTGGATAGGATCTTGTATGCGACATTTAGCAGGGATATGCCTCGATAGTTCTTGCAAGACATAGGATCGCCTTTTTTGAAGATGGGGCATATGGAGCTGATAGTCCAGTCATCGGGCATGTTTTGAAATTGGACATTCCTTTTTTTTTTTTCTTTTAAAAAAGAATGTCCAATTTCAAATCAAATCCGACTTAATTGCGGTATAAAATACCTCAATTATCAGATCTCTGATTTTTCGAAATGCAAAAACATATACCTACTTACTACAAATTCTCGCAAAATGCCAACATCTGCATAGTTTGCATTCTTTTCGCCATTTTCTAAACGTAAACACCACCCCAACCCCACCTACCTAACAGTTGTTTCTTGTTCCAGGAACCAGTATAGTGTCATCTTTGGACATTTTTGTCTAGACAAAATAATAGTAAATTTGGCAAAAATACTTCCGTCTCGCTTCGACGTCAACCCACCAAGAGGTGACCGAAACGAGACAGCAACACAAACCATATTCAATTAACGGAAATTCAGAATGAAAACTACCTACACACAATAGTGAAGAAGACCTTAAAAAAAAAAGTGCAGGCAGGAAAAACTCGTTATCTTTACATTTTCACAGATTGTTTATTGTTGGGTGTACAATGCATCGAAGACAACTCAATTATGATAAAAACAATGATATAATTTGCAAGGCGGAAATACGCACGGCAAGAGCGAGTGTGAGCAGTCGGTACGGTACTTACATCATCAAGTTCGATAATATCGTCGTCCGAGTCTCGATGACCTTCCTCCTCGTGTAGTTCCAAATCGAAAACATCAGTCACATCACTAACATCAGCCATTATGAATGAACTATGTGCAATAGACGTATCTACAACAAATCTAGCGATATATCGAGTTTTTAGTCCCCGAAAAAGTTTTTTTCTAGTTTCTTTGCTTATTTCTACACGAGAAAATACGTTTTCGGCGCGCGCGACGACAACTACGACTACGTACAAACGGCTATGGGTTACCTTACGGCGAAAGTATTCACTGAAACAGAATACCCGCTTGTCAGTACACCAGACAAGGACAAATTATGAAAAAGAGATGGCAAGTACACGTTGTTATCAGTCTGCACTCGGTTGTGCTTTGTTGTTCTTGGGTCTCGCTCTGTTTGCACACTCTCACGGAACTTCACTATTGCTGCCACGCACACTGCCAAAATACGACACACGTTCACAAAATATATAAATTTTTTTTTTTTTTTTACTATTTTCGTTTAGTATCTTCAACTATTTTTCTCCCGTTTTGTGGAATTTTTTTCGATTGAAATTTATTGGTCGATTGCTGGCGACGATTTCCAGGAATCTTGTCAAATTTGCGTGAACAAGTCACTCGTAAATATGTCACGCAATTGATCACCTCACCGCACACGCGATGCTATAATCAAAAAAAATTCAATGACACACAAAAAAAAACGCACTTTTTTTTTACTACGAATATTCTTGGAACGAATTACACGCAATTACAAATTATTTCGCAGTATGTAATACACTATTTTCTATTTTCACTGCACAATATTATAATAGTAGAACCCCTTTCAAGGAGAAAGATCAAAATTCATTTTCACGAGGACACAAGGATGTGTTATATTCTTCGCTGGCCCATGCCGTTAGAAGTATATATTTATTATTTGTTAAGAACTTCTTGATCGTATATAATTTATATAATTCACTTAGAATTTGATAAATTTTTGAGAAAAAATTTGCGCGTGGTACGTACACGAAAACCGCTTGCTCAGCTAATTGTTTTCACGGAGAATGCTCAAATTGAACTGGCTCTGGCGAATTGAAAATTGAATGCGAATGGTCGATGGAATTGTATAGTAGTGCTGTTTGTGTTTTGGTAAGGACAGGTAACGAAAAAGAGCGAGACGTCAGGAGCTTAAGCGAAGATTTTTGAAATTTCGGGCGAAAACGTACAGACATGTTCGATTGGATACAAATGAAATGAAATTGATAGAGTTGTGCGTTTAGGTATTTGCTACGATAGTACTTTTTCACTACATTTTTTAATTTGCTTTGAAATTAATTAATTATAATTATTTTTGTAAAAACTTGAAACAAACCACTGTACGATATACCGCTGAAAACCTGTCTCTCTACTGTTTTATATGCTTAAGTTTCATTTGATGGCTTCAATATTTTGTCTTTTATACACAAACTTTTAATATAAAATAAATTACTTGTCGGATTAAAGTGGCATGAACAATGCATTTGACTTTCTCAATAAAAAGTAGATCGATAAGACTGTACGGGGCGTTTTTAAAAATAACCTATTTGCCAGTTATTTTAATATGTACATCGTTGTTATGATTGCTTCCAGATGAGTACTCGTTTTTAAGATTCAGGCTTGTATGTAAATAATTATGTAAATTTTTTACAATGTAGATACAAAGTAGTGCTGTCAAGTTAACAAATATCCGACATTTTAGTGGTGAAAACTAAGATTTCAGCTTTAAAATAATATATCCTACTCCGGAACAGTGACGTCGAACGTAGATACTGTAAGTAGTGCGCTGTGTACTACCTACCGTACTGCGCAATTCTGTTTTCTACTGCATTTTGCTTTTTGTATTGCCTATTTGTATTCTGGGTGATCACAGAATCCGTCGTATTCGGAATTTTGCTAGGAAACCCGAAAAAACTATCACAGATTCCGTTGTGGTGCAAATTGTTTGCTACGAATTAAAAAACATTTCTATACTACGACGGATTAAATTCGTAGCAAAAATTTCCACTACGACGGATTCTTTGGTAGTTCTTTCGAGGTTCGTAGCAAAATTCCGAATCCAGTTATAAATCGGGAGTAACGGATTGCTTAGTCTGATGACATCGAGTATCTCTTCGATGGAGGAGGGTTCTACTGGGATGATGTTCTCCTCCGTTGTCCTATGAGTCTCCCAAGTTTCTACAAAGACCTTTAGGTCGGTTTATTTAAATAAAATAAAAAAAACGTCAATTGAACCGGCTGCTAGGCTATCAAAGACTTTATCTGTCAGATATCACTATCCGAGACATTTGAAACCAAAAGATGAAGTTTATCTCGCAGATAAGTTCTTAATTAAGTTATTAATTCCAGTCATATTTATTTAAAATATTTTGACAAAGAAGTTTGAATTGCCATTTGCCAAGCTTCGAAGCAGTGCTGTCGTTTTAGAAACATACAATTTTTTTTTGCATAATTTTGGAGCAAACGCAATACTAACACATACATTTTTTTATTTTATTAACTCTTACTTAAATAACTTAATTGCATAAAAGTATTTTTGTTTTATTTCTTAGTTTTATTAAGGTTTGCAAAAGTGCTGTCAGCCTCTAGATGGGGCCTTCAACCCAATATTGGCTTTATACTGCGGTCATAAGACCGATAATTCTATATGGCATCCTTGTATGGTGGCCGGCCTTGAACAAAAGTTCCAATCTAAAGGTCTTAGAGAAGACTCAGCGCTTGGCATGTCTTTGACATGACATCTCCAACCGCCGCTCTACAAACCATGCTTAACTTACTTCCACTATAATAGACATCGTCAGTAAGGAATACGCCACAAACGTGGCTATCAGATTAAGGGAAGGGAAACACTGGAGAGGGCAACCGTCTGGGCACGTCAGCATCCCTCTACAGACGATCCCCCTGCCCATTACTACCGCTTATCTGAATACGAAAATCAACTTTTTTAGAGGAATAGAACTTTGAAATGGAATAAAACAGAGATGATTTTTTTTTTAAATTGACGACATGAAATTTACTTTATTCGAAAGATAAACTTCTGGCATTATATTTTAAATATGATTTCTGGCATATGACCGCCACGGCTGGCTCGGACGTAGTCTAATCTGGAGGTTCAATTTTCGATGACTTTTTCCAACATTTGTGGCCATATATCGACAATACCGCGGCGAATGTTGTTCTCCAAGTGGTCAATCGCTTCGGGCTTATCAGCGTAGGTTAGCGACTTCACTAGGCTCACCTGGCCAGCTTTGGATATAGATAGATTCAAGGAGCTTTTTCGACTGAAATCAATGCATATTAGATAGACACGCGCAAGAGCTCGGTCTGCCATACAATGACTTCTGCAGAAGCTGCAGAGATGAAGAGGAGGACGATTCCGTCATTCATGGCATGAGTAGGCAGTAAAGGAATAATTCCACAAATCCCAGTGGTATGCACGGCCTAAGTGTATCTCTCAACGAGATACACTTTAAAGTTTAAACTAACTAACTAAGGTTAAGATTATACTTAACATCATCACAATCAATTACAATTTTTCATTTATTTTATTTTTATTAAATACAATATTTAAGGACTTTTTCTACCTAGGCTCCGCTATGAACTCAGGCAATGAAACCAGCGCTGAGATTAAACGAAGAATAACTCTTGCCAATCGCTGTTTCTTTGTGCTAAGAAAGCAATTCAGTATAGCAAAGCCCTCTCTCGAACACTGGGTTGTTTTGAGAGGAAAATTTTTCGAGTAATTTTTGGCCCTTCTGCATAGACGGTGAATGGAAGAGGAGATACAATGACGAACTGTACGGGCTCTACAGCGATATTGACCTAACCAGAAGAGTGAAGGTCCAACGATTGAGGTAGCTCTGGGTCATATAGAGCGAATGAACGTGAATGCTCCGGCCCGGAAGATCTTCGAATCCACGCCCGAGGGACGGCGCAGTAGAGGAAGACCGCGACTCAGGTGGCGTACGCAACTGAGAGGGGACCTTAACCAACTTAGCGTGTGAAACTGTAGACAGCAGGCCAAATATCGTGCTGGCTGGAGACGCTTGTTGGTTGAGGCCCGGGTCCACCCCGGACTGTAGCGCCCCCTTAAGAAGAAACCTCAGATATAGATCTTCATGGTGAACTTCCTTAACTTAGAGAGTTCCTTGTACCATCGACAAGGATATGTTTTTTTTGCTCTACTTAACACAAGGCTTTTTATACGCTATATTAAAGGCGTTTTCAAAAGTTATAACACGTATGTTGGGTGTTCGATTAAAATGAGTTTCGAATCGCGACCGACTAAGGAAATTCTGTATAAGGCCCCGAAGACATCGTCAATCGCTTCGAAAGAAAGACCCGCTTGCACCTACGGGCATTGAATTAGAGACGATTCAATGATCAATCACCCCTATTGTCGTTGTCGCTTACGATTCTAAAAAAAAACGACACGACTGTTTGGTTTTGGCGACTAAAAATTAACGACTTTTGTCGCGGCGATGATCGACAAATGGCGTCTGAAATGTCAAAAAATGTGGAATGTATTTTTCGACGACGATCGTCGGTATTGCGTAATTCGTTTTGTGACGACGTTTGTCGTGGAAATGATATATTTCTGTCGTCGACTATTTTGCGGACGACTGTGTGATAATGTGTTAAAAAAGAGTATGTGCACTTAATTTTTAATTAACTAAAAGACAATTATAGTTATTTTACAGAATAAAAGACAATTTCTACATTTAGTGAACGAAATGCAGAAAATATTCCTTTGGCAAAATCATTCACGAAGGCCTAGCAAAAGCGATGTTAAATGGCAATGGGACGACATAACCTTATCTCTGAATTGTCTTGGGCCACCTTCGACTTCGATAGTCTAAAACACAGTTTAAATGTGAAAATAATTATTGTTATTAAAACAGTTTGCAATTTAAATTATTTCTACCACTCACTTAACGTCGGGTTAGAATTCCTTCCTTAATTTTACCAGCTCCTTTTTCTGGGTTTCTTCTTCGTCACTGCTTTCAAAAAACATCTCAAGACTATTAATTCTTATTTGTTTTGTTTATCTAGATTCGCAAAAGTCCTTTCGACACTGAAAAAGATTGTCTTTTTTTTTGTACCAAACGAACGAAAAAAGTGATCTCGGGAAAGAAAAAGTGTTTTTTTGGCGAATCGAAATCAACATTAAATAATTAACCAGCTCACAAAAACACACCAGACCAAATATAAATTCGTCGACTGAAATGTCAAACCGCATGTGTATAGTTTGTGGAATGTATGTGGAATGTGAGAGAGAGTCGAGTCGTTTCAGTTACGCAATACCAAATTCCAAACGACTCGACACGACAAATAATATCGCCAGCGTTTGCGACAGACGACGACGATAATAGCGGTGAATAATACGAGCTGTATAGCGACATCTACATGTAGAGCGAGGGCCCAGTCCGAAGATTGGAATGCCAAATAAATATGAATGAAATATTAACCCCTATTATATGACTCATGTTTCGTGTCGTTGTAAAAGGATGTTCGGATTTTTTTTAAAGCTTTTGTTTACCAATTTTATTTCCATTTCTTTGTGTTCACCATCATTTCAATTCATTTGTCTTAAAAAAGTTAAAAACACCGACTAAAAACGAAGTGAAATACCCACTAGTCGTTTACGACAAACGTCAACGGGAATAGGGGTGATTATCTGTTGTCTATTGTTATTTTGTATTCCTTGATCAAGATGCAGAATGTATTCGATCTGAAAAACAAATTTGTAAATTAAGAAAAACCCCGTCTTAAAGCATGAAAAATGAAACATTTTATTTGCAAGATTTTTCTTCTACTTTATTACACGACATTCGTAACGTACATATTTTTTGAAATGTTGATATAGGTAGATTCTCTTTGAATGCGTATAACGAGGAGAATTTTGCAACATAAGCTTGTTCACTTCTGATATCTTATTGAAGTTTTCTCATCTGAGTGCAAAAATATATACGAATTGCTCATTAACATATTTGTAATAAAAACAGGGTCATACAAATGTCCATAGCTCTGCTCGTTATTTTCTTTTTGGGTTGTGTCTATAATTGTTAACAAACAAGTGCGACATAATAGATACTCAACCGAACTGTATAACTGCAGCGTTCATAGTGCAAACTTAAAAACAAAAAAAAAAAACTCTGTAACTGTTATACAATTTAGAAATGCAATCTTTACAATTAAAAATCAAATATAACTAAAAACTATTATTCGAGCACCAATGGAAAACTAATTAAATAATGCGATCTGCTTCATCTGTGTCTCCTGGATTTGATTTTATTTGCTGTAGTATACTTAGTGCGAAAGGATTCCATTCGTAGCCTGCTGCTGATGTTATTTTAAATTATTAAAACTCAGAGTATCCCTTAGAATGGGCCGTTCACGGGGTAGAATATCAATACTGTTGCGATTGAGATTATTGTGGAATTTGGCGGGCATCTTCGGAGAGTGCTCCACCATAAGAGTCTTGTCCTGAAAGAAAGCATAATAATCCTTGGATACAACAAGTCATGTTTTTTTTAGACAAACAAAAAACAACTAAATATACTTTTTATTTGCATTCATGCACAAAAACAAAAATATAAACTAAAAAGTAGAATACATACAAAAGTAAGAAAAAAAAAGAAACAAAACAAAAATTTAAGTGAGAAGTATTAAATGATGACGTCTGTGCGAAGGCGTGTATTGGATACATGTATTTAACTCAAAAGAAATACAATTCAACATTCCGAAAAGGTACAAAAACATAAAACAATATGTGAGTGAAGCGAAAATGAAGTCATGTGAAATGGTGGTCTCTCTCTCTCTCTCTCTTGCTCTGTATAAATGGTCTGCCAGCCAGATCACATTTGTCAGCCTAAACTACCTGATTGCTGCCTGAATCGGGTCCTGGATTTGTGTACGACTGGAATGTAGGGCCATCGCGCCGCGTCGTCACCTTCTCCTGGATCGAGTTGAACGTCTTAGAGAGCCATGGCTGCCAGCTATTGCGATTCGTTTGAATCTCTGACAAGGTAGCGTTGAGCTGATGGTTTAGATCCTGATTCTTACACTCGGCCTCAACTTGTGCGAGCTTGGCTTGGGCCAGCTCAAGCTCAAGTTCGCGTATCCGTTGTAGGGCCAAGTTGAAAGGATCCAAGGGACCCAACAGCGGCTCATCTGGTTGCTTCTTCACTGGCTTGAGGATATTTTTCAGCGACGAGTCTCCCTGGATATTCTCAGAGCAAACTCCGCATCTGGTTATGGTTTTCTGAAACACAAACAACAATCACAAACTAACCAACCACCTTGTACTAAGTCGCTCCCCACTTACAGTCATTTCCTCGACGACTTCATTCAGCTTCGTTATTTCCTGTTCCTGACGTTGGATGATCTGTTTGTAGTCCTGTGTAATGCCAGTGTGTGTCTTCTCCATGTGAGTGGACTTTTCACTGGCATCCTCTAGTTTCTGTTGCAATAGCGCAATTTCGCTCTGGAATTTCTTGCGCTCTTCGCGAAACTTTGCCTCGTAGATTTGTGCCTCTTTCTCGATGCGTTCATCATTCTTCTTTTGAATGAAGAACTCATCTTCGTATTGCTTGAGCTTCTTGACTTTACGCTCGCAAGCCATTTTCATAATCTTGCGCGCTTGACTAGAGCTGCGACACTTTTTCGGCAAGGTGACACGGAAATACTTAAGAATGCCTTCGAAATCGAGCTGCCGCAGTTCGGCTTCGCAGATTGAGAGCAGTGTGATGGCCACCTGAAAGAGCAGTGGTATACCGTCGAGTAGGAACACGTCTAGTACGTGGAACACAAAGCAAAGTGGGAATCTGGCCGTGAACAGGGTGAGAAACCACTGCGATGCGTACATGTGTGTTTCGACGCCACAGCGTTCGAAATGTTCGTGCAATTTGGGCAATTGTTCGCGTATTAGGCGGTCTAGTTGAAACAATCGCAGGTAGAGAGACTCAAAGCCTTGTTTGTACAGATCACGTAGACCGTATTCGTACATTAGCGAGACCAGTACACAAAATGAGTCCTCCTCTGGCATCTGTTGGCGAAGAGATGGTTGTTTGAAGAAATTACATTAGAATAGAATGGAAACTGAATTGAAATTGAATTGAAACTTACGTGTAACAATAAGCTGGCAGCAATAAAGCTTAGACCTTGACAGTAGCCAACTTCACTATCGTAGACGGCATACGCTTTGGAAACTTTAAAAAGGGCATCTTGTCCAGATCCACCAGTTTCTCTGAAGCATTTGTGAGCAGGAAATGTTCTGTGGATGTCTCGCTGAATTACTGTTTCGCACTTTGTCTCCTGAAATCATTGTTAAAAGGAAGATTGAATATTTGAGAGCTCCATTCCCACAGTAAGGGTAAAAGGGCCAAATTGACCTAGCAATATCTATGTGCTGTCTACAAAATGTAACCGTTTTAGATGGTGGCCAAGATCGCACAGCCCAGATATGACCATTTTCTGGTCGAATCGGTTTTCACAAAAACTGTGCAAAATAATGCATTCGCTCAAACGCAAACACAGCAGAACCGCGCTAATCACACGTGAATCATTACAGTCGAGGAGGGATCAAGATCGCCAGGAATGAATTAGGTGCGGTTTTGACATTCTACGTGCGTCTCATGAAGGCACACTCAATTTAACTAATCACCCCTTAAATGCGTTACACATAAAATAACCAAAAACAAACCGAAACCGATACTCCTTTGGTAACCACAAACTTTATCGCGGGTGAGATTGTGTGGTGCCTCTCCTCCTTGCCAACGAAGGATTCAATGCGTAAAAAAGTTCTTTCTGGGGGAATAAAGTCACAGAAACTTCTCCTTATCAAATGACTGTAAGTTCTACTGTTGTTCTACTTTCAAGAGTGAAACTACACCGTCCACAGTCATTAGTCAAAAAGTAATCGCAAAGAAATTTGCATTATTCTACTGCTGTCACGCGAGTATGAGCAACTGAAACTTTGTTTTATCATAAATTCTTTACATTTACTGAATAATAAAGAAAAGCACTCCCACAGTCAAACAATATTTTGTTTTTGTGTTACACGAAAAAGAGTTAGCCTTGTACTTAGTCACTCTGATGTGTGTGGGTGGGAGTGCATGTTATCTTCAGAAAATGTTATCATTACTTTGGATAAATTTTGTTGTTTAAAATAATCGAAAACGAACTTACTTTGGTGATCAATGTCCGGTACATGTCAGTCATGTCGACTTTGCTCTCGACATTCGCTAGTTTCTGCCAAATTTTTCCCCTTAGGGCTTCGGGAACTCCCAAGCGTACAAGCGGCGCCAAGTTTTTAGGTCTCTTTTCGGTGTCCCACTCCTTTAAAATTGGATCCCATTCATCCAAGGTGTCCTGCGAGCAATCTTTGGACACTTCTCCGGTACCACTGAGCAGCGGCTCATCCCCATCGGAACTGTAATCTGTTGGACAATCGTCCTCAATCGAGACAACACTCGACGAACGAACCATTCGCGATAGATTATTAATGCCAAACTTTAACAACGACGATGACTGTGGTGTCGGTTCGAGTATCTCCTCGGAGGGATCAATAGATGCCACTTCCCAGGATGCCTCATCGGTCTTCTTCAGATGCAAATAGAAGCGAAGCGACATCGGTCGCTTCGATGTAAAATGATCCATAATACGAATTTCAGTTTGCGACTGAATTGTGACTGGCGTTTCTATAACAAATCGTACTGGCTCTTGTATGCCGCGGATGACAAGGTCCACAGCTACAGTGAGGAACATTTTCTGAGATTCTAAGTTGAGCTGTTCGAAGGCTTTGTCACTGGCCTTCCATTCGGCACGGATTTGATACGGATTTAGGCATAAAGCGATTTGGTTATCGATGGACGGCACTTGGTAGCCCATCGTGACCATGTCGAGTAGCTGCATATCGGCTTGTCGAACTAGTTTGCCCGGACTGAGGAGCACTCCAAAGCATCGTTCTATAAAGAGTGGTTGTAGAGTATTTGATGCGGTCTGTTTGACTGTGATGCAGACTTCTTTGTCTGTCTTGCAGCGCAACTTGAAGCATGATTTGTCACCCCGTGGCACGGCAGAGTAGGCCTTGGCGACTTTCTCACGTATCTCCAGGGAGACTATAAATTCGTAACCGGCTGCGTTAAGTGGATTGCCACTGATGTCCGATGTTATGGAGTTCATCATTATGCTGTCTACAGCGGAGGTGACGCTGCACGTCAGACTGGCTGGATATCGACGGAAAGCTTTATGGAAACAAGCTAATGGAAAGGTTTTTGAGTTTAAATTATTTCATCAAGCTACCACAGTTTGTTCATTATCTTACCACTGACTTGGTTTACAGCTTCGTGTATGTGGCATCGGAACACATGGCATTGGAATAAGGACTCGCCGTGCAACCAGGTGAATGCAAAGCAGCCACGCTCGCTGCTACCTATTGGTCCGCGGAAATACAAAATAATGCTTTGTACTTCAAACGACGAGATGAGTGAATTGTTGTCTGCGTCATATAACCTGCGAAGAAATAAAAAAAAAAATCATTAAGCGGTCGGTTGTAATGGTTGACAGTGTCATTACATTACAAGTCCATCGGAGCAGTTTGGTATACTGACGGAAACTTTGAGACCGACTGAATTCGATCCGCTGTTCAACTCGCACATGATCCGGTGAATGTCCAGCTCTGATTTGGGTGCATTTATGTTGGCTGCACCCAAGTATGTGACACCAGAGAATATGGTACAGCCCTGCTGGTCGATATCTGAAACTAAACAAAATGAAAATCTTTCGGCAATATACTTTGAGGCGCGCCTCAGAACTCCGAAGCACTGATAAAGGGCAATCAAAATCAATTAAGAACCCATCACAATTTCGCTTCGATTGATTTGGCATTTGAATTTTATTATTGAATGCACTAGATGTGCGATTAGTTGTGTGAAATCGAAAATGTCGATTAATTGTTGCATTCTCTCGGTCGTGTGACTTGAGGAGAATGCCTTCCAGAAGACATAACTGATAGGTAATAGGAAAGATCATAATTGCCTCTCAAAGATTGTCTTAAATAGAATCGAGGGCCAATGTTGTTGCCTTGGGGATTACACTGGGACAGAGAAAGGATCCGAATCGCACTGTACTACCAAATAAAAACGTATTTTTCGGTAGGGAAACTCTGCTATTACTCGTTTTTCTTTACGGACAGTGTGTGCGTATTGCTGTGAGGATCGAGTCTCTGAGTCACAAGTAAACACTTCAACCACGCCACCGTGACCCCTATACCAGATTCATACTGGTCAGATGAGGATAAAGTTAAGCATGTTCCTGCAAATTCAGCATATTTTCTCACACCCATTTGTATTGTGTGTTTTATAACTTAGGCGGTTCTACAGGTTTGGGTCAATCAAGGTCTTAACCAGCTCCCCAGTTAGGCTGGGCCTTACTCACTGAACTCCAAGTTGATTGAGGTTCTTTGCGCCTTGTGCGCGCTATCTTAGGCAAATTCTTAATCTTATGGGTTGAATTTTTGAGTTCAAATCGACAACACTGGGGGCCCGATCATTTGATCTACAATTCCTAGCCATCTACAAAACCCACTGCAAATTTTTGTACCAAGTCGAAGTAGCTACAGCTCCTATAGTTTGTCGTTGAGTCGTTTCTTCCCAAACCCGCCAACGCAAGCGGACCGAATGTCTTCACTCTCACCATCCTACACACCCGTTCGAGATTAGCAGTACCGCCAAAACTATATCGACGACGGTGGATTTTTGTCGTCTAATAATACCTTACTAATCGGGAGCAAATTGGGATATTGGCAAAGGGTTTCAGGCGTTCACACAATACCACAGATTATGATCTTGTTCGCCATGTAAGGGAGACTGATTCCTCTGCAGTTGGTGCAAAACGGGTATCCTTTTTTGTGGACCCGGAAACCTGGTCTAAAAGTCTCGGCAGGTAAACCTTTAGGCCAAGGTGTCTTTTGGGGTTTAGCTTGCATATTGCTATTCTTACTATCAGGTGGGCGGAAAGTTTTGTGTGTCAATTTGCCGGGACCTCTTTCGCTGAGTCGGTTTATAAGTCTTTTGTTTTGTTATGTTAGTCAGTCGACATTGCTTGCCACGCGAGAGGTTTTGAGGTGGGGCAACTGTTCTAATTTAACAAGAAGCGCCTTTAACTACGATACTCGTCATGCTAGAAGTGCCCATCAGCCTATCTTTGGCAGTACTATGGGAGATTCCGTAATAATCCGCAAACCGACTTGTTCTACTTCTCAAACAAGAGCTTCCGAATTGTTTAAGCCCTATCTGGAACTTCGCTTTAGTCAATTTGGGGAAATGCTGATGAATGCAGCCTGAGCGTAATTGCGCTAAGGTTGTCTTGTAGCCGAATCCTCTCATCCGTAAATAAACAATACGGACGGAATTTGTTTTGGCATCGTGTTTACAATTTATTCCGTGAACGTAATGTTCGTTGAATCAATTGGTCTATGTGATAGTCTGGGCTCTTTTGTTAAGTTATGTTATGAGGCGACCGATCTCAAGTCAACGACAAACAAAGATACAAAAAGTAGCATGTATAGGGCCGATTAGCGCGATGAAAACCACACCTACAGCTTGACTGGAGGGAATTCTTAATCTGACTCTTCTAGACCTATGGAGAAATCTGCTGTTAAGGATTAGCCAGACTAATACTTGGAACTCAGGTAATTTTGGCCACTCACAGATTCTAGGGAAATACGTTGGGAACATTGTCACTTCTGACTACATACGTCCCCATCTGAACTTTGATAGACCATTTTCTTGCTCTTTCCTGAGTACGATGAATGGACAACTAATGAAAACACGAAATCGATATCCTTCTGACATCTACACAGATGGATCAAAGATTGACTGCAGTCTCTGCTATTGAAATAAATAAAATCCAAACTAGTTCGCCGCTGCCGCGAAGAGCTCAATGTTCTTTGCTCGCGGCACACCATGAATCTCTGCTGGGTTTATTGACACAGTGACAAAACCGGCAATGAGAGGGTCGACGAACTGGCGATAAATGGGTATGCAGTCGATCATGATCGAGCACTACAGTCTATCAAGCCTCTACTCTGTAATCTGAGAGAACGAGAGGAGAACAAGATTCGTATGAAAACCAACAACAGGTGAAAAGAACTAATGACCTGTGAAGTATCACGGAAGCTTTGACATTGGCCGGGCAATTAAACTTCTACAGTTTGACAGGTCATCGCTGCTTAAGCTGGTAGAGGCTATAACGGTTCACAACTCCCTAAGAAACCATACAATGAAGGTAAATCTCAAAGATGACGATATATGTAGAGGCTGCGAAGACTAAGAGGTCCGTGAGGACATACCACACTTCATCTGTCACTGCCTGAGTCTCTTGTCACTTGTGGAACAGAACACTTGGAAGTTATTACTTCCATGTCTTACAAGAACTTTCTGATGTCTCACTTTCCGATCTTCACAGGTTTTTGAGGATATTAAACATGAGAAGTAGGGACATGGAGTTAACTACATCTAACCCCAATGGTTACCCCCCCTTAAAAGGGCTTACAATGGGTCCATGAGGATCTAAGTGTGGCACAGTAGGGTTCACCCTATTGTTCATCCGAATGTTTCCTTGTTCTTGACACGACTATGCGTCGTTTGATTTGGTTGAAATTTGACTCACCAAGACCAACCTGAAACCTCGCCTTGGTCAATTTGCGGAAATGCATTACTCAGCATAACCTGTTTGCATTTTCTTAGTAGGCCCTAGCCCACTAAACCATTTCATCACGATAAGTGTATCGCGGGTGTGCTGCCCTGTCTTATCTATCCAAATTTGCATAATTCTTCAGATTATATAATCTAGCTATAAAAAAAATAACCCCTTGCTTAAGACTGCCACTTATGACAAATCCACACAAAATAGGGATTGCCCCTACTGTCTATGCAGTCACGGAAATAAAGTGGTCACAGTTTTCCATCTGCTTTTTGTCGGGCCCATCCCATCGTACTTGCACACATAGTTATGTCTGCCTTTTATCAGTCTAGGCCTTCTGCCAATTGTTCGGCTGCCAATGGTTGTTATCCTTTTTTCGTTTTGTAGGCTTGTCAACAGTAAATCGTTCGTTTTCCAAGACTTCTATATTAAAGAAAAACGACTGCCGCTTTTGGTTTCTGGAACCAAACTCGTCGCTTACCTCTTGATCTGTTTGGAGCTTTAGGGTAATTTCGCCCAGTCGCCGTTGCTGGGTCATGACAGAGGGCAATAGCATTAATTGGCGACAATGCTGAACTATCAGAACTAACTCGTTTGTTTATGACCGAGAGCATTGGCCTATGGCTTGCACAGCCGGCGACACTATTGCTGAGCGCAACACTTGTAATTGTTTCGAACTATTTACTTGATTTTTTTCGCGGTAAACCACGACGCACAACCCCTAATCTGAAGAACCTTTTCCATACCCTTAGGTTGGATACGAAGGTTGGCCAGATAAAAACTGTCGACACCACTCATGGTCTGTATTTCCATCTTCAACTTATTTGTATATTGTGTCCTTCACTAGTGCAAATATTGCCACGCAGATCCATTGTAAAAATTTAATTGAAACGTTGCCCTATCCCAATTCTTCATTACACTGAAAGAGAACACATTATAGAACATACGCACCTTCTTCATCGGTATCACTTTTCTCGGGCTTCATATCGTCTTGCTTCTCACCGCCCGCTGGGCTGGCATCGATACAGTCATAGAACACCGAATGGCCCACCTTATTGACATCTGGAGTCGATAGTTCCGATTTAGGTGACAGCACATCGCCATGCCTACCCAGAGTCTGACTCCCCAACTGAGTAAATCGTCCAGTTGACTTAGAGGTCCCAGCCAGTGGGAGTGTCAACGATTTCTGCGCCAATTTTGCAGCATTGGAAGAAGCGGCTAATATTTAAAAAAAAAATTAAATTCACAAATTATTATCAACACAAAGTGCGTTTGCAATTCAATTAGTAGTACAACTAGCCCATAAGTAGGGCGTTTGTTTACGTTACACAATAGCTACGTATACCAAGCATTCTACTCTAAAAATACACTTCACACATAAACGAGGGGGAAAAAAACAAAATAAAAATCAGACTAACTCCAATATGTCGATGACATTGTTGAACTTTTTTTCCTGCGTTCAAGTAACGCATACGCAATTCGTGTTTACTACGCGCCAGCTGATGTCGATGTGATTCTCTTGCTTTAATTACGCTTCACCAGTGTCACGTTTCTCTAAATATAATTGCCTTCGCTTTTACGTATCTAGTTGAGTGATCATTTGGCTTGAAAGATCAGCGATAGCCCAAAATTAAACCAATTATCGACAATTTGTTGGAAGCGTCCGCCGAAATCAACTCACGCGACAAAAATGAAACAAATTCATGAACGATAAAGTTTAACTGTGCGAAACGCGATAAAAAATAAAATGTTGCAAGGAAAACATATGAATAGCGTTAACAACTGCAGATCACTGCGTACTGGCGGGTAGTTTCGAGACGTCCAAAAATACAAATTATATGAAAAGTAAATTGTGAAACGTATTGCGAAAGAAACACTTCGTTTGTCACTGGTAGTAATTGATTTGGAGTCATGAGTGCGGTTAAATGTGAAGTTCGATAACAAAATATGCGCGCGAGACTGGTGTTATATTGAAAAGAAAATAAATATGTTAAGCAAACACAGAAAAATAAATAAAACAAACGAGTGAGTGGTCAAAGACAACGCCTATGATTAAAAGTACCTTATCAACGTTTCAAAGAGTGACATACAAATCTATATAGAAATACAATTCAATAGGGTGTATGGATCATGCAGGGCGATAGGAGAGGTGGGTGATGGAGAATGCACTTGTTATAACAAGGAATTACAGGCAGTCTGTGCAAACGAAGCAACAACTGTGGAAATGCAACTAAAACAAGTAGATGACGTGCTCTATGAATGAATAGAAGCTGCAGCGAATATTGGCTGCAATATATTCACACCATGACTTAAATGAGCGGCGATCTTGATGGTTACAAGACACGATGAACTGACGATGAATGAAACATTCATAGTGTGAGGTTATTGACTTTGTCTTTACTCATTTACACTATTGAGGGGACATTTCACTCTACTTTCATGTGATGCGCTTATTTTTTAAGTGAATTTTTACAAGAGGCATTCGATCTTGGAGTACGATCACAAAAAACGAGGAAAGCGTAATGGGCACGTACAAAAGCAAACATAATCGATAGCGGTGGGAACTTATTAGCGATGCGTAGTATAGTGTCCTCTCCCAAACAATTAAGGAGAATCCGTAGGTAAGGAGGGAGACAAATCTTGGTAACTTAATTGGTTCCAGTGAGTCATAACAACTATCGTTACAGACCAATCAATAAAGGATGGACCAAATATAAGTTTCTTTTTAAAAATTCAATAAAATGAACAAAATTAAATTGTTTTCCATGTATTATGGCTTTATTAGTAAGGGCAAACATTCCTATTAATAATGAAACACAACGTCATTCAAATGGCTGCCTCTGCGGGCTTCGCAGTAACGCAGTCTGTCACTCCAATTTTCCAAGACCTTGTTAATAGTTTCGGGCTGTAGCTCACGGATTGCTTGGATGATATTTATTGGCTTTAAGTGCTTGAATCGTTTCCGGATTGTTGGCATAACATCGGACCTTCATGGTTCCCCACAAAAAAAAAGTCCAAACGGGTCAAATCGTAGCTCCGAGGCGGCCAATTGATATCGCCCAGACGGCTGTTAAAACGATTTGGAAAAAAAAGGCTGTTTAACACGGCTCTGTACAGCCCACCGTTGACCAAAACGTTGTTCCCAGCCTCATTTTCTAAGTTGAGGTGCTGAGATCGATGGCGAGTTGATGTTCGTGAATTGAGTCTCACACTCTCGGCTACAGCAGCCACATTCTTGTCTATGCGCACCGTACGACGACGGGGACCATGAGTGTTGTCCACTAGCATACCAGTCTAACGAACTTTTGGCACAAACTTGCGTACAGCAGGTGCGGTGGGTGCTTCATTTAGGCCAAAACTTCTTTTCAAAAACCGCACTGTTTGGGCTACACAGCACTCACTTTGGAAATAAGTTTTCAAAATTTCCCAACGTTGTTCAAGCGTAAAGCGACTCAATTCGTTCCGCGGAGGTATGATACTGACTTTTTGTCAAGATTCCGACCGAGAAGCAGCCGGCAGTGTTCAAATTTCTTCCACTTCTTCCATTCTTCTTCATGTGGTAACGCAGAGTATTTCCTATTCTTCCGTATGATACTCTCGGTTCTGGTTTCATTGAAGGACGGCCATAGCTTTCTTGTGGTAATACAAGTATTTAAGGCGGGCCATTTAGCGTTCAAGCTCGAGTGTGCAAGGCGGGATATTCACAGAGGGATCAGCTTGTTCTGAAACAGCTTTTTTGCTAATTCGTCTGCTTTCTCATTACCTGGAATGCCTTCAGGTCCCGGAACCCAGCAGAGCGACACCTTGTGCTGTGTACCAAGAGCCTTGAGTTTTTCGCGACAGCACTTCACAAGCTTCGATTTTATTTCTGGTGCAGTTATGGCTTTTAATGCTGCCTGGCTGTCGATAAAGAAGGTAATACCTCCCTTACCACAGATTCACGGGCTGCTGTTGTCACTGCCAGGATCTCTGCTTGAAAGGCGCTACAATGATCGGGAAGGTGTATCGATTTTTATATACACAGTGATTTGGAGAAGACATCTGACCCTACCCCAGTGTCCATTTTAGATCCGTCTGTAAATACGGCTATGGTTGTCTACTCGTGTAGGCACGAGTCCGTTTCTCCATTCTTTCCTGCTAGACTATGCGCTCGTGATGTAGTCCATGACAGATACACGGCCAAAGTATTTCTGTAGGATCATCGAATAACCGGTTTTGTTCAAATTCGAGTCTATTGATTGGTTGACTCTCATGGCACTAATTGCGGCCGATAGTTGTATACGAATGTTTAACGGAAGCGGTTGGAGTTGTTCTCATCGCCCTAGTGCCGATGGATGCTTTAAGCCTTCGTTAACGCCTTCAAGTAAGTGGCCTTATTGGTTGCCGGCGACCATACGAGACTGCTATAATGTCATTATGAGAATTAAAGAAAAAAGCTGTGTACATCCAGAGCTTAATTTTGGGAGATGGTCACCAGATTTTCCCAAAGATTCTGCTGGACGAGAGCTTGTAAGCAATGCAACTGCATTTGGGCAAACATGCCTTTGAATATTGCCTTTTGCAAAGAAATGCTTGATGGCCGATAGGTGGTCCATAAACTCCTCTAATAAGCTGGATTCATGGCTAGCTGCTATATTGGTTAACAACCCACACAGTTACCTTCATAAACCCACCTAAAGTTCTTTCGAATAACTTTTTACTCAAAGCAACTGAGTTCGTTTTCATCCGCTCTTGACATGGTGCACGCGTCTGTGCCATTTAGCAGGACGGAAATCATGAGCTGATCCACCAAAATGGTCGGACGTTTTTAAAAAAAATCATAAAATTGCTAATTTTGTTTATAAAAAAAATTATTGGCAGGTTCAGGTTCGTCTTTTCATAGCATTAAAGAAAAATCACATCTGTCATGTGGGGGCCACTTCTGCAGGGATTTTTTAAAGTTGGCAATTGGCATCCACTCATTCGTCCATTCAACACTCGTCGGTCGATGTGGGTGGCTTCCACTGTCGTTTCTTTTAATTTTTTCCAGTGCCCGGGCTTGTACTCGTAAACATGTGCTTTGACCCCATAAGAAATAATCGAACATGAAGGCTAATGAATGTCACCAAACATGGAAATGACGCGACCAGGGAAGAGAAGGACAATAACGGTCAATGATGCATTAGCAGTGTGAGCTTTTTGCCCCATTCTGTCGAAACCACACATGTCGGATCGGTACGGATGTTCATATTCGTTGTATTTCAGGCATAAATAAGTTATTGATTATCTCGACATAGGGCTCCGATGTTTACGGTAACAGCATATCCATTTATTCTTCTTCAAAAAAAAAAAATAAGGGCCGATGGGCGACGACGCAAGTGGAGCCCCTGAAGGTCTTCTGTTCGTCAAAACATTTCGTGTGGGCAGTTATTCAACCCAACGAAGAATGGTAGTTCGGGTGGAAACAGCTAGATTTCTGTGGATGTGGAAGTGGCGACGAAATTCATGGTGAACTGCCGTGACCGACTCATTATTTCGGACGAAGCTGTCGTAGACAAAGTGCTTGTCCGAGCTTGACTTAATCTTAGTAAAGCCTTAATGTATCAATCTAGTTCTTTCAGATTAACGAACCTGACCATCGAAATTCAAGCACATTAACCAAAAAGAACAAATTAAAGTGAAATTTTTAATTTTTTTTTAATAACCTTGAAAGGATTTTCCTTCTTCTTTTGGTTAATAAAAAACAAATCGTCATTTTCTTTGGCTAAACTATAGTTGTTACGATACCCTTTGGAAACAGTTTGGGAAATATGTATGTATGTATTTAAAAACAAGTAGGTATACAAAACAATAAGCATGCGATGTAAAACATTAAAATACGACAATTGCACGCATTGATAGCACATACAAATTACACAAAATTCCTAAAACTAAATATCTATTGAAGCACTTTTAGTATCACCTGTTCTTTGGATTAGACGCGATACATTCACCACATTGTTATTTACACCGTTCTCATCGTTCATTGCATCCAAAATGCAGGCTTGAACTTCCATCGAATTACGTCCGTTGTTCAACTGACAGAAAGACGTAGCCGTCGTCGATTCCATATACAAATCATTAAGAAGTTCATATTCGCACTTCGAAACATTTAGATCTAGAGACACATATTTTGTTGTGAGGCGTTATACACGAAAAATAAAATCATAAAAAAAAAACAACAGTGAAATTCAAAGAAAACAATCTATATAAAGACCCTAGGTGCAGAAATTGGAATGTAAGATAAAAGGGAGGTATAAGCACAGGAGCATGCTAAAGATATGTGGTTCTGTAGTCATGCATTCGTGCGCGCATAGTGACGTTGGGACAAAAAGCAGACTATCATATCATAACTACTGTGTGCAAAGGCGAATTAAGTTGCCTTGGTTGTTTGTTCTTACCTGCTTCTTCCAATTCGCGGATAGCCTCGGACATGTCGTTCTTCAAATCATGAAAATCACCGTTGTTTGCTATGTTTAGAGTTGGCGACTTGCTGTTGGTATTGCTCAGCTTGGGCGCCTCCATAGGGGTGTCTGCGACAATCTCGTATTCACCACTTGTACTTATAGAATCAGAAGATTTCGTACTGAGATTATCATCCATGACGCTTGTCCAGGTTTAACCTGCACTGTTTTCAATTCAAAGTGATTTCCTCGACTGGAGAGTTGCACTTTAGGCTATCAGCACAAGTCGAAGCATCTTTTTTGTAGAGAGTCATCTAGATGGAGCACTGGCAATTATATGTAATTCACTGAAATGAAAGAATACATAAAATTGTGAGTATAATGCACTCTGGCAAATCGATGATGATTAATCGGTGCTGCATCAGATGTAGATACCCTTCCAGTTGTAACAGTGTACACAGAAAATGAGTAAAAACTTCCTTTAGTACCGGGCAATGCGTGTATAATTTTCAAAAAACGAATTTTCCACTATTTAGGTACACAATTAATTGCTCCAATTAGTATTGTAATTCGCAGGAAATTAAGTAGATTTTAAGTTTTTTTTTTTCTCAATCGTCTGTCAAAATCGATGACGATGGCCATCGGATCGTGGAAATGAATATTTCTATTTGAATTATAGACGCTGCAATTTATAACTTACCATGAAATGGTCGGTATTTTATGTAATAACAAAATGCAAATTGTTTATTGGTAATTTTTGTTCGTTTAGAAATGGATATGGATTCGGATTTTATACTTTTCTTTTATACGACTTTGAGTTCTGCACTTCTTTTCTCAGCTGCGTGATGTACCACTCTCACACATACTCATTACTTACACAGTAAAAAGAATAGGTTCACGTATTCGAATGTTTACATCTTTTTTATTTGCAAACAAATATGTGGGAGCGAAATAAAAATCTACAAAGTGGATTGGTTGAAGCAGAGTGGCATGCTATTGCGACGCCATTTGTGTTTATTTTACTCGACATGTCAAACGTCGGTATTGTAGGCTTCCGACTCACGAAGATATGACTTGCAGGTGGCGCCTTATATAAATGAACGCATTCAACTAAATGGTGTTGATAAGCATATTCAGTGGCAAACAATCGTTTGAAATGCCTGGAATACATATTTTTAGCCGCAGCCCATGAGCCCACAGTCGCATTTGAAGAAAAGATCTGTAAAACTGCTCGTACGAATACGAACTTGGAGAACCGTGACCACAAATTAGTCATGCCGTTTTCTGACAATTACTCAGTTTCTTCGCAAAAAATTCAATTGTTTTAATTGCTACCTATATTTTAGTAAGAAGTTCCCTGCAAAACATTCAATTCCGATTATAAAGTGTGTCCCATTATTCACGCAAAATGCAATTTTAATAGAAAAACAGATTTTTAATTAGAAATCATAAATTCTTTATTGTTTCGTAGAGTTGTATACACATAAGGTTACAGATACAGGTTATTTATGGAATAGCACATCGGAAAAAGGGACGCTATGGATTTGTTGGCATACGTACTTACTCTTTTATTGAAATTTCCTGTGATTTTTTCGCATAAATATGGCTGAATTTCATTAATAAACCTTCCAATTTCCTCTTTCAAGGCGTTTGTGGTCGTGAACTTGTGTGCATAGACCTGTGACTTAAAAAAACCCACATAATAAAGTCCAATGGCGTTAAATTGCAAGATCTGGATGGCCAATTCTGATCGCAAAAACGACCGATTACAGGATTAGGAAATGACTCATGCAACAATTAAATTGTTTCTCTGACTGTATGGAATGTGGCACCGTATTGTTGAAACCACATGTTGGTTACATTCATATCTTGTAATTTAGGCATTAAAAACTGGGGTATCATGTCACGATAACGAACACCACTAATTGTTACTGCCTGACAAGCCGCATTTTCGAAAATGAATAGTCCGATAATGCCTCCAGCCTAAAATCAGCACCAAACAGTCAAGCGTTATGGAAGCATTTGCTTCTCAACAATTACTCGTGGGTTTACTGAACCCCAAAGGCGACAATTTTGATGGCTAACGAAGCCATCAAGATGCAAATGAGCTTAATCACTTTGTTCGAAAATTGCGGACTGTAGCTGGCAAGCCTTCATTATTTTTAAAATGATATAGGGTAGTTCGCGACAACGTCAGTGTCAAATGAGAAAAAAAAATAAATAAAAAAAATAAAGTGACAGCTAAAAAACTTTTAGGAAATCAAACGAATAGTGGGAGATAGTGTTTGCCCAATTTTTTTTGTGAAAAGTTTATAATAAAAATGCAAAATATAAAAATATACCAATTGAAAACATTGCAAAATGAAAATTTAGTGTTTCTTAAGAGTGTTTGCAAAAGTGAAATAGTTAAATTTGTAGAGATTGCAATACAAATACAAAATAAAATCTTAGTAGCTGCTGTTTTTGCTTTCTCTCCGTCATTTCCGCTTTTAATTTTGGAAATAAATGCAATTTGATGTCATTATTCTTTGGCTGTGCTGGTTATATAGTGTTGTTAATGCAACATGTCGGCATTTTTTTAAAACAATCTCTAAAATTTGATCTATTGAACTTTTGCATACACTTTTAACAAACATTAAATTTTGAAGTCTGCAATGTTCTTAATTAGAATTTCGCACTTTATTATAAACTTTTTACAAATAAACTATGTAAAACCTATCCCCCGACTCCGACGTGTAAAATTTGTTGTTTGTTATTCTACACGTTTTTTTGACGTTTAGTCGGCTCTCACATTGAGGCAACATTCAATAAGCAACTGACAATAGGAAACACGCAAAATTATCGCTCACAATTATTTTACTTTGAATTAAATTTGAGGTCTCACATAAAAGCAACTAAATAATGCTCATTCGCTCGAACGAAAAATGTTGCTGATTGTTTATTGGCAGTTGCTATAGTAACTAGAGTTGCTAAATGCTTGTTGCCTCAATCTGAGAGCCGCCTTAAGTGAAAGAGAAACCGCACTTCTAAAAGGTATAGCTTCGCGAAATACTCTATTGCTCAACAATGAAAATGTGTTATTTTTTTGTATAGCGCTCAATTTTTACTAACACCGAACTGTCAACTGTCACATTGTTATCTTTTTTTCTGTTGTCATCACTGTACTATAAATTGGTGCAAAATTCAAATTTTGTGTGAATTATGGGACACACCTACTCGCGTACCAGGCTAAAATAAAAACGTGGGTCGCATTAAAAGTTATCTTTTTGTGTAGCGTGGAAACAGATTTTTTTAGTCAAGTATTATCTAATAACACCTGCACGCTGCACCCCACATTTTCTTCAATATGGTACTTTCATAGTGACAAAACCAGCTAATGTGTCAATTCCTGTAGCTTAGTTATAGGACTGAGGATTCCATTCGAAGGACTGCCTCGCTGTTGGTCGCCTCAGTGTGTGGCCAATCCAACAGCTATTTGGTTGGATATGATTTGCGGTCATGGATCTTAAAGATGTATCACAGACAGTGGCTTACGTTTGCCTCTAGCTCTCTTTAATTCACGATTTATGCGTAGAACCACATAACAGTCACTTCCATTTATAGACTTTTTTTATAAGCAATTTAAAGCACTAAACAACGGTCTTCCCTCTTTATTTACATACTTTCTTACCCTTTATGCGGCAGTGCTCGCATTTCAAATACCACAAGAAATTTAGAAAAATAAAGAAAAAAACAATTTGTTGATTTCCCAATAGTTTATTATTATCAAAACAATGCATAATCAATTTGTGTATTTAAGTATTTTCATTTTCTTAGATTTTACATATTATTATAGACTTTCATTATTTTATAGTAATTTTCTAATAATTGAAAATGTCAATCAAAATACAAATATCATATATATATATATTTATATTTATAAAAACAACTTAACTGTATGCGTAAAAAATGTACAATATTAAAAACAGTTTCAACTTAAGCTACATATATGTATATCTTAATAAATATTAAATTGCAGAATAAATAAATATTATTGTAATTATATAAAAAAACGAAACTAAAATTATTAGAGAAGCTTTCGCTAAAATAATTCTAACATTGGACTATCTAACGTGTGTGTCTTCGTATTCAATATATAAAATTATTAATCTAATCGCAATTTACAAAATATATTGAATAATATATATATATCATTTTTTTTTAAGAAATCGTAATCTTATTCATAAATTATTTTATTTAATATATAATTATATAAATGTGTTTTTATTTTTGTGGAGGTATAAATGTTTTTTATTAAAGTTTAAATTTATTTTCTGTTTTTCTTAATTTATATTCTTAAAAAATTTAGCTATCCTTTTTTTTTATCTAGGGATGGTAGGTATATTTAAAATGTGTAAATTTAAGATTAAATTTGAATTGAAAGCCTTTCCTTTAATGAGATAATTCAATGAATTTAGTGATAGTTTGAGTGGACTTCAGGAGTCATATTGACCTATTTCATGAAACCTTGTGTGTGGTAGTGCCATAAGAGATATAGATTTAAAAGAAAGACCTAAGCAGAAATTAGTTGGGAATTTGCAAGCGCATCAGCTTTTAGTTAAGTTGGCCAAACATTTTGCAAATGCTAAGGTACTTAGAATAAAGCAGACGAGGCATCACTAGTATTCTTATCATATTCTATTTTAGATATATATTTTGCGAGCGCTTAAGGAATTTCCTGAAGAAACTACGGGAGTAGACATAATCCGCGATTTGAATTATTTTTCGTTTGTTGCACGGTTGAAAACATAAAGACGTTTATGGAATGGAGACAAAGAAGTAATCACCACACAAAAACAGTGGATCGACTTTCAGTCGCTTAGGTAAGTAATTTTTTCACAAACATTCTGACTAATAATTTGTAAGTTTTTGAAACGGGTCACAGGTCGGCAAAGAACTACATATTACTTGACTTGAAGGTAATCAACCAAAACTAACCTAAGTAACTTCAAACCAAATAAACCACGTTTTAAGCATTTATAAACATAGTGTCAAAGTTTATTCGCAATCCACATCATTTCATTCGCGTCCCACAGACTAGCGCATAAAACATTCGTTCGAATTTAACCTCACATTAGACATTGCGGGAAGAAACTAATGGCTGAAATTCGCGAACTGCCGCGACCAAGAAAAGTGTTGATGTGGATGGACTGTCAAAACTCGTGAATATTCGTTCGTTCGCAAATAGTTGGTCGCTCTCATTTGAATAGCCAACATTTAATACTTTTAAAATCCATTTGCCAAAGAAGAGTTTTTTTCTATCAATCCCACCAAACTTAAATTGTTTCTGATTTGTGACTTTTAACCCTTCTAATTAAATTTAATTATATTAATAAATTAACAATTAAAGAAAAGTTACCTCGTTTTTCATTACTTGATGATCAATTTGTTAACGACAAAACTCGTAGATTTTCTTGTCATTTTGTGGCGGTCAACGCCTTAAAGAATGACAGTGAAGTTGCACACATGACGTTCGTCATACACTAATGAGATTGGGATCTATAAGGCGTTCGATTCTTAATTCACACCGGGTCTCCACGAGTCTGTATTATGTCAGACTTTTAAGTCAGACATCTTGTCGGTCATATTTTAATGTCTTTAGTGGGGCAAATTGGGTTATTTTATTTTATTTCACAACATGTCGTCAACGAAGGAATAATTGAAATCGATTCTCACTTAGAAAGCATTAAATGACATAAAAAATTTAGAAAACCAGACGCACTTTTCAATTCGTGCTCGGGAATAATCAGAAAAAATCCATTCTTGCTATCACACGCTTAAATGCCAAATTTCAGTGGGGGATATGTCTACAAAGAAGGTTGTTATTGTTATTCAACCAATAATATATAGCATTGACACATTGAGTTAAACCTTTTACAAATAAGTTTAACACTTTTGCAGATAGGTTTAACATATTCACAGATAGGTTTAACATATTCACAAATAGGTTTAGCATATTTACAAATAGGTTTAAAATATTTACAAATAGGTTTAACACTTTAACATTTCAATTTAACCTTTTCACATTTCTAGTTATTATTTCAATTTAACTTAACCCTTTTTCAACTAATTTTCAAAATTGTGAGTTTAAGAAGACATAACTTTTTTATAGCTACTCAGATATAACCGAAGTGCTTTAGGCTTTTATGCGCTACTTAATTGTCTTTTCAAAATGCCCAAAACAATTTTTGTACCTATAATAGTTTAGAAGTTATAGCGTTTTAAGTGGTAACACCTCAAAATTAGAGGTCACCTACTTTGATGGGCTATAAAAGGAAATACGATGAAATACAGCGACAAATTTCTTTTAAGGCTACGGACAGAGAAAACGCGAGAAGCGAAGCGAAAGCTAAAGCTAAAGATTCTAAGCTGTAAGGAAAGCAAATCCGTATGGTGTCCATAATGAACGCTAACATTAATGTTTCTGAAGTGCATCAAAATAAACAGCATCCTTGAATTATGGAAATGTATTCATCAGAAGAAGATCACTTTCCATTAAGTAATTTATTTTTCAGTAAATCACATAATAAATATGACAAATTGTATCATATTTACAAAGATTTATGAAGACATCCGAAACCATCCCAACAAAAACTGCTAAATACTTTTGAATGTCAAAGTATTCGATTAAGTACCCAAATAAAGTATATACCCAGTAAACGGCGTTAAATCAATACATTTCAGCCGAAAGAATAAGATCGCGAATACAAGCTGCCGAAATGAGATTCCTCCGCTGTATTGCTGGTGTGACCCGTAGAGATCGCATTAGAAATAGGTACCAGAATACGTGAGGACTCAATGTCAAGCAGCTACTTCTCCAAGCGAACCAAGCGATGGCGGAGAATCGAGAGCTATGGAGGGTCCACTTCAGCAACCTACACCCGCGACAAGCGGAGAATTGAAAATTAATAAATGAATGAATATACCCAAATCTATTGACAGCTGCGTTTTACCTTGAATTTCTTGCTAAAAAACTGAGCAGAAGAGTTTATTCACTTTTAGCGCCAAGTTTCGCTTAGCATTTATCTCAGCATTGAATCTACTATGGCCACTACAATTAAAATATATGGGCGCAGTTTATTAGATTTTACCTATCAAACCTTAGCTTAAGCTTTCGCTTAGGTTTTCGCGTGCACTCTGTCCGGGACTTAAGGAAATCCGCAGATGGCTGAAGCTATTACCCCCTTGAGGCGTCGATTATAGCTATCAGTAAAATGCATCCCTAAAAACACGAAACAGAACAAAACTGAAACCTTTTACCCCAGTATACCATAGGAATTCAGTGGAATACTTTGTGAAATTGACTGAGAAGTTGAACAGAAAAATTCGTTCGTACGAAAAAATTCATAAATTCGTTTTCAAGAAAGTTTAGATACCACTTCCTTAATTTCGTTTTGATGAACTAACTTTATAATTCAAAATCAACATTATAAGACCAAGGTTTTGTTCAAAGATTAAGTTTAAGTGCTCAAAAAAAAAAAACAACAAACCAATTTTTGTTCTGGTTGCATTTTACCGATAGGTATAACCGACGCCTAACCTACAATTACTCAGTTTAATTACTATGGTAAGGTAAATAACTATGCTCAACAGATAGACCTTTCTCGCTAAAAATAATCACAATAGGAATGGATAAAATAATAGGTATAATATTCGAGTATGTAGTGCCCATAACTTATCACTAAATTCGAAGAATTAACATTTTCAATTCACACCCAGTGTCAATTTGTTACATGACTATCTTAACCGTTTCATAAATTTATTATCTTACTCTGCAACACAGCCGAACTTTCCACATATCCGCTTAAAAATTTAATTTTGTCTTACATTTTCCCAGCACTTTGCTCATATTTTTCTTAACCACTTTCTCGTAAATTAATTGTTTTTTTTCTCATACTTTTAAACAACATTTGCTTTTATAATGAAATTTTAAATTCTCAAAATACTTGTGTCTTAATGTTAAAAATTTGTGTGAATTTGCTTCTCAACAAATATGTAATTTCATTAAAAATTTAATTTATTTTTTTAAATATTTCTTATGGAATTTTTGCTTGTATAAAAAAAACAACCTTAAGGTAGGCATATAATATATATATATACTTTATATTCTCTATATGTTTGTATCGTTACATATTTCAATTTTGTCTTTGTTTGAAAAAAAGGCTGTGTGATTTAATTTTATTATTTTTTTTTTTGTATATTTGGTTTTGAAACATTGTGTACTTTCTTTTATCATAATATTATATAAAATTTGTATTTTTGTTTACTTAAAAAAATTGTATTGTTTTCTTTTCGTAAAATCACTCAATACATGTTTGTGTAGAAAAATCGGCAGTTTTATTCTGGTAAATATTGATTTTACGCACAATGTTTTACTTTGTGGCGAATATTTTTTTTTTACATAATTAGGCATAAAAATACTCTATAATATTTTGTTGGTGAGGATTTTCTTATACATTTTTTTTTGTTTTTGGATAAATATATATAAATATTTTACACAATATGCAAATATGATTTAATTAATGAGGTCCAAATGTTGTGTTTTATTTTGTCCGAAAAGGTTAATAATGCATTTGATTTTTTTTCTTGTTCTCATAAATTTGTATAATATACTTAACTTAAATCGTTTAACTAAAAACATTCCAATAAACTCTTTCGGGTTTGCCATTGTGAATGTTTTACAAAAATCACAATGGAAAATATTTCCTATCTCAGCGATGGCTATCTTCTTTTCCTTATAATTTAGAATTGATTATATTTTATGCATTCATTTAATAAATATTTTATTTCTAGCCAATAGTTTTATATAATTTTATTTTTACTAATCACAAATAAGTAAAAATAAATGTCTTAAATTTTCCTATCAACATTAATGTTTTCTTTCTATAAATCCGAAACAGTCTTTTCATAAAAAAAAAGGGAAAAGGAAAACTAAAACTGACATAACCAAGACGAAGGTTTTGGGAAAAAATAAACTGATGGCGAATAACCAAATGTTTGAATTAAATCAAACGTAACAATCTTTTTGCTTACAATCACAGAACGTTTCATTATATTTATATGCACACATCATAGCAGCCTTTCCATAAATTTGTTTTTTAATTGATATGACAAAACTTATTTTAGAAAATTGTAAAATTAAATATTCTGAATGCATTTTTATAAATAAGTACAAATTCCCAATAGAGAGTTTATTATTTTTTTTTTTAATATTCACTAATTGAATAGGTTTTTTATGTATCATTGTCTAAATTGTGTATTTTGTTATTTCGTTGTACTTTTTTTTATATTTTAATATTAAACGTAGAATATGTGTATAATATCTTAAAATTGGGACTATACAATTTTTTTTATTTTTTTATTAATATGTGAAACCTTTCTGAGGATGTATTATTTTGTTTTGTCTTAGAAAACTTAATTTAACTGATTTGAATTAGTTTGTGTTGAAATTTCCTTTAAAAATCAAATGATAAAACAGCTTTTAAGAAATAAGGCACAATCAACCAAAAAAAAGTACGTATACGCCCCGAATGCCCAATTAGAGCATTATTTTCGTAAGGGAAGACGTGGTTACTACCAAGTGCGTGGCTTACTTGGGTATATGCCGATAATAGTGGACAAAAAAAAATGATATTTAAAGCATAGTTATCCTTAAGTTTGTCAGTAGGAAGGAGTCTCGGAATAAGCACTAGTATGAGCAAATCTATTTTTATTGAAACCTTATTATAGATATTGCCTCGTTTCTCAATTAAAGTTAAGCGTTATAGCATTTAGATAGGCGGAATCGCTGACCACTTATGACATAAACGTGTTTTAAATTAACTATATTATTCTAAGAGAAAAGTTGGCTAGACGAAAAATTCGCAATGATATACGCTATGATATTAAGATTTCTTGTTGGACTACGAAATGTTAATGTAAGAGCGGCAATTGTTTTAATCCCTAAACTCTCATTCATTTTGAGATGTAGGTATGTGGCTGCCTAATAAATAAATATGTATTGGGTAGAGCTCTTTACGTCCTAGCTACTCGCAACCATCGTAAATCAATTTTATGTCGGTTCTGAACTGCTGAATTGAGAAGCTTCCAAATGACAGTAATATGGCCGGAAGTTTGGTAGAACTGACATACCTCAGATGGAAGAGTAAAGAAAAAAAATTCGCCTGAATTAGAGAGAATACCTTGTCGTCGTAAAGGTCTGCAAGGAAACTGCATTATCGACGTGAACAATTTATTCAAACAAATCATTTCTGCAGTAGCTGCATTTTAATGCGTGTTTTCAAAAATGTCGAATGTCTGATCCAATTTAGTTGAGGCTGGCTTTAACACAAAGCATAAAAAATGTTTTCGTAAACTTATGCCAAGAGAAAATAAATAAAGAAATCGCGTGACAGTAAATGAACCGTGTGACACTTTGTAATCGGATCGCAGTCGTATCAATGCGGCAAAGGAAGTGGAAACAACTTATATTTACTTCGTACCTATAATTCAGTGAATATAGATCACGACGCGACTGATGAGGCCATTGTAGGAATTTACTAACGCCTCAAAATATACTTTATTTAATAGTCTCATTAACAATTAAGCCGAATAGTATGCAACTTATTTTGTCGATGCTCTGATTGGCTGTCTTTCATATAATTTTGGAAGAAGAGATTTGGGCTTAGTGCAATAATTTTGAAAACAAGTGCCCATGTCAGTTCAAATTTAATTTTGGTATTTCCCAATATTATGATAATAAAAGCCATATCCAAATGTCTAGTTCCCTTAGGGTGACTAAATACAAGGTGTTATTTGAATTAAGCCCCCGCAAATTAGTTCATATTTGAACTGACAGTCAGCTGGCTTCACACAATTCAATGTCAACGGATTTAGTTCGACGGTTGCTTCTCCGTATACTGAAAAACTGCTCATGTGTGATCAATACAGGAATAGGATCGTAAAAAGTCAGATAAATCACATCATCCAGATTTCAGACTAAGTAAATGTGTATTTTTAACGTACCTATTAATTCTTACAGTAGCCGGATTGCAATCACAATAATTTACTTAGGTCAGACAGAACTGAAACGGTCCGCTAAGCGATTGAGATGAAATTTCGCAGAAGGGAACGCGCCGAATAAATGCAGTGGCAAGTGGACGCAGAGCAGACTCATTCATAAATTGAACCACATTAATGCCTGCCTAATGTAGATGACTGTATGTTTTCCTAATCAGGCGGCCGTCCAGGAAACTAAAACATTTACCCGTAGCTAGCATAGAAATTCAGTGGAAAATGTTGTGGAATTGACTGGGAAGTTGAACAAGAAAAGTTTTACGTACGAAAAAATTAATAAATTCATTTTCTAGAAAATTTAGAGATCAATTGCTTAATTTTTTTGACGAGCGAGTTTTATAATTCAAAAGCAACATTTGACGACCAAGGTTGATTTCAACGATTAAGTTTAAGTCCTCCAAAAAAGCAAACCAATTTTTTTCCCGGTTGCATTTTACTGATTGCTACAACTGGGCCCTAATTGTGGGAAGCCAGTAGACTGTTTCAAATCAGAGGAACGGACTTTAAAGATTGTTCATTTTTGTTCATATTCACTGCCAAAATTAAGGCCGAAAAACGATGAGGCTGTTGCAAATAAATTCAAAAATCATTTATTTTGAACAAAACATTCATGAATGCTTCCTTAGTAAGCCGAAAATAACTGAAACCCTGAAGCCGAAATAAAAACTTCAGGTTTATTATGCTTTTGTATTTGGGAGTTATAATAGATCGGAGTGATCGCGAATGCTTCTTCTTATTCGTAAAACATTGACCAATAACTCTCATCCTCCCCCCAAATCACAAAAAAACCAAAATCAACATTATTTTCCATTGTTTTTTTTATTGCAAATAGTTTACTTCGCTCAATTTGAATTTTACAAATAATAAAACTGACGTCTAATAGGTACTGATTTCAACTTTCAATATACGCCTAAAAGATGGCAATATATTTGCTAAAGTCAACTGAAAGAAGTTGTCTTGGGCACTTGTCCACTTGTCAATTTGAAATTGACAATTGACGTATTTTTATGCCAATTAAAAAATTGGCAAGTGGAAATAGCGAAAAATTGCCTGTCAATGAATTGACTAACAGCGTTTGTCAATAACTGACAAAGAAACTGTAGAGACCCAATATGTCATAGTCGATTGCTTTATATTTTTCTATCAATTGACTTCTATTTTCCGTATTTTTATTTTATAAGTGCGACTTTATTTTCATTGTTTTACATTTTATATAGTCAAGTGTTGGCATCGCACAGTGCCGATACTACATTTACTTTCTTAATTTTTTTTTTTTTTTTAACTGTAAAACAATTTTAACAATTCCATATTATTTCAATCCCAGAATTTCTTATACAGCATTTAAGCAGAACATTAAATTCGAAATCATTCGAAATCCTTCGAATTTAATCTATGAATTTCTTATACAGCATTGAAGCAAAACATTAAATCATTCGAATTTAATCTATGATTTTCTTATACGTACAGCATTTAAGCAAAACATTAAATCCGAGATCATTCGAATTTATTCTATTACTTCCTCTTCTTTTCTTTTTTTTTCTTTCTACTGCATTTAAGCAAAACGAATCGAATTTAATCTATTTCTTCCTCTTCTTTTCTTTTTTTCCTTTTACTGCATTTAAGCAAAACGGTTATATTTTAAGTTCCATTTCCACTCGAAATTTGTAAAACATTTACTTCGATTTTTTCTTTTACTGCATTTAAGCAAAACATTTATTTTAAGTTATTTTTCTTTTCTTTTTTATGCACATCATTTAAGATATTCAATTTTGATTTTTTTTATTATGCACTTCGCTATTTCACTTTTGAATTACTAATTTTTGGTTGTTATCTTCTTTCTTACCTTGTATTTCATTCGTCTTCTTTTTTTTTATATAAGTTTTTCCTCGTCGCCAATTGTAGAGACCCAATATGTCATAGTCGATTGCTTTATATTTTTCTATCAATTGACTTCTATTTTCCGTATTTTTATTTTATAAGTGCGACTTTATTTTCATTGTTTTACATTTTATATAGTCAAGTGTTGGCATCGCACAGTGCCGATACTACAGAAACCACTGGACAAGTGTAAATAGCTGAATTCTCAAATGAAAATGTCACTTTGTCTATAATGTGTGTCAGTGAAAATTAATTGGCATCGAGTTCATAAGTTGGTCTATCAACTGACAAACGATTTTTTTGCCAATAATTGACAAAAGTGGAAATGAACTGACGGTGGTGTTGTTCAATGACATAAAACCTACCTTAATACGAAAAATTTGTTTGGTTGTCTCAAAGTTGAGTTATTATCAATAATAGGCACTGTTATATCCACAAGGGATATCCAGATATCATCATTCCTACACGGAGTAAAGTCGTGATTAAATCCCTGCATTCTGACACCTTCAATTCCAAAACTGCCCTTAATTGCCGCTTGGCGCTAATCTCTCAACGAGATGGCGGAACAATTGAAAATAGATGCACTTTATTTGGATCCCTGACAATAGGGAAATTTCAAGTAATTGCGCGGCCTACTAACTCGCTGGGCGTGGCACAACTATTCAAGCTCAGTCTATTAATACTAAAGAGATCCTCTATAAGCAAATCGATAGTTGTAAGTGTAACTAGGGAACTGTGTTAGATCATTGAGAGGCATTTCCTTAGGTTAGGTCTCCCTTCAAACCATTTCTGCAGAAGTTGCATGGACGAGGAAGAGGAAAATACTGTTCTTCACTTCCTATGCACCTTCGCAGCTATCTCAGCTCAATGAAGCCTTTATCTAGGAGAGTACTTCTTCGTCTCTTTGTCCATCTAATATAAGCAGCAGGAGCTTCCAGCCTTTTATTTTAATCTACTGTTGGCTTAGCGAGTATTTTGAGTTCATTAGATCCTATGGTGTCACAATGACCCTACTCAGACTTTAGTGTAGCTACACATGCTGTCACAGACCACAGCACCAGACCACCACCCGAACCTAACCTAACATAGGGAGTTATGAAGCCGTTGTAATAAGGCGCACAGCGGAAGCAATTTTGCGTCTACATAGAGTAAGACTCTAGACCTGCCAAGTAGGGGATCCTACCTCGAAGTCGAACCACGCCAATACTACAGTTTATAACTCTCCCTCTGTAACACTACCAACAGAACAACTGAGGCGAATTCTCTCACACCAAAGTGCGATCAAGTGCGTTTTTATGATATTTTTGACAGCTTCATACGAATTTTCTTCCGAAGGCTCCGACAGTAATTGGTTGCGGAATTTGTTTACGATTTGTAGCAAAGTGTTGATAAATGAAAGCAATAAAGTAAAAAACATTTTTAGCAAAGTAATTAGTTGTATTTGTTGCTTAAATTTCTGTGCAAAAACAAGCAGTAAATAGGAAAACCCCGATGTACCACGAAGCAACATCATGTCAAATCAATGCGTTGTCGCATTTTAATTTTTCTTTCCGAAGGCGGATACATCGAATGTAATTTGAGTTTTAGACGTAGGATGCGTTGCGGAGAATTCTCCGTTCCGACGGATACCTCGCTAGAGGCGATTATGTTTGAATTATGTCTCCTTCTCCTACGTAAGAGGCAAATGTATAGTAACAAATTTTGAGTTGCCAGGGCTTGCATTTCTCCGAAAGAAAGAAATTTGCAAAGTTTTGCCTACAGGTAACTCTTTAAAAAGTAAAGATATCGAAAATTTACAACTGCATTCTATGGATATTGAAATAGTTTTAGTTCGACAAATAGCTGCGGTAGCTCATAAATAAAATAGTAAACTCATTCTTATGCTTACATAACTCTGTGCTAAACAAAAAAAAAATTATGCGAATTATTAAACAAAATGTGTTTGCTGAAGAAAACCAAAAGCAAAGTTATCTGGACATCACATGCAGGAACAGAACGCAACTAATAAAATAATCCATCTTCAAACAACATAAAAAAAACAAACCAAAATCTTTTTTTTTTTAATTTAAAAATATTTATTCCTAAAAAAAATATATATTTCATATAATATATTTAAGAATTGGTATAGAAATAATAATAATAACTAAAAATAAAATAATAATTATTTATACACTTGTTCTTTATACAATAACTATACACAGAAAAAAAGGCATTATTCACTAAAAAAATAAATCTTACAAAACTAAAGCAAAAAAGAAGATATTTTCATTTATCAATCTACAAGATAAAATAACATGCATATAGCAAAAAGAAAACAAATTAACAAAATTTACAATAACATAAGACTAAAATTCATTTATAAAAAAAAACTGTACAGTTACATTTTTTCGTTTAATTTTTCAACGATATTATTAAAAAAAATAAAATTAGGCAGTGATCCATGGTTGGTGGTTCAATCAATAAGTTTTTTTTTTTTTACAATCGATTAAAAATGTCCTATTTGAAATAAAAATATATAAAAAAAAATATGTACTCATATATAAATACATATATTATGCTTTAACGGTAATATTACACATGAATTGGATCTTAGCAATAAAGCTAATAACTTAATAATAAAAGAAATTAAAAACTAATACATACATAATAATTAACAACAAAAGGGTAATTAAAAAAAGTAAGCGGTACGCCTAGGTCGCACATACTTGCTCGTATATCGTTGCTGTTGGTGTGCAGAATATTTTTTTTTAGACTTCACAATTTTACAACAATCAATGGCAGGACCTAGACTTTGATTTTGACACCAAAAAATCAGGTAAAATTTCAAGTAGGCAGTTAATGAAAGAAAAATATAAAAAAAATAACGTTCGAATTGGATTCGAAATCGAATTTTGACATTTGGTCGAAATGTGTCCATAAAGAGCAACAATATTAATTAAGGCGATTCATTTTGATCGAAACAATGCACAAAATTGAACCAACCGGCCACATTTCGTAATATTTTGAATTTTTTTTACTTCACATCATAAGATTGGTCTAAAATTCGAAATCAAAATTTTGTAGGAGCAAGTTGATAGTAAAATAACATTTTAAACAAAAGTATGTCCAGCATTTTCTTAGAAATTATTACAAAACAAAAAAGCATTTAATAATATTTATATATAAATTAGACAATGTACATTTTTTTGTTATTATTATTTTTTTTTTTTTTGAAAATAAGTTACATATTTAATCATTTTTTTTTGTATTTTACTATATTTGACCTAAAGTAATTTTGTTTACTCATTTTTCGGGACTTTGTGTGTCCACTGTAAATTTTGTTCTAAATTCGAAATATTTTCTTTCATTTAAATTTGCTATTTCTGTGACGGTAAACATTTTTTAATTTTTTTTTGTTATGTGTTATGTGCTGTTGTAAAGCCCCTTCACGCATCACACATTTATTAACTTGTCTACACTCCGTTACAGTCAATTTCGACAATGTCCTTCGGCACGTCGACAAATTGATAGACCAATCTCTGTCCATCGACCTTTGCTAGGATGCCTCGCTGGTAGTAATACCTTAACGCACGGCCCATTGTTTCGTAGTTCATGTCTGGCTTGTTCTTGTGCATACCCCAGAGGCGTGAGACTGCCTTCGAGTCGACAAGCTTGAAAACACCCTTTTCTCTGTTGGTCCACTTGATGAAACGCGGACAATATTCACGATCCTGGAGGAGCTTCAGTAGGAACTCCCACAGATAGGTGGTGGAACCCTCTCGGCTGCGTCGCTTGACACCCATTTCGATCTTCGGCTTCCGTGGTTTCTTGAGCTTTCGTGGTGGAAAGCCAAGCTCCAGCATGTAGGAGAGATCATAATTCACACTAGATGTCGCCGGTTGGATTACACTTTGCGGATGTAGACCAAGATTGGGGCCGATTACACCTGCGGCTGCTGCGCTGTTCCCGGCCGTGGAATGTGGATGGTGATGATGGTGATGCGGGTGGTGTTGATGGTGCTGCGCGTGCTGTTGTTGCTGGTGATGTTGGATGGAATGATGCGATGGTTGGGCACCATTGTTGTTGCGTGGCGGGGATGGTGTTGTAAAGTGTGGTGAATTCGTGTAGGCATTTGTACCGCCACCGCCACCACCTCCACCGCCGCCGCCGCCGCCGACACCACCACCGGCATTTCCTCCACCACCGGTGTTGCTTCCGTTACCGGAACCACCTCCGGACGGCATTTGAAGGTAATAGTTGTCCGGCACTGTAAAGTAAAAACAAAGCCATTAGCAAGAGTTGAATACATTTTTTGTTTTAACGCGCAGTTAACATTAAATTGCTGTATCAAAATTTACTGCCAATCGAATTAGAATTTGTTTGCAAAAAAAAGAATACAGAAAAGAAAAGAATCATCATGCATAAGCAGAGGAGAGTGGAGTGACCCTGTATTTGTGTTGATTTGATATTCAGCGCAATTTCAGTGCGCGCGGGTGCTCGTGCGGTGCATATGCACAGGCACACATATGCATAGTATGCGACATCGCGTCGCGTCGGTCATGTTTGTGGTTCGTATCGTATTATCAGCGTGAGGGATGCTAAATTTTTGAGAAAATATATATATATATTTTGTATTCTGTTTTATTTTAATTTCTCTAAGCTTGTTGCTGGCTTGTTTTGATTAGCGCAGCGACAAGGGAAAGCATAAGAGTAGGGGGCGCAATCGTGGCGATTGGTTTGGTACGAGGTATGTGGGTAGTATACATTTTTTTTTGCATTTATTTTTGCTTAAATTTAAATGTTGTTTTCGTGTGCGCATTAGGGGTGGTGCACGAGGGGCCACTTTCGGTTTGGTGTCAATGAATTTTTGATGTCTTGGCCTTGAATTCTAGTTTAAAAAGTTCAACGAAAAAAAAATCAACAATGTTATACGCAGAGAGAGTGAGAAACGCTGAGTGAATCAGTTTTTTTTTTGTTTTGCATTTTTGTGTTTTGTTTTTGGGTTTCGTGCATCTTTTTAGCATATTTTCGGAACACTATTGGACTGGACGGGATTTAGTTTACTTTTTCATTAGGCTTTTGTATATACGGTTAGCTAACAAATATTTTAACTGTTAGATAAGCAAATGATGGCTGTAGATGGATCCGATTAATTCCAGTAATATATTGCACCATCAACGAGCTAGACTTTTGTCTATATTTGGATTGTTTGTCATACGTAAATTATCTACGAACAAATATAGTTATCGATTGTTCTAGTCGATGAATTAAGAGAAAAACTATGGCTTTGCTTATTGTATTTTTGACACTTTTGGTTTGGAGAATATGCGAACTACTTGATGCGTTGTGCTGTCAATTATCCTGTCATTTTGTCATTTATAATTTGTGAAAGAGTTATGCAAAAAAAATAACCAAAAACAATATTGGCAACTACACATTTTTTATGAATATTTTTGGCAGCATTTTTGACACCACTTGAATGGCATAGATAAATGGGTGCATTCACGAAAACTCTACATTTTGTAAAATTATCAATGTACACGTTTCTACTTTTGACAACTAGCATTTGTCAATTTGGCACAATGATCATTCGTCAGTGCACCGTGGTACATTAGAATTGAAGATCTCCATAGAGATAGAGACCTCGGAATTCCCACGATTTAAGATGAAACGAGAAATTGCGCTCGAAAGCATAGAAACCAACTATTAGGAAGGTTTTCGTTCCTGGAAATTCTCGATGCAACAAATTTATTGCGGCGTCTACAACGAACTAAACCTTCCGACTTAGCATAATTATCAACTGCGTTAAAATTGCGGAACGAGCAGAAACTATCGCCGTAGTGCTGCCTGCGAAATGTGTATAACTTCGTGCTTAATAAGTCATAAATTAGTTTAGTTGCAGTGCAATACGAAACCAATTTGTGGGAGGTGGTTTTAGTAGTTCTAGTGACTGTCCTCACAGTGTCTTTTAGAAGATTTCAACCTGCCTCGAAAAAAAAAATCAATGTGATGATATAAACTGAATAAACTTTAGTCCTTATCAACAAATTTCACCAACTGTTGTCAGTTTGACTGATGTTGTAAGTTGGACTAATTACAAATAGCTTAAAAAGTGTCTATTGAAAAAAAGGGCTGTTGGAATATCCGTAAAAAAAATACCCATTGGTGAGAAGCTCTGCGTCTCAAAAGAATAGACACGATCAAGGTTTCCTATAAAACCGGAGCTATTCTAAAATAGAATATGTAATTAGAAATGTCAACTGTCACCAACTGATCGGCAATCCTTTTTATTCAAATAGCAAATTGCCATTCTTTCAGACACCAGACACCCAGGAGCGTTGGTGGAGCTGTGCCAAAAACAGAAGTTCCCGTACAATATCCAATTTTATAATGATTTTCGACAAAGCTCCTCAAACCCTACTGCCAAAAGTGAATTTGTGGCAGCAAGCACACCTTTTGAAATATTCAACGCAATCGAATGGAGCGCTATACGAAAGAACAATGCATTTTCATTTGAGCAATGTTTTAAAAATAATGAAGGTTTGTCAGATACAGTCTGCAATTTTCGAACAAAATTTTGCCGTCATAGTGATTCAAAATCATCAACTGTTAAGAGAATAATTGAAAAATTCAGGAAAACTGGATCAAGCACTCTGGGTGTCCTCCTGTCACAAGTCGTTCAACAGAAACCATCGAAGCAGTTCGCGAGAGCATTGCTGACAGTTTAGGAACATCAATTCGGCACCGCACCGTTGTCAAGAACTGGGCATTTCCAGAAGCGAATTCTACAGCGAATTCTTACGAAAGACTTGAAAATTCATGCTTTCAAAGTTTAATTGACTCAAGAACTTAAGACTATACTGACCATGCAACGCGAAGAAAGTTCGTTGAATGGATTTTGAAACAACAAGTGGATGCTGGTTTTTCGAACAAAATCATCTTCAGTGATGAAACTAATTTTCATCTTGATGGCTTCGTTAATCGTCAAAATTATCGCATTTGGGGTTCAGAAAACCCACGAGTAATTCTTGAGAAATAAATGCATCCACAACGCGTGACTGTTTGGTGCGGATTTTGGGCTGGGGGCATTATCGGAATCGGACCATTCTTCTTCGAAAATGCGTCTGGTCAGGCAGTAACAATTAATGGTGTTCGTTATCGTGACACGATAACCCAGTTTTTAGTGCCTAAATTACAAGATATTGATGTGACCAACATGGGTTTTCAGCAAGACGGTGCCACATGCCATACAGCCAGAGAAACAATTTAATTACTGCATGAGTCATTTCCTATAATCGTGTAATAGGCCGTTTTTGCGACCTAGAATTGGCCATCCAGATCTTGCAATTTAACCATTGGACTTTTTTCTTTGGGGTTTTTTTTTAAATCAAAGGTCTATGCAAACAAGCCCACGAGGTGTATTAATGAAATTAAAATTTTGTATTTTCTATCAAAATTTTGCGTGAATTACGGGACACCCTATATAATGAATTATAACACATAATTCTCCGTCTTAAAACTGCAGGTTTACTGTTAAAAGTGCATGAAAAACATGTCGTAATCAGCCATTTGGATTGCTCAATGCTATGCCTACTTGCTGTTTCTTTTACAGGAAATAAACGATCGCAAAGGCACCTACCTATATACCTACATCATACTGTACAGAAACATACCTACTCATCTATTTATCTAAACAAATATGATTGAGAACACTGCACGATGATAGCTCCTCGTTGTTGAAACACCTCGCAATTCGCGAATGGCGTCCTCTCGTCCCACCACCCCAATTCCCCTTACTGGGGGATACAATTCTCTATTTTTAGATTAACAACGTGAGTGTGCATAACACACGACTGCAATATGTTGCACAAAACTACACAACACACACACAGAGATATCCGTCTCATTGCATATATCTACACGAGTGTGTTTCTGTTTAGCATCCTAGAGGAGAAAGTAATTCAATTAGAAAGAGAAACCTGCGCAAACCAGCAGAGATAGATAGAGCAATAAAGGGGTCAATGCAACGAGATGCCCTTCAACTGAATAGATACAATAAAATTGATCCACATACACTTTGGTAAATAGATTAGGATGGTAGCATTTCTGTGTGTGTGTGAGTGTGAAATAGGAAATAGGGATGAATAAGGTAGGTACACAAGATAATGACTACAATGGCACCCTTATGTCAATTCGTACAACCAATGGAAATGAAAGAATATTGAATTCAGGATGACATTTTATGACGACTCCTTACAAGGGTGTGCCGTGAGGAGACACAAAAATATACAATTGCTGGAAGAAACAACACATAAACCAGAAAGAAATATCAATTTGCAATGCAAAAAGCAACAACACAAGCGAAAACGAAAACAAATAGCATTTCAGAAGAAGGAATGCGACAAAGGAGGCAACAGAAACGAAAATCGCACCTCTTCATCGGATTGCTCTTACATAAAAACAGCAGGCAAACGAAGAGCATGACAAAGCGCAATGGAAAGTATATTTATTCAACTTTGTTGAGGAGGAAAAGACTCACTTTACAGCACCACTGTGTATGTGCTCCGCTCCGACTGTGTGAGGCAGCGATTTTTTCTTTTTTCCTATTTTTGTTTGCATTTTATTTTCAAGCGATTGTTCGCTTCAGAGAAGATCTTGGGAATGGGGGCACATAATGCGCGAACAGTGCAAAACGTAAAAAAAAGAGCAGCTCCCGCTTGTGCACCCAACTCGACCCCCACACAGCAAAACCGACCCGACAGGCACCTCACCACACCACACCACACACCGCAGTCGTATAAAAGAGGAAATGGATACGAATTCATTGCGAAAGAGGAAAATGCAAAAGACGATCTAATAGGCTTGCTCCCCTTGTGCCCTTTCGAGCAAGAGCAACAAGCATCCCCAACTCAACCGCGCACCGCCGCCGCCAGTCATCCGACCGACATCTTGCGATTTAGAACAGAGAGGGTGGCAGGCAATCAGGAGACGAAGATGAATGTTGCATTTTTATAAGTTTTGCTTTATTGTTATATTCTTCACGATTAGTGTTGTTTTGCCTGATATGTTGGCGTTTACCACCTCGCACACATACTGTCCCACCATAGTCAGCGGATTTGTGGTGTCAGTGGATTTCTAGGGTGATCGTTCGATAGAAGGTCATGGTGGATTTATTTATAAATGCATGCCAGCAGAAGAACAACTCACTGTTCTATGCTACAAATTGTGCAAAAAAAAATATAACGAATTGAGGAGAACACATAATAAAGAAGCAGCAACTCAAACGGCTTATCAAATATTAATGGCTGATGGGATGGGGTCTGGGTATATTGGTGGAATTATTATGGAGGTAACCTTCCAACAATACACGACATGTAGGCACCTACTATATTTATTTTGCTGTTCTAATCGCATTCGCATATCATAATTTGATAATAGAATACAATTTTTGATGAAATTGCGTTTTTAGGTTATAAAACCAATGCGATTGGTCACCTTGGAAAAGAGCAATGCCTTGCACCAGGATTTGGGTTAGGTTTAGGTAGTTCAATGACTTTTAAATGAACACGAATTAGGCATGTTGTGATGTTAGGTATAGTTTAAGACATGCATACATTCAGCACTTTTGTGGAGCTGCTTATAACAATGATCAAAGATCGAGTAATGCGCTGAATTGGTTTAAAAAGCCAGACATTCATTTAATGGATTGTCAGCATAATGTAAATCCCATTGCTGAATAGGAAACAGTAATATTATTCCCGATAAGAGCGATTATAACTACAAACTGCTTAATAAATCTAAGTACTAAGCTCAATATTACTGCCTGATGAGATAGGACCATCTGACAACTATTCAGCAGTCTGCTGAATTCATTTTAACTGATGTAAGTTACTACTAAGTTACAGCTTAGATTTTAGAAAGTGTAATAGGTTTTACAAATTGCATCGAAATATGAATTCGGTTTTGACATTTGTAAATTTAAAATTTTTATTCATTTTTTATTTATTATGTAAATTTGTAGATTTATGCCGTGTGGCAATTGTGCTGAAAATTATCTTCGGACAATATCTGACACAATCTTAGTGAAAAACAAATTCAGTTGTCAAAAATGAAATTTGTTATTTCAATGCACCATTTACGCTTTCGGAAAAGCAAGATAATGAATGCATTATCATATAGGCTATTTTGACGTTTTCTTTTGCTTGGGATTTGCCAGAATTTTGAAGAGGAAATGAAACACTGAATCTATTGATTAAAAGCGTGAAAATAGATAAATCTCTGTTTGAAAATTCTACTTTTATACCTGTAGGTATGTCAGAAATTTAGCCGAAGATAATTATTTAGTGCAATTGAAACACAACAGTCTTAAATGCCAAAACGTAATATTATTTGAACACCTTACCGAAAGCGTAAATGGTGCATTGAAATAACAAATTTCTCAAACAGTTTGATATTTATCTAAAACTGACATTTAAATTCAAAGTGCTTGTCATTAAAATGCGATTTAATGACTGTCACAAATTAGCCCACCCCTACTGTCGTTAAATTCGTCTCTTCTTAAAAAAAAAAACGAATAACATGCTATTTATATCTACTTGTACGTAAAAACACCATGTGTGCGACGATTTGCAATGTCTAGTTCTGGCATATCTTATCTGAATCTCACTGACTTTCGATTTCGAAAAGTCAATCTTCTTCTTTTTTTTCAGATAGAGAATCAGCATAGCAAAATGCCCGCCAGCATACGTCATCACAAAAAGTGCAAAAAAAGTCAAGTAAATGCAAATAAAATGTTTGCAATCGAATAAAAAAGAGGACAGAACTTCTGTACATACAATATGTAAAGCCAGTGTGCAGTGCAAGTGATCATCAGCAGCGCGTCAAATAAGCCACCCCCGCGCATATGTCAGTGTATTTGTGATATTCGACTATACCATTAAATATTTGCCATATTTTGAATGCAATTTTACATGTAAAGTATATATGTAAACAAAAATAAACAACACACAACCAAAGACCAGAGACTCATCTTTGTGTGTAACGCGCGCCGTGTTACAAATTCTTACGTAAGTTGCGCGAAGCAGACATGGTCACACAATTCCATTTGAATTCTTGTCGTTCGTCGTGTTATTTTCTGAGACTCCCTTCAGATCAAAAATATTAAAGTAGTTTAGTAATTAAATGAGGTAAGTTTGTTTTAAGTATTCATGTCAGTTGGTGCTCTCTTTTTATTTTTAATTAATTCAACTTTTATTGTCTTATGAACTGCACTGACAGATTGTTTACAAATGTCAATTGGTTGCGTGTTGAGTTGTGTATATACCTATATTTTGTCGCTGTCAGTGTATTGAATCGAACAATATTCAATTGAATTCTGATGTGCTTCTGCTGCTGCTGCAACTGTGGTAATTTATATTTATTTACATTTTGCTTTAAATTCACCTTGACACAATTCAAGCAGCGAGTAGCTCGCGCGCGCCGCCGACCGTCGTCATGAGTGTAGGTGCAACATTTCCTGTACTCTCGTAGTTGGCTTTTTGTTTTTGTTATTTTGCATTGTTCAGTTGTCAGATTATTAAGTGGTTCAGCGGGTGGTGAGTAGGTACAGGTGTACCATAGTCTCCGGATAATAATAATTATTGTCTACAGATCGGGGCTGGGTTTTGAGTTCAGGAAATACCCATTTGTTAAGAGTTTACACCAGATATTGTGTTTTAATTGCAGCTGTTGGGTGAGTTTTGTTTTATCTTTTATGCGGATGTTACTGTTGTCAGTTGTGGAATTTTCAGGTGTTGCCTTTTCATAAATCGGTGTGGGAAGCGTCAATTTTAAAAGTTATATGTCATGGAATTTCTAAAGTATGGTGGTACATATGTATATTTATTAGACAGGATGACGTCAAAATTGCTTTTAGGTGACAATATCGTGGCGAGTATATCCATCAAATTATACTTAGGTTACAAATTATCCCATTGGGAACATTTTTGACGTTTTATTTCGCTTCCGATTAGCTGTAGTATTTAAATAAAAATAAAGCACTGGATTTTAAAACAAAGTTTGATTTTGGTGAATTTTTTAGTTCATTTTGATAATTTGGATCACATTCATAGCAAACTAGATAGTTCGAAACAGATTAAAGTTGATAAATATAACAAGTAGGTACGGCTTTAATTACATCCAGCTTTTTGACAGCTTTAGATCCAGACGCACAATTTAGTCATTCACATAAAAACGCCAAGAGGTGTGGTGAATTCCATTTGATTTTGATACTCAGTCATTTGAGTCTACCAATTTGGCATTTGATGTAAACTATCAAATATGTATTGTGTCAGTTTTTGTTTCTATGTATGTAGTTTCATACAATGTTTGTTTGTAGATATCATCAGGGCGCTGTTAAGACAAGATATATTTGAAAATGAATAGACGAAAAATGTCATCTGTTAACAGACTCCATTGAGAGCACGAATTTCTATTTAACAATTTAAACAACACAAACCATGAAAACAACATACTCTAATATTTTCCATTTTATTTAAACTGACAGAAAATAAAGTTCCACGATATCATGTTTCATGACAGTTCTACTTTCGTCCATGCATCGATTAAATTTTAATGCAAATTATGCCAATTAATTCACGGTTAAGGCCGAGTGTCAATTGCGCTAAATAATTATCCTCGGATAATGTTCTGCAAAACGAATTTTCATCTGTCAAATTATCTAAAAGCTAATTTGTTGACGTTTTATTTTGCATGAAAATAAAACACTGAATTTCAATTAATTAATTAATAGGGTGTTTTAAAATTGTTGTTTAGTGAACTTCACTTTTCAACACTTTCATAAGTTTCAGAAAATTAGCCGAAATGTGTCAATATTTAGCGCAATTGACACATGGTATAAATAAAGGTATGGACACATTCCACATTTGAATCGCATTATACCACAATGCAACTTAAATACTTAAAGCACAAGTTTCATACGTTTCTGTTTCGACATTTCCGTAAAAGTTTTCAAAATTTTGGTTGTTGGTAAGGCAAAGGTCTACTCATTTTATGATTTTGACAAACGATTGGTTTATGTCACTTTATTTAATGGAGAATTGTAGAGGACTAAACAGTTGATAAGTGTCTTCTTAAATTTGTAAAAATGAGGATGATTAAGTTACTTGTTGTGGAATATACCTATACTCATTTTGACAGAACATCCTGCTGTCACTTTGACAGAACATTCTAATAGATCCAGCATTACAAAGTGTCTGATGCATCGTAACCAAACCACCTCATATAAGTCAAAACGTACCCTAATCATCCAAATACCTAACAAATCGAGAGCCGTCAAAAAAAACTCAACAATAATAACAAATTACGTCGGTCGTTCTTGTTTGGCATTTTGTTTTGCACACGATAAGATTTAGGAAGTAAATAAAAACTCTGCACTGGCGAGTGCTTCTTGCCCCCAAACTAACCCCCAAAACTACACCATCCAACGTAGTGGTCTATAAATACCGTTTGTTTTTAGAATGATGCGCGAAATGCTAAGCTGAAAAAAATACACACACGTGTGTATAATCTATGTATGAAAAAAAAGCATTGTGCTATCTCGTTAGAATAAACGAATGTTTACACTAAAATAGAATATGTGTGACTGCGGCGCTGAGAACACTTTGCTTGTATGAGTGTTGAACTGCGTAGTGGTGGTGTTTATTGTGGACATACAGAACTTGGAGTAACTGAGTGTATATTGGGGGGAATACTGCCCGTCGTCGTCGTCGCCGCCACCACTGCTGCTGGCTGCTGCTCTGCTGCACGGAAAGAACGTTGTCGACGACGTTTCCGCGAGCTCACGGTTCCGTGTAGTTGTGACCTTCAGATTTTGTGCAAAGGCGATGTGTCGATGACCACGAATTTATTTGCTTATTTTGTTTTATTCTTTTATTTTTTTTTTTTTTTTGCCTATACTTCTGCTGGCTTGTTGCTTGAGGTTTTTTTATATTCTTTTGGTTCTTTTATTTTATTGTTCTTTTCCTTTTCACATATCATTTCTTCTGCTTTCGTTTGCGCTTAGAGGTTTTTATTAAAAAAAGAGTGTTTAGCTTGTGTGTTATGTGCAGCAGCAGCACTCAGCAGCTTGCTTTATTTTCTTGAGTTTATTCTTTTAACTACTGGCGGTAGGAAGGCGGGTTTGGAATGTTGTCTTCTCTACGCAAGACAGACGTTTTCCTTTTCCTTGTTTCTCGGTATACCTATACATGGAATGTAGGGATTGTTGGATGGATGCAAATGCAATTCCAGTAGAGGTATAAATAGGTAGAGGAAGACGATGGAGATTGTGGGGTAGGTGTTCGTTTTTTTTTAAGCCCTGGATGCACATCTGGAGAGTGATAACGTTTTAGTTATGAGGAAACTCACAAATGGATGGGGAAATTTGCAGTTTTCTTGCGAGAGGAGACAATGAAATGTCTTTTTTTTTTTGACATTACAAAAGCCATTTTAAAGTTTTTACTTAGTAAATGTGCAAATATATTTTTTGCGGCGCCATTTAGTTTGATAGAAGGGTAATGAAAGGTCACTTTTGGCATTTGAATAACCCTTCAATTTCTCAGAGTTGATTAGACACACCTACAACAAAATAATGAACAATATTACGGCGAATTGGGTTACAATTTGCCCACATTCTGCGCATATAAGTGAATATCTACCAAAAATGTGTCCTTTGACTGTTAAATACTCCTGCACATATTCTACATTTCACTGTATTCGATTTTAAAATTACAACAAAATAATGAACACTACAGCGAATTGGGTTACAATTTGCCCACATTCTGCGCATATAAGTGAATATCTACCAAAAATGTGTCCTTTGACTGTCAAATACTCCTCCATTGAAATTCAATGTTTTATTTCCTCTTTAACATTCTAGTAAAACTCAAACAAAAGAAAACGTCAAAAATTAACCTAGAGGATAATTTTATGACAACTGGAAATTCGTTTTCCACACGATAGTGTCAGAAAATTACCGGAGTACTTATAAATATTCAGCCCAATTGACACACGGCCTTAATACTTTAAAGGCATACCACCGAAATGTCAACTGCAGTCGAGATGTTCCTGAATCTTGCATGTTTCCTAAATCCGAAATATTTCGGCTTCATTATGGACTAAGATTTATCTTGGAAAGAAAATGTTGAAGAAAAGGCAAAGAAAGGAATGAATGGGACCATGTCCGAAAAATTGACAATGTCTCCGAATCTAAATGTCATTTAGAAAGAACCTATGTACTCTGCCACTGTACACTTCGACGAGTCTCACAAGAAAAATGAAAAATCACAACAAAAGTCGTGACCTTATTCGTGGTTTTATTAACGATATAAAATAACCAACAACGGAACACATAACAGATTATACCGTCTGCTAGTTATAATAAAAATCGAGTTTCCAACGACAGCAAAATAAAACGCAAATGACAGTTGACAAGTCCTAAAATTTTAACTGATGCTTCATTTTAAGCCGCCAAACTCGTTGTGTGTTCCCACCTACGTCAAGAGTGTTATTAACCCACTGACAGCCGGTTTTGGTCGCGACATTCTGTCTTCAGTGACTGATAACTGACTTTAGTTTGTTTTGCGCTGAATGTGTATAGGTAGGTATACGAGAAGAACGCATCATTTCTGTCTGATTGCATTTCGCAAACTGCGAATCTGAGCGAAGTAGTACCCCCCGGCAGTACTAGGTACCGGCATTTATTTCTGTTATTAAAATGTTATTTGAAACAATCGCCAAAACTTAGTCTACCCTACTGCACTGCAATTTCTTAAATGTAATTTACGTGTGAAACTCGCATTGCAAGCTGTGTTAAATGATTTGCAATTGGTTACTTCCTTCATTTATTATGAATGTAAAGCTTTGCGGCCAGCTGACTGACAGATACGAGTATGTACCTATTCAGCAAATCACAGGAAGTATTAGAGCATTTTCTTTCGTTTTTCTTTTTTATTTCAATTAAATATACTGTTTGTAGTGATCTTGTTTTTCCTTTAGACATCTGTTGTAACCTTTACATATTCATTAATCAAATGAAATAATTAGCAACCAATCTTTCGCAATTGAAATGCTTAAATGTCAGATCTCTATCCACGCTGATACTGAATGCCTGAATTATTCAACGTGCAATTGGTGGTAAATTAGACACATACATATAACTGGCATCTTAAAGTTGACAGGAAGTTGCTCGCTCGAATGTTCTGTTTGTTTTGACATTTCGCGCAGACATTTTTTTTCGTCGAATAATAAGCTAAAATGTAGATATTTTTAAACATTTACACTCTCCCGCCACCGCCGCCAACAGGAACGTGTTCAGAATTCCATAGACTTTCTAAGCAATGAAAAAACAGAACACAAACACGAAACACCCGATGTTCGTCATCATCATCATCTCCCGGCCCGTGTGTGTACAAAAATTCAAGTTCAAGCTCAAATTGTTGCGTGAACTACTTAAGAATAATGAACATGCATATAGGAATGGGAATTAAAATACCGTTAAACTCAAATGATAGACGAGACAATACTTTTTGTGCGAAATTGACTGTCAAATTCGAGAAGAGCAAGATCGTTGAATGATTAGTTGTTTATTTAGAAATACTTAGCGCAGAGATTTTTATTTTACGCAAATAAATTGTTTCCATATGGATATCGTGCTACTACCTGAAAGTATCATCTTCTTTGGGCAAATATTCTTTTATTTTCTTTACTTTTCCCCCGTCATTCTCTTATACATATTTATATTTATAGCCGGGCTTTTGCGGAAGTAGAATTTATAATACTTTCGCGTCATTAGTTCTTTTTTTTAACTGATAATTCTTGTTCACTTCGTCTGTGCTGAATGGTGATTAGTGATTACAAGTTTTGAATGATGAGCAATCAAAATGATTGTATTATTGTACAATTGTCCAGTATGACAGTTTTCGCATTTTATTTTTATTTTTAATTTAAATTTAAATAGCAGCATTATAAAAAATATGTGTGTTGTCGCAATTTATTGCTTTTAAAATATTCGCAAACCAGCTGGTTGGGATTTATTTTTGGAACTGCTATTTACGAGACACACACAAAATAAATTCTTCAATAATTTGCACCAGACTTGAGCATCAATTTAAATAGATTATTTTTTTGAAATTTTTATGCAAATTAGCCTTTTTTTTTTTATTGTTATTTATGGCTTCGAGAATTAACTGCTTTACCGGAAGCCAGAGTAATTAAAATAAAAAAAACTTGAAAGTATGCATCAAGTTTATAAGGACTTGGGGCAAAATGCGCAATAATATTCTTGTGAGCTGTTTGTCAAAATTTTGTGAAAACAAGTCATTAAAAATATGAAAAAAAGTGCATCATTCTGTCAAGTTTTGTTTTTTCATAAATAACACGGCGACTATAGAAACCGGCTTTAAATATTCAAGTCGAATATAACTGGAAAGAAATTTTATTGTTAATTCCAATGACGTCAAGCGGTTCAAAAAATATATAGCACCTATTTTTTTTTTGTTGATTCATAAGGGGTATGACATTTCGTAGGAAATTCTAATTCTAAATTCGCATCCTAATTGGCAAATGGTAGATAATATACCGGTGGTGATATGGAAAGGCAACGTCAAAATAGATCTTCAGGAATCCATAATCTAAACGTTTAATCAGGGCATTGGATTAGACCGAAATGAGATTGGCATTTGTTTGTCAGTTTGTCAGGAAGTTATAAACTTTCTAAGTTTAGGCGGGGTTTAAAACCAGTTGCTTTCAGGGTAGATAATGAGAAAACATAAAGACAAACTCTGGTTCAACTGCAAGGTAGACCGAGTCCAAAACTCGCGAACTTCTGTCGCCTACTCCCCATAAGGGTAGAGGAGAGATTGTGGAGTTGGTCTAACCATATCAGCCGGGCATCCTGCTGATAGATGCCTGATTGATGACACAGATTCCATAGCACGGATTGGGCATTTGTCAGTTACCCCACCGAAAACGTCAACTGAAAAAACTGCTCACCTTGTCAATCTAGGCAAATAAAATCTCCGACGCATCATGTTAACCAGCTGTCAGACTGGTTACCCCCAGTTTCACAGAGACGTTTAAACTACACTTTTAGCTTAAAATTCAGTTTAACAAATAATACGGTTTGACAGTTTCGTTTAAGCCTTGAACAGAGTTTAAGTTAGACGACCGTATTCGCCGTTTAAGCTTCAGATCAGCTGCCGATTGTCAAAAATACAAATATTTGACGTTGTTTTGCCTGTTTTGGAAAGAAAAGACAAGTTGTATAAAAGCTAAGTACTGAACAATAATACGGCCAAATCCTATTAATTAAATTTAGTTGAATTGAGTTCAATTTAACTGAAGTTCTGATTACATTGTGAAATCGGACGAGTTGAATATAATATTGATCCTGTATATACCTATGCGTCAGTACGCTGGCGCTGCCTCTTTTTGACATGTTTGTGTCTAAACATCAGATCATTTTAATTATGTATGCGCACAACCATTTTCTGACAGAAAGAACTGACAGAAATATTCTTTTAGTCGACCTTGACTTTGCTTTGAAGTTTGTAAATATCTTTTTTTAGCAAATGTCAATATAAACCATTGTCAACCATTGCCCAAGAGCGAAGATTTAAAACAGTTTATCCGACAACGTTCGCCTGATGTATTGCAATGCCACCCTCAAAAAACTTTATGAACAAATTTATTCTTTGAAGTGAGGTTTACCTTATGTTAGCTGTCATGTACTTGTCTGTATACTGTTGTAACAACCCATTACAAATATTGCTGTTCTAATAATAAGATGATGTTGTGAGCAAATTGTAGCTCAGCTTAGAAAAATGCGAGCCACTCGTTTTTATTGCCAAAAGCAACTTCGAGTTTCGAACATCCTACGAATTGTCAAAACACAAAATATGTTTAATGGAAACAAACAAAAGTCTAGGTTTCCTAACGAATCGTTTTTAAAACATCTTATTTAATCCAACGATAGAGAGTTCACAATTTTACGACAGCAATTTAATATGAAAAATAATATTGAAACTTCGAAAATTCGAAATTCGGGAAAATTTATAAAGATCAAAGAAAATACTACTTACATCCAACTCCACGATTCCAAATATTCCGTAGAGGCGGTGAATTGTGATAGAAATTTGGATGTAAAAACGTCCCAGTCGGTACGTGCCCCTGTGGCGGACAATGCGGTGGCATTCCCAAGCGCGCCTTAAGCTCTTCGCTGCATGGTTGACCGCCGGAACTGGAGCTATCTACATCGGATACTCCACTATCAGCTGGACTGGGTGGAAACGATCCTGAAAGGATAAAGAAAAGAACGACACACACAAGAGTATGTTGCTATTAATAGAAAAGGATTCTGTTAAAAAGGAGAAAAGAGTAAGAACATGTAAACACATTGCTAATCCCTACCTATGACCTTGTTTCGGCTAGGATAAGCTAAGACTTTCCTTTTCCTTTGAATGGAATAATATTCTTCGCATGCAGTTTTTTTTTTTGCTCTTTATCAAGAGCGGGGATCAGGATTCTAACTGCGCTACTAAGGGATATTCAAACAATACCTGTCTCAATCAAAAAAGGTTTTTATTGAATCCCTTCATCGTATTTAGTTCACATCATACAGCCTTTACGTTATTTTTGTAAACACAGCAGGAATAGCGCTGCACTCGTATGAAATTTAAAACATTTTTTTTGGGCCTCCCGCAATACCGTTTTGTAATTATATTTTCCATCGGCAGCGAGTTTTCTTTTATGCTGACTATATAGCTATCGCAACTCGAATTAAATTTCGCTCCACAAACTCATAAAAATAAGGTCCTTGTTCGATAACAAAGAGCTAAGGTATACAAAGAGAAAGGTTCAAGGACTCCTCTATACCGCATGCACAAGAAAAAAAAAATAAAACTCCAAGAATAAGAGCAAAAGATAAACGTTAAAATTCCCAGACATATTGTCTCGTCATAACATTCTGAAAATGCTCACAAAAAAGAATGTAGGTAAACCGTAACCGTTCCTCCAAAACATATTATTATCAATTTAGGGGACCCAAATACGTCCCAAAATACACCGCTTCTATACAATCGATTGAAGTTTATGTGTGTTCTTTTTTGATATCCACAGGTGAAAATGTGTCTTCTGAAGTGGAATACTTATACGTCAATACGTGTGCACGAAAAGGTATTGTAAACAACAGAAGGAGAATCACCACAAAGTGTACTTGAATCAAAACATTGAGATTAGGGCCTTGTGCAGGACAATTTTGTTTTGGTAAAGGATATCTTCTAATTAGGTTACCATGGCGCGGGAATATAATATATATAATGTATTTTGCAAAAGGAAAAGTGACATCTGCATTTTGTGTCACTCTGATGACATTTGCAAAGTTAATTTCTCATTTCGCTGTCAATGAAGCACTTCAAACTGTGAAAAAACATCTGCAGGACGAAATACCAACCAACAAAAAAAAAAAAAAGATTTTCTCATGTCCGTAGGTGAGTGGGAAACGATTTATTAATTTTTCTTTGTACGAAAAGGGTTTTTCTGCATGAAAATTTCCATTTCGGATAATGATGTTGATTTTTCGCATTTCAACCGATCGTGGGAATATTTTAATCGAGTTTTTCCGTTTGAATGTATTAGCAGCTTAATGGAAAGAACAATTGTGGAATTTGTTATACAAATTCGTTCGTATCCAATCTAGTACATTTTTACATTTTATATGTCAAATTAAAATTCGCTGCATATTTCACATTTGAAACGCGGTATGTAGCTGAGCTATGAAAGTGTAAATATCTCGCGTTATAAATTTTGTGGTACTTTTGTACCAGAATGTACAGTGGCCGCATTTAAGAATCTGGTCACCGTAGGTCGACGTGAATTGTCTGGAATCAAATTTACCTGAACTCAGAAACTAACTTGAATTGTCGGTATGTTACGTCTTGACAATTGTTCTTTTTTTTCTCAAGGGGTTCTGACTGGTGCTCTACGTCAGGGCAATCGAAATGTCAAACTGCGGTCTCCGGACACCATGTTGGCACAACAAATAGATGTAAACTTAGTACAAAGTCAAGAAATTGTTGACGTTATTTGTCGGTGTTGCGGACATAAACGTCATATGAGAAAATTGATCACGTGACCAGTTCAGCCCAATGAAAACTTAGCAACATGAAGTTAGAGAACTGTCGAACTTACCTAATAAACTAAATTCTTAAACGCCCTCATTATCTACACCGAAATCCGAAAGCCAACAGTGTGGCCACTTTTTCCCCTTCGCCCAACGTTGTCATACATTCGTGAAAGTTTGCATATTTTTAATTTCCTGCGCGCGTCGAGAACCGAGTGCGTTCAGAGCGATATCATTTATTTATTCAATACAACTGGCTGTCATATATGACTACAAAAATACATCAAGTGAAAAGATTTCTTGTATTTTTTTTACTTTTTTTTTTTCAATCAAATTATTTTGAGCTCATAGAGTGCGCTCTAATCAAAAAAAGGAAGACTTAAGGACCATTCACATAATAGCAACTAAACTACCTACGAACGAACGAATATTCCCAAGTTTTGACATTCCGATCATATGTATACGGAGGTTGGTCACGGGTGTTCGCGAATTTCAGTTTCATCAGTTTCTACCACCATTTTCTAATTTGAGGTTAATTTCGAACGAATGTTTTATTCGAATTAAGCCCGGTACACACATGCGTCATTTTAACGCGCGGTGCCGCAATAATTTAGTGCACACATGCGGGTTTTCTCGCAGAACCCAATCTGCAGTACAGTTTGGCGGAAATCTGCAAGTCTTTTTACCCGCAAGAATGACGCGCGATGCTGCAGCGTCACCGCACGTGTATTTGTGCACCACTCAATTTATTTGTCAATTTATTTGTTAGTACTGTAAAACGCAAAAGCGGTGACGCTGCGACACCGCGCGTTAAAAAAACGCAAGTGTGCACCAGGGCTAAATGATGTGAATTGCAAATAAACTTTGACAATTGGCGGCAAAAAGTTTGGAACTCGAAATTTTGTTATTTAAACTGTTTTTAAACTTGTTTTCTTAATACATTTTGATGGGATAAATAATTATCCTACTCTTGGAATAGAAAAATGTGCAATTTTCTGTTTATAAATCCATCAAAAGTGGTTTATTCGCTTATCATCATTTCGTTCGTTCGCTCTCATGTGAATGGTCCTTAAAGTCAGATGAGTTTGAACTTAAATAGAAAGACGAACTGTTTTTTGACATTTGCTTTGAACTAAGAAAGAAAAACGCCAAAGCTCAGATGTGTCTGACGAACTTTGACAGTTCAGCTCTGCTCAGAAGAAAAAGTCACAGTGTGCACAATAAAACTCCGTGTATAGTGTCTAACTGAAACTTGCCGGCTAAATTTAGTATCTAGTGGCTAACGGCTAACTATTAAACTGAATGTGGTATATTTTCATTGACTCAACTCAGGCCGTATGTCAATTTTGGGCTAAATAAATATTGTCGGATAATTTTCTGATACTATCGCGGTGGAAAACGAATTTTCAGTTGTCAAAAAAATATCCTTCTCCGGGAGCAAGATAGTAAATTATTCTATAGGCTAATTTTTTTGACGTTTTCTTTTGCTTGAGTTTTGGTAGAATTTTGAAGAGGAAAAATAAAACACTGAATTTTAATATTAATTAACAGCCAGAAATTCGATAAATCTCTTTTTTAAGATTGGAGTTTGGTGAACTAATCTTTTCAACACTTTCATAAGTATCAGAAAATTAACCGAGGATAATTATTGATACACGGCTTTTATTAATATTGCCCGTGACATTTGCATTTCTTTTTGCACCAACTATTTATTTCGATGTTTACATGTTTACAGAAATATTTACATGAATTATTCAGAGGCATCATCTTCTTTGCAAACAATAGACTAAACCTTAAAAATCTACGTCATTATTGCCCGTTCTATTGACATATAATCGCATAACATTGCTAATATGCAAAACACAATCTGGCAAACCTAAAAAACTGTGAAATTGGATTATCCATCAGCTACTTAAGTGCCGAAAAGAATTGATAGTTTGTAACAAAGAAAGGATTTCACAATGACCAACAAACATTACAAGTCCTATATGCATAGCCAGGTATCTACACTACGACTACAGCATCTGTGTAGTAAGGATTTTTCGCAAGCACTTGCATGCAGCCAATTGTCGCACTCATCAGACAATAGCCATTTATTGACCGCTGAAGGGTCGTCGGTCATAGTCAAAAGTAGATAATACTCGTGAATGGAATAAACTGTCAATAATAATATAATCAATTTTCTCCTCCGAATGTACACATGTGCGGGAGGACCCTTTCTCCCACACAATCGAACAGACAGAACCCTTAAGTATTGCACAAGTCTGAGTCATCGACAACAATTGTCAAATATCCCATTTGACATACCGTCGCAACTCTTTCCAAAAAAAAAAAAAAAAAAAACTGTCAACAATCAATGGAAATCATTTTCCTTTTGTGTCAAAGGTTTATTCATCGATTCAGCGGGTTAATTTCGGAAAGATGTGTATTATCCCATGCCACGGATATGCAGATGGTTTGTGTGCTATATTATTTAACCTTAGGGTAGTGGCGATTGCACTACATTGTGTGTGTGGGTTGGCAGAGTGTTACGCATGATAATAATTATTATTATTCCGTTGACAGATCGATTACTATTGCATCTGCGAAATTCCCTGCGAAAATTGATGAAAACTCATGAAAACTAGAGAAAATCTGCGAAGCTGTTTGCATAGTCATCGTCCATGTGTCTATTGTACAATATTATAGATAGATATAATGGAAATCGGGGAGAAAGGATTAGATTCTTAGAGCAGATGTTAGGCAATAATGAACGCGCAAATACGCAACGATTGTTGTATTCTTTTTTGAAATTGTCAAGGGACCAGGTTGCGGGCTATAAGTTATATTGACATTTCGGGTAGTTTTGAAAGGACTTCTTTGGTTTGGTTTCATCAAACCTTCTTAATTTAATCCCTAATGTAAAGGAAAGAGTTGATATTAAAAAGAAGAAGTGTGTTTCCCCTCTGCGTGCGGACACTGGTCAGTCGGTAGTGAAAAGGATATTCTTTTGAAAACAAAGGACAAGAGTGGATTGAAAAGAAGGAAGCGGCCAAGATATTCTCACAGACAATAGCCGGGTGTCCAGTATATATATATTTTTTTTTTCTGCGGAAGGTAAATATCTTTCCTTCTTTTTGTATATCCCCGAGAGGAATCAGCGGCGATTTCAACCCTTCTTTCGATTAATAAATGTGATTTTTTTTTTCTTTTTTCTATCGCCGAGGATCATCACGTTCCGCAATTGTTAATTTATGCAAAGGAAGATCCTTTTCTTGTTCTCCTTTAATAAATGATAGTGTATAATATTTCCTTGTTGAGATCACATGGGGGAATTCGAGTTGAAATCAGGAAAAAGAAAAAACCTCGTCAAGGATAATTGATTCATCGCCTGACCAACGGTCAGTTTTATATTGAATAGAATAAGGATGAAACTTCCAGGAAGGATGCGCATAATCAGGAAAAAAAAACACGCATAATTAAAACAGGAAGGTGATATAAAAGGGATTCTGAGGTCCGCGTTTTTTTTTTCCTTGATGATCAAAAATAGGATTTCATTTTTGATTCACCTATGTAGGTATATACCCTTTTTAGATAACGGTTCATATATTGAATAGAATGGTCAACTAAGGCACAAAAGACACCGGTCAATGTAGCGTCCTTTTGAGGTGACCACTTACTCAAGGGGATTCTAGCGAATAAATCCTTTTATTTCGTTGTTATTTAATGCACTCCTCATAAAGGATTTATACGATGAAAGGTATTTCAATATAAATTCGGGTTTTAGTTGAGTGTTTAGTTTTTACTTATGAGGACTTAAAGGACACTAATATTCTAACCTGGCAATAAACTTCGTATTGGTAATCTACCAATGGTATTTCTAAATGGTACATATTTCAAGTAAACGTCTGACAGCAGTGTGAGGTTAAGCACCTAATCAATTGTTTACTAAAAAAGTTGTGGCGATACTATACCACCTTGTGGGACTTCGCAATTTTTTCCTTTAACTTATATAAGTCTATCTACGAAAAATTCGAAAAGGCGAGAAATACCGCGAACCTCAGTTTCAAAGCGACAGCGTTTTGTCTAGATATAACATTAAACGCAATATCAGCACGGGATATCGAAGAAAGGCTTTATGGATGCCTAAGCAAGCTCCTTGAAGATATAGAAAAAAAATTGGGCTAGCCTTTGCTCAAAATAAAAAGGAATTTAGATTGCAATAGGTTTCAATAGTTCTTAAATCTCAATAATTTATAGGAAACTCGGAAAAATCCAGGACTTGACAACTAAGTGATAGATAGCTAAACACACGGATACTGACCTGTACTGGAGGTGCAATAATTTCTATGGTACGGCGTGCTGTGTATTGATGCGCCACTCAACAGATTATGCAACAATGGTCGATGTTGCGCTGCCGTCGCTGACTGCTGCTGCAGAGCGGATGGACCATTGTGTTGTGATTGCGCCTGATGCTGTTGTTGTTGTTGCTGGTGGTGTTGTGGCGATAAGGCAGTGTTATGTTCCGATTTGATGTGCAAAGCTGCCGCCGCCGCTGCGGCTGCTGCCGCCACTGCTGATAGCGAGGACTGATGCTGCGACTGAGCCTGCTGTTGTTGTTGCTGCTGCTGTTGCTGTTGTTGTTGTTGCTGCTGTTGTTGTTGCTGTTGTTGTTGGTGTTGTTGCTGTTGCTGTTGTAGAAGATGATGTGATGTGGGTGGTGGACTTGGCGATTGTTTGATAATTGGAATTTCTGTATCTACTGAAAAGAAACAAAAAGAAAAGACATATAATGAAATTTTGTATGCATCAATGCCAAAGTGAGTGGAGAATTGAGTATTTATTTGGTGGCGCAAATTACTGCCCTAGAGGCAGGTAAACGCGCAAATAACCATTAACCAGCCTCCCGAAAAATAAATAAAAATAAATTGCCCAACATTCAATCTTCGTTATAAATGCGTTTGGAGCACCTAAACTCGGATACTGTAGGTAGGTAGGTAAGGTGTGCAAAATTGCTGTGGCATATACAACTATTATTAACTTTGTGCGATGACGAAACACAGCGCGCGCAAACGAGCAAAGCCTTAAAAATTGTACTTTCAAATGGTCGACCGACATTCTCCAGATTTGCTGCAAGCAATGTTACCGCACTAAGTGCACACATATGCCAACCGGCTGAGCCTCAGTCATTCAGTCAGCCAGCCAGAAGGCAGTTAAAGTGCGTGAGGCTTACGCAATATCTTTTTTTTTTTGTCTATCTGTATTTTAGGTACCAAAATGGCAAACTGTGTTTCATGCTGGTTTGTTTTTTTTTTTGTTCTTGACGGTTTTAGTTTTTTTTTTTTTTTCTCAAGTTGAAATTAACTTCCAAGCATGTCATTATGTGGGTCCCACCCTGCTAGACTATAGACAACTTCATACGAGGTGGAGGTATAGAGATGGAGAATACCTTCCTTCCACTTCCCCAAAAATGTATATCCACTTCAATTAGCATAACCGTCATTATATAGGGAGAGTATTCGGAACACAGTATTTGTCACAATAGCAGCAGCACAACCAGATCGATATGGCTAGACAAGGTATTACGATACCCGGTGCATGTTTTTGTATGATATGACATAGTAGGGTGCGAGCAATTGTGGTGTGAAATGAATGTCGCTTTTGTTTTAGCTGCCACCACACCTTTTGGAATGCATATAGATGAACTATTTTCAATATACCTACCCAGCCAGACGACTGGTGTTGGTAAATGTTTTGGTTTCAATCAAGAGGCGCCCTTAATATGCGGCGAATGAGCACGAATGACTGACTATACACTTTGGATATTTTGGGAGATGTGGCTAAAGTAAATGTCAATGTTATGACAATGACAAAATGGATTTTATTTAATTATCTAAAAAAAACAAGAGCAACAAGGTTTTTTGTAATTTACACCGAACATGACGTATTTTTTGACATACGGAATTTGTCATGTGACAGTTTTGTGGATCGATTTTCAAAGTGTCATGTCTTGATTAACATAAGTGACAGCTGAAAAGCTTTATAAAATGTTTGCATGCTGGGCCAGGGATGTTTGTTCAATAATTGACATCAAAGAAAAATGACAACTTTTATTATACATATGCGACATAGTTCGCCTCTATTAAAGGAAGCAGTTTATAGAGCTTTACATTTCAATGAAATCTACGAAAATAAAATGTTTGCTTTTATATTTCCGTAATCATTTTGGTACATATTAAGGAATATTCAGCGTCATGAGAGTTTGTCACATTTACAATTATTACTAGTAAAGGGTTCAAAGTTTAAAGTTTAAATAATGACCATTTCGTTTCTTTTCAAAAACGCTGGAGTACAATTTAACAATCGGAGCTCATCAATTCAAAGTGAGACACACTTTAATGCAAAGTTGTAAGTACATATACCTACCATTTTATGCAACGGTTTAATAATTTGTGACGTATTTGCTTCTGTTATGTCGTCAGAAGTTTGATAAAACTTGTCAACTTCACACAGAAATGTATACAAAGAAGTATGTTGCATTTTGCAATCTGTCAAAAACACTTTTGATAAGTTGAACCGTAATTTATGCTCCTTCCTTTTTTGTTAGGTATTTGTATAACATTCCGCTAAAACACGTTACGTCCTTATTCTTTCGGTATTAGTCATCAGCGTGTGCATCCGCACTTTTTTGCGGAGGCATATTTGACAGTGATTTATTCTTACATCAGCTTCTAACTTTTTTTTTTTTGGAAAAATTAATCAATTGGGTGGCTTCCAAATGACAAATTGACAATAATGTCATAATGAAGCCGCATATTTTTGACCCATTCAAAAATATGGCTACACTTTATACCTATATATAATGCCGTTCCACTACCCCATCTCATCGGCAAACGTCAAAAAGAGGTTGCGTGATGAGGTCAATGTAGACACTATTAATGAATATTTGTAAGAGCTATACAGCGTAAATGATTATACGTCAATTTCAGTCATCCATGGAGTTTGACGTGCGGCTGTCACAATGACACTGGAAGAAACAAATTCAAATTCCGACGATTTTGGTATAAAAAAAAAAACCTAAAGCCTGAACAATAAAAATGCCTGTCAAATTGACTTTTCTGCAGCAAGTAAGTAGTAAGGGAGCTACAGTTTTAAGCAAATTTTTCATTTTGACATTTATTTCAATTTAGGGTTGTGAAAATTTAAACTTGGATATAATTTGGCTAACATCTCTGTAATTGCCACACCGAAACTAAACGCATGAACAGGTACATGCCATTCTATTTGTCAAAATATAACTCTATAGCCTTAGCTATCTAAGCAGGTATTTAAATGTTGAACAAGCTCGCCATTCATCTTTCGCAAGAACTAAAATTAGTCGTCTTACTAGATCGAGGACAAATAAAAAAGTTTTCAAAATGTTTCTTCCTATTCCATTCGATGAAACTAATGTGACAGATAAATTCCAATTTTCCAAGGTTTCAATTTCTTCATCATTTAGACACTTGACTAAAAATAAAAACAATTTAATCGCCCACATGCATAATTTAAGGGCGCCAATGATAAATATTGTTTAATACGGATCAAAAAGAACACAGAATTTCAATTTTAATTCTTTGGATCGAGGTAAATAGGCCAAGTGAAGAGAGCAAAAGTGGATTTGTTGCATATTGCGCTACCTAGGCCTACTCGCTATAAAAACCGCTAGCGCACATTATAAATGTGTCTGGCAGCAGGCATTGTCTATAAACATTGTATCCCCACCCGATTGGGTGTGTGTGTCTGTTGCAAGAGCGAATATTATTTTTCAAATACCCATAGAAACCATACAAATGCGCGCGCTGCATTCTTTCAATTAAAATACAAATACCTTCCTAATACTGTGTCGAATAGACGCACACACATCGTTAGATAAAGTGCAACGTTTTTTTTTTGTTTTACACTCAATGAAAGTCATTCCTCTCTTTTGACGTGTGTATCTTGCACACACTACAAAACCGAACGGAAGTGAAAGTGAAAATTTGCAAAAAAAAGATAGAAAACGTAGGCGAAAAACTAAACTAGGCGCTTGATTTGAATAAACGGCGTCCTCTCTTCCTACGGCCTAATTCTAATGTCAGGTTAGATGGAGAGGTAAACAAAAAACCAAACGTAGTGTGTACCACTTTCGCCGATACACCCTGTACCCGTTTGCAAAATTTACCCACACGCAGGCACTTTAACTTGTATATGGATGCAGTTCATTAAAAGTGATTTGTATTTCCGCTTACATCGAGTGGCTAGATTTTCCAACTAACGAGTAATTTACCTCTACCTACTGACATTTTGGCCAGTTTCAAATGCATTAGACCAGGAAAACTTAGCCTCTCGTCTAACATCTAACGCGCGTGTGTGTCTGTATTGGTCGGAAGAGGAAAATTGCAAAGCCCCATCTCTATATATATATGTAGGTATGCCTTCAGTGGATGCACTCAACCATATGCAACTGGCATCTCATGGATGTCGTGCACACTTAATGACGACAACACCAAACGACACAACGACGACAACTTCACTACGACGACGATACACTAAGCCTTGACCTGATTTCTCTCTCTGTCTCTTTCGTTCGTGAAGTGCATTCGAGCGTGTTCAACTGCAATTTAATAAGCTTATGGCACACCATGCACCAGCCAGCGGTAGCAGGCAGGCTCCGCTGCCTTCCGTCAAAACCCGCTCGCTCCTCTTGCACTCGCTTCGCTCGAATCGTATACGCTCTTTCGCTCACAGTGATGTGCAACAAATAGATGTGCATCTAATGGTTGTTTTTGTGCCAAAACGTTAGGAAAACTGTTCGCTTTTTCTCAATTTGCCTTTTTCTCGATTTGCGATTTATCCTCTTTGTTTTTGTATAGAAGCGTTATATAGTGTTTGTATGGGTTTGATGTGTCGCAGAAAACTTTTACTTTCCACCCGCCATAAACGGGAGCAGGGGGCGCGAACGCTTACTTGTCAAATGGGTTTTAATTTTCTGTTTTTTTTTTCTCTTTATTTTTGCGTGCAAAATTGACCCTGACTTAAAAAACAAGCGAAATTAAACACATATAATAAATGGGCGAAAAATCGTGCACAGAAAACCGAAAATCCAGCCTCAATCGCAGCCATATTTACTACCGCATTACCGAAAATTTCGTGAACTGCCTCTGTAATGGATTGAGTATAAATGTGTCTGATAGTTGGATTTGTTTTTTTTTTCTGTATACAATTTTGTTGTTATTTTTATCTGTAGCGACTGAGGTACATATATATTTTACGGTGTAGAGTACAGTGTGTTGAATCACGATTTAAATGATGTGAACCTGCCTTCCGACGACGACGACGACGACGCGAGTATAAATGCAAAAAACCTAGACCTAGTTTCCGTTTTTGCATTGTTGTTTATAGCGCGCTTCTCATTTTTAATCATTTGCTTGGCTCAGTGTGTAAAGGAAGGGGGGTAGTTTTTTTTATTTTTATTGACAGGAGCGGTGCAGCAAAGGGATTGTGTAATATGTATATATTTTTCTTGATTTTGTAATTAAATGATAATGAAGGCAGGTATATGTACCTCCAACTGTCAGAAAGCTGTCAATGTGCATAGTAGTCGATTATAACCTCGATAAGTTTTAAAAAGATTTTCTGTTTGCCGTAGGCTGGTGTTCCATTTACCTAGTTGTTTTTTTGCACAAGTTATTTTTTGTTTTGAATATTTGAAGACTGACAGGAAGAGTAGTGTCACTTTAATTACTTATCTGATGGAGTCATAACCTTACTTAGAGTTACGAAAAACGCACCATTAGGAGGTGCTCCCTTCAACGTTGTGTCATCTGTCATTGACATAATCGTAATTAACGATTCCTATAAGTTGCTACATCTCACTTCTAAATGTGACATTTTTCTGGAACTGTCAATATAAAATGTTCAACTATTTTACAAAAGTCAAAAATCCAGACACTCTCAATCTTTAGACGTCAAAATAGGTCGCTGAACTGAGTTCAACAAATAGTCGTCAATCCTGTTGGCTTTGGGTTCAGCGAGCTGTCATTTTGTGTTCTCACTATAATATATGCGAGCGGCGTCTATTTTTGAGAGATGGCTACTCAAAATGCGTCCAAAAATTTGTTAACATACAGGATGGGCCCACAATGTATTACCCTGACCATAATGAACATTGCATTGCCGAATTGTTCATCAAAAACATAGTAACGATTATTTTCCGTCTTCCATTCCATTTGTTATTCACACAAATTCTAGTTCTGTTTGCTTCACTAAAGTCAAAACCGAATTGACATTTCGACGCCAATTGTCATAAAATCTATGGCAGTTTCCGATAGGATCATAATATACGATGGCCCACCTTGTATTTGAAAATCCGGCATAACGTAACACGTAAGGTGACTCCGTCTATCTCTATCTCTCTCTCCAAATCTATAGACAGCAAGAAGAGGCAGTATATTGGGAAATACCCAGAGAGATTGTTATTTTTAAAACGTCATCAATCTGTCACATGGAAATCTAACTATCTGCTGAGCAGTAGACATGACTCAATTCTGATCATCGATCAATCGACACCTTCAAAGTTAGTACTGGATATTTACTTGCATCATGACAGCGAATGTCAACGATCGATCGATCAACATATATATACTTTAACAAAACACCTGCACAACTTGGTTCTGCTTATACCTACTGTTTCAAAAGCTGAGCAAATGCAAAGTTGTTGCATTAAAGTCACCATGGTGAAAAGCAAATATAAATTTACTTCAAATGTCATTTGACTTGAAATTACATATGTATTGTTGAAATTCATTGCTGTCAGCAAGAGTGCCAAAAACGAAGCGTGTTATGGCAATAGAATCAGATTGAAATGTTTTATTCAAAGCTAAGTAATTACGTGTTGTTTCCATGACAGTTTTAGCAATCTCACAGAGGTTTGTACAAAATAATCAGAGAGCTCTAGATTTTGAAGTAGATACTCATCAAGGTCTATTTAGCTGCACTGGAAACTGTTGCCTTTCATTATTATTCTTATTCTGATGAATAAGGATTGCCAATTTGTGTAGAAATGTATTTGATGGAGGAAAGGAATAGCCTTATTAATTGTTCTGACTGGTCGTTTTCAAGTAAAGAATTTGAACGATATATAAATGACAGTCATTCATTTTGTATGACAAACATCATGAAATCAGTAACAAATATTTGACAATTAACAGCAATTACTCGGCCGTATTAATAATCAAATTTGCACAAGTTAGCTAACTCGCAAACGTCACACATCATATAAAAATTTGAAATAACTGCCGTGTAATCAGTTATAAATGTTTAGTCAGGATGTTTAAAAACGGGGGTTATTTTCTAAGTATGTAATACCTCAAAAAATCATAATCTTATCACATCATCTGTCAGTATGAAACCAACCGACTTTTATTCTTAAAACATTAAAACATCGTTGAAAATGATTGAATGAAATGAATGAATGAATAAATGAACATTAAGTATAAGTCTCTGCAAAATGTTACCAAAAATTTTTCGTATCTGTTTCTTTTATCCACCCACTTTGTTGCAATTATTAACGATCTGACATTTGACATTTAGCAGTCAAGTATGAGATTCAATTATATTTGTAGTGGGTACAAACTAAATGAAGAGAATTATCCCACATAATTTGCTATTCAATACTGACAATGATCTAGCAATACGACTATAATCCAAGAATACAAAAAAAAAAAAATAACTTTCAATTTTATTGACCCAATTATGCGTTTTTCCGAACACCAGATCGATGTCATTTTTTTGTTGCCTTCTTCTTACTTTTATATCCGCTGCTAAACTTGGCACTCTTGGCAGGCATGCAAAATTTTATTCACATTCAGTGAAAATGTGTGCAAAAAACATGACGCATCGCGTATACCATACCAACAACTGACAGTTGAGTAGCTATACTCTACTCTGTGATGCATTCAGCATCCGTTGTAAGTGCACACCTATATACCAACATCGATTCAAAAAAAAAAAAAAAACTCTGCAACATCGCAACGCGATGATGATGATTTCACTTCTCATCCGTTCGCTTTTTCGCTCATTCATTCACTTTTCCTTGCAGTGATTGGAAAACCAACGATGCAAGATGTAACAAATTGCAAAAAAAGGAAAACGAAAAATCACACTGGGAAAAATGAATAGAAAATGAAAATCGCTTTTCTTGGCCAACTGAATGGAACCTATAGCGAATGTGGCATGTGGTGCACTGCACACTGCCCATCGGATACGATGCAATGGTACGAGCGCGGTTACAAATGTCAATAAATAACTGAAAATGTAGGTTAGGAAAAGGAATCAGAAAAACGTAAGAAAACTCGTTCGTATAAAAACGACGACGGCGAGAGATGACGTGCAATTTTCTTATTCACCCGTGAGAGAAAAGCGCCAAGAAACCATTTTTTTGTCTAACTTGATTTGGGTAGCTATTTTCAACCCCCATCTCATCACCCACGAAATGAGTGTTTTTTTTTTTCATTTTCGCTTAACACCTCTTGTGAATGCTAATTAATGCGCATCCAACGTAACGTGCTTCGCATTAATTATCCCGGATGAAGAGGAAGAATGCGCGCATGAAGGGACGCTCTGGACGAGCGAGGGACTAAGCGCCTTAGCCCTAGCAACAATACACACGCATACATTTTTGAATAAAATTAACTTTGATTTTATAAAAAAAGGAACACTGTCACTGTCACATTGAAAAAAAAAAGTTTTATTCCAAGGAGTTGGACACACTCATTCAACAAACAACAAGAAAAAAAGGTGCCAACGTTAAAATGTAGTTTGAATCATCACACAATCAGCAGGTATCCATATGACAACTCATCTTCCGGATTTGACATCTTGATATCCGCTTTAAATATCTAATTAAAATTCAAAGAACGTTCTTACCGTTTCAGAGTGTTTACGGAGGAGAACATTTTTTTAAAGTGTCCTTTCCTTGCTTGGAAAAGGACAAAACAAAACCAAAGTCGATTTGGTGTAGTTTCTGTCTATGAAGTCAACATCCGGTCAAGAGATGTATGTACATTTTGTGAGTATATGTACTTGTACTAGTGTATACCACTCTATTTTTGGCCAACACGGAAAAGTCGTCATCACATATTCTAGGTACATGAATACTTATGTGTACATATTGTTCTGTGTTGGGTGTTGATTTTCGAGACAGGTGGGCACCCGATTTCAATTCTGAAACTCTGCCAATTGAGAGAATAGTTTTGCAATAAAATTTTCGAAAATAGCGAAATTTGAACTCGTGGAATTTTTGATGGATCCGTAAAATGTCAGCTTTTGACAGCAGGAAGTGAAAAAAATAGTAGGTATTTAAAATTTATTCAGTTGTTGTTATGTGTCTTAGAAATTCATGAAGCTTTTAATAATTTTTGAAATATGTAATGTCATGATGTTTTTTGGTGGTAAATAGAATGACAGTGCAACGTTTCCTTGATAATTCCAACTCACTATTTGACTGAATAATTCTTACATTTTGAACCGAGTCAAGTCAAGTCTGAAATGTGAAAAGTGAAACAGCATTTTAATAATCTCATGTTAGCTGTCACTTATTAGGTAGAGACTGGGAGAACAAGAAAATAATATTTCCAGTAAATAAAGGGTGTCCTATAATTCACGTAAAATTTGAATTTTGCACCATTTAATAGTAGGCACAGTGATGCCAACGTAAAAAAAAAGATAACAGTGTGACAGCTGTCAGTTCGGAGACACCCATTAGAAATTCTACGCAGCAATTGCAAATTTTAAATGTCACTCACACGCCTTATATAGATTTTTGCAACACGTTCTAAATATATTGACGACAATATTGTAAGCTGTCAATTTATTGATGTGTCATAATCATAACCTATAAGTCTAAAAAGTGCGCTGCGACTGTCCAAATTGGTGCTGATATTCCTGTGCCTTAACGGTTTTCATCACTATTCCCCACTAAACACTAGTTTTAATTTTCATTTGACATTTCTAAATATATAATATGTCTCTATTTTCCAAATAATATCTTCCGATCATGTGTAAATGAGAATACCTACATTAAAATGCCTACACATAGTTCAAAAATTCGCGCTGATTCGAAATTCAATCACCACTTTCAACAAACGTCATAATTACCCCACTCAAAGGACGTTTAAATAACTATAAAAAACTCATTCCAACATGTCTACGGAACTGATTTTTATTTCTCCGCGAAAAACCTTGAAACCCACAATCAATATACAAAAATAAAACTGACACAGTTTCCAGGGGAATATACTAAATAAAGTTTACAAGCCTGTAATAAAAACAAAAAGAAGAGTTACATCATTTAAAGGTCATTTCCTTCACCGACTCGCGTGTTAATACAAAAACAATATAGAAGCCGCAACGCGATCCCAATGATATTTTCTCTTGCTTCTTCAGTTTTATTTCCATTGAAAAACGTTGCAAGGTCATTTGGTCATAACTGTTACTCTTGTAAAATAATAAAAACTAATGAGTTGTCAGTTAGACAGAAAGGTGTCAATTTCCAATTTGTTTGTAATAGAAGAAACTATCCACTTCCTAGTAATTACTCGCATCAAAAGTCATAGATATAGACCTAATAGAGAAAGGCAAACAGAATCTTTATTTTCATTCGTGTAGGTCATGTTACAAACGTCAGTGTCAGAGCAAGCCAGCTAATCAAAAATAGCGCAACAACATTGAAAAATGGTCAAGAGTAAACACAAAATAATAAACAAGAAAAACAAAATTTCCCAAAGGTCATTCCAGCGATGTGATATTGTAATAGTCCGGAACGTGCTCTGACAGAAGGCAACAACTTTGATGGAAGATTGAATTTGATATCACTGACGTTTTAATTTTTTTTTTCTTAGTGTTGCCAATTTTTATCGTCTGCATTTATTACTTTTTTTTTTTTTTTTTTTAAGGTAAAATGCGTTTACGCAACCGAAAATTAAAACTAAAACAAAGAAGCGGAAGATTAACAAAAAAAAAAAATAATAATAAAACATTCTCCGCTCTGACTCTTATGTCATAATCTCTTCATTCGCATAGCAGTGTTTCATGATACTATGGGGTAGAGCTGTGTACTATGAGTGTTCCCATTTAGTAGGTCATCGCATTTTTTGTTGCTTTTGTTTTTGTTGTTTCGCTTATAGTGCGCTGCTGATCCCTCTCTACAGAGGTGAATGAATATTTTTGTCGCATATTATACGCAATATAGTGGAGAGTTCGAACACAACAACTGTGAATTGTGATGGCTGCATAAATTTTGTGCGCACTCTAGACTTGAGTTCGATTTGAAATGTGGCTATAGTGCGCCACACCAACCAGATGGGCTGTCGATTTTATTGTAGAGAAAGAGGAAGCCAACATTTTTATTTTTATTATTTTTTGTTTTTGTTTTGGAATTAAATTATGCCGTGGATTATGAAATTGTTGACGATTTGACACATGAAAAGTAGTAAACAGCCAAGTTATGAGTGAGCGCCAGTTTCAGAGATTGCTTGCAACATTTTAAGTATAGCGAGTTGCTGGTTGGTGGGGTCTTGAATAATGTTATGCCACAATGATCTGATCATCATCATCATTATCGTGTGTGTTTGTAACAAGATAGTATGTATATGGGTTCATGGTTTCGCTGGCAGATTGGGACGTTGACATCTGATGTCATTTAAGTTGACGTTTTAATGATTACCCTTTTCATAGGGTAAAAGGTGGAGATTTTTTATGAAAATCACTTGCGACATTGTTTCCTGATGTTGCGCGAAAGGTGTATGGTAATCGTTTTGAGATCCATTACTACGGAAACACGGATTAGAAAAAAAAGGAATGAACTTAATTTGCAGTGCTACTCGTAGCTAGTGTCAATTGTAATATGTTAAAACAAATCATTTGATTGGGTATAGAGTCTATAAACTGAACTAGGTATAGCTAATAGAATGATGAACACGTTGAACAGTGCGAATTCAGTTTCGTCAAGTTGTCCGTCACTGTGCCTTACTTGTATAAAAGAGCAATCCCATTCACTGTGCAGTGTTTTGACACGAAATTTGTTAATTGCGTTCACATACGCCTATTAGGAGCTACCTACGCAATGAAGAGATCTGAAGAAAACTTGACGTAGACATTAATTATGTGACACGCGTGAAAAGTTATTTTTTTTAATAATTCTTTTTCATGTTGGGTTAGCTGCCATATTTTTCTAATAAATATGTACAAAACGTCAACTTGAATTAAAAAAATGTAATACCAAAAGAAAATACATAACAATAACATCCAATGTTGGAAGACAATAATTTAAACAATTATTTCAATTTCATAGATTTTTAAAGGAATGTGCATAGTAGAACCGTGAAATAGGGTTAGGTTCGAATTAGACTGAACATTGGAAAAGTGATAGATACAGAGTAACAGGTAATTGGTCTTCCTAAAACGCAAGCAATTTTTTACTCCGTTTTCGATTAGAAGGTTTACTACTAGCCCTCATTGTTTCGCCTTGGTCTGTAGAGATCTTTATTCGCTCTTCATGTCATTTATAACGGTAATAAAGTTAACGTTAATACAACTTTAACAATTATTAAAGAACAATCCCTAAATGGTACGAGTTTGACTTAAAATTTGTATCAACATTATTTTGATTTATATTTTGACATTTATGACGTTTGCTTTTATTACTAAACAAACATCAAACTGACATGACAAACTATATATATTAATATGGCTTGCAAATTTCTTTCATTTTCAACCATGCACATTGATAACTGCTCCGTATCTACTGTCAACAAGAAAAATGTAATAAAAGCATCAAAATCATGACCTCCATAGACAGAGAAATGTGCAATGACTTCTTAACGAAAAACACACAAGATACGAATATAGTGTTTCAATCTAACAACAACAACAACGCATTCGCCCATCTTATCTACTCGTAATATCAGTACAACACCCACTCAAGTGCCACTGTACTGTTTTCTCACTTTCGAAATGTAAACAGATTCTAATAACAAAACTTAAGTATTGGCTGTCAAACTAAATAAGTATGTACACAATAATTAAACAATTATCGACCATGACCTACCTAAACAACTTTAAATGGCACTTCGTGTCGGGGGTTTCCTTTGTTTTTGTTTTTTTTTTCTGTATTTACTGTGTAATGTCACTTAGACAGCTAATGGTGCTGTCAATTTCGTATGCATTTCCTGGCTGTGGTGAAAATGCAACTGATACAGACTCACCAATTAGTGGACGACTGCCCACACAGTAGCACCAAAATAACAATAAAAAAAAGGTTTAACAACAGGAAGAGGAATCGCCGAAACAGAATATAAAAAAAAAAAAAAACAGAAAGAACCGAAAAGTTCTCGCTTTTTTTCTCTTTTGCTTATTTGGAGTCCGCCGCTCCAACATTTCGTTTTATTAGGTTTTTTTTTCATTTTTGGATTGCTCTTCGTTGTTTTTGTGCGTTTATTTTTTTTTATTTTTTTGTTCAAATAATTCGTCTCAAGTTCAAGGTCTTTTGGATAACGTATACTAAACGACGAAGAACACGCATGCCATCTCATTTTTACTTCAGCCGATTTTTTTTTATATAATATTTTGGGTTTTGTGTGTGTGTTTGTTTTTTCTGTTGCCTTGCTTTTGTTTGTTCGAATACAATTTTGCTCTCTTCGTGCTAAGTGCCGTTTACTTTGTGCTTTCTTTTGTTTCTTTTTTTTTTTTGGAGTCGATGATGATGAAGATCGGGTATTGCGTTGGAGTATGCGTGAGTGTGTGAATGTGTACAGTGTACAAAATCGGTTTTATATGAGTTGTTTGGATTTTTTTTGTTGGAATGCTTTCTTTGCATCTTCGTCGTGGGGAAGAGACAATCGAAATGTGAGTCTGAGTGGAGTGCCTTTTTTTGGACGTATTTTGCATAATTACAAAAGTCTAGAGAAGGGAAAGGGATCATCGCCATCGATCGATAAAATAAAAGGAGGAACATGGGACACGTGTCGATTTTATTTCATAACCGAGAGCAACTGAGCAAAGTGGGTACAGTACACAAGTGGAGAAAGGAACGATGAACCAGCGACCACGACGTGTGGGAATGTGTGGTGTTGGAATTTCGCAAAAAATACAAAATTCTGGTTTGCTATAGGTACCTACCTACTGATTGAAAGTTTAATGTCTTGTGAGGAGGAAGTGTCAAATGGGTTTCTTATCCATTAAGCTTGTTTTCGTTGTACATAAATCGATTTCAATTTGAGCATAGAACTTTAACCACGGAGTCATAAATGCTAATTATTTGATAGGAATTGGCGCCCGACAAGAGGCCGTTGCAATACAAATAATTTTTGTGGAAATATGTGGGAGAAATGGCTTTAAAAAAAAAAAAGATTTCAAACTCACCTAGCCTACAGGATTTCATGTATAATTGAAATAAATAAATGATAGAATTGAAATAAATAAATAAAGTGTAAATAAAATGACACGCATAATAGGTATGTACCTACTCGCGATTGACGGTAATCCGAATTATTCTTGGAGTTTGCTACACCCACGATATAAGCGAAGGAAAATTTAAATGACACTCAGTATCTATACTTAGCTTTAAGAATGCCTGTTAGCAATTTTAAATTAAAATGGCGCCCAACGTGAGGATAACATGTGTAGTGCAATGAAAATGCATCTAAAAAATGAATTCTTGCCACAGCTTAGACCTCTTGCAGGATTTTGGGCGTTTCTTCGAAATGAATTATGAAGATATAGAATCAGCGAACAATATAAATCGGAAATGGCGCCCAACGTAGGGCCATCAGCCAATAGCATAAACAGATTTGCTTTAAAGACTCCTTTCCGAGATGTAATCTTTCTGTTGCCTTAGATAAATACACAATTTGGTTTGACGAATTGTTTTGTTAAGCGGTAAATTATGATTTTTTAAATCTTCATTTTTTACCCGCCAAAAAACACGGAAAGTGGGTCTCAATTGTTACTTATGTTGATTTTGACATGGAACAGGTTCTTGTATCAAAATACATAAAATCTATTGAATTGCAGAACAAATAAGGATATCTCGCTGAAGTGTAGTCAATTCCAAGCAGTGTATTGGACAAATTTCATTTTTGAGTCGGCTGACTCCTTTTTTTAAAAAGGGAATTCCAAATCCTGGAGCACTTAGACCAATCCCGGTCCATTGTACTACCAAGCAGAAACCCTTTTTGGTGTAGTGGTGGAGAAACTCTGATATGTATTATTCGTTTCTCTTTATGGTCGGTGGAAGAGTATTGCAGTTCCCCGCCGGGGCTCAAACCAACGGCGCTCGGGATACAAGCAATGACTCTAACCACCGCCAACTAACGCCTTGCTTGAGTACGAAATGTGAAGTTATTAGTTTATGCCATGGCAAATCAATTTCCAAAACAATTCATAATGACATTCTTGTGAGTGAACACATTTTTACTTCAAACTGGCGCCCAACTTGAGGCCACCCAAGAAAAATAAAAAAACATAGAAATGCTAAAAAAAAAAGAAAGTCCATTCGGTGTGGTATTTTCTTCTGTTCGTTGTCTTAAGCAACACATTACTTATGATTATGAGTAGACTAGTATTTTCTCTACTCATTCGCCACTGCAAATTAATACTGCCTCCAACTGGTATTCTACTCTCGGCAATACGCCTTATCAAGTTATGAGTCGATTAGATTTTTGACACCAGCAAATTAAAATCACAATACAGCGGAAAGTTAATCTTAATCCCTGCCCCTTAAGCGAAATTCTTCTTGCAACGAAATGGCGCCCAACGTGGGACCAAGAAGTAATTCAGAGTAACCGTCAAATTAAGCACTCTATGTACAAACATGCCAACGAATAAGCTAATATTCCATATGCATATATAATTATCTTCAAATAAGGGTAACCTTTTAAATATTATTCTACAACCCACAACGAACAAAAAATGGAATTCGCATAAATTTCCATCAAATATTTGACAAGAAAACATTGATAATCCTTGTTCTTGATGATGAAACCCTCCCCGACTAGTCGGAATAATAAAAGCAAAATCCACTTAATCTCTTGTATACTAAAAAAATATCGGCTTGTATCCTTCCTCAACGAAAGAAAAAAAAAACCCCCGATTGTCCTTGAATCACTAGTACATATAATATACCTCCTCGATAGACAGGAAGTCCATCCCACATATAAAAGTAAACATAAAGAATTCTCTAATAACTTTTTCTTTCAGCACCTCACCGGAAGCTTATTTTGAAGCTTTTACTTAACCTACATCATCTTATTAACTTCCTTCTCCACGGCCGAAAAAAAACTTTTCAATTCTCAGAACCCTTCGAAGAGCGAATATTATACAACCCCCCCCTGTCAGAAGAGAAGGTAGAGGTGAATAACAGCCTAACATTGTTTTGTCAGCTGATGTTCGTCCTTGCTAGGTCGGCAAAAGGAGACACACAAACACCAGCACCCTACCCCATCTTGTTTTTGTCTTCATACCCAGTTCCGTTTAGATTATCCGGAAGAGGGAGCAAGCACCAAGTATAGACATCCAAACACATAACCAAAGCCAACGGCACACTTTTTAGGTTTGAGATATTTACGCCGAAAAACTCCCCTCACACTTTTGACATTTCTATACTATACGCCGAACAGTCAAAAAAGCTTACATAATATTGCCGGCGGCTGTAGATACATATACACAATCTACTTGGCTATTCGTGAGGCGGAATGGTTTATTTCCTGAAAAATCACCAAGGTCACTCTTTTGGGTTGGTTTTCGTTATTACATAGTGCCTGTCTCTCGGCAGTGGAAGTGGAGACCTTTTACCCATCACCGCGACAACCAAACTTTCTCTTTTCATTTTTGTATAGTCCGATGCGGATGACGAATCAAAAATTCAAAATAATTCGCATCCATCATCGTTGTGGATGAATGAAAATTAGGGCGATATGGAGATCATAGTGGAAATGGGCATAAATAGAGACTGTCGCTTCGTCCAATGTGACACTTACTGTCAAAAAAAATAAAAAAAAAAAAAAACAATTATAAAATAATTTACCCAAGATTACATCAAATATCCACCGCTAATGTTATAACGATATTATGCAAAAAAAAAAAAAAAACTAAATTAAATAACCTACTCTACTGTCTGGCTGCGCCAAAATGAAATGAAAAGAAAGTGAAATGTGACAGCTGAGGTAACAAATAAGTTGTTTGATAGTTTCGCGCAGATCGCTTTGGGCTAAATTCACCAAAAGATATATCTCGTACGTCTAATGCGAATTTTTTGTTCGCTTTTGTTCATTGGTTGCCGAATTTCAAAATTATTCAATAATGTTATTATTACTTTTTTTTTTTCTTTTTCTTTTTAATAGACAAGAGAGGGCAAAAATAAAAATGCGGGCTATCATAATAAACTAACGGTTTGGTGAGCTAAATTCGCTTAGTTTACGTAATAGACATCCAACGACAGCGCGCAACTATATCGCGCGACAACGGCATAGCTACACAACGACGACGTCGGACGGAACCCATTAACGTATAAAATACATATGTACGTGCTTTTGGGTTACCGAAAAAAAAAACCGTTGGAAGCGAACAAAAAATAAAAATCAATAAATTTGTTGAGGTGGGTTAGGAAATCATTATACGCACACACCGAGAGACGCAGCACGCAAAGTAGCGAGCGAGTGCGAGACATATACAAAACGTCACACATGACATATAGCAAGTGCTTTTAAAAGCGAAATACAGTGGTTTCTGGTTTTTGTTGGCTGCCTATACCTTATACCGAAAATTTGTTCGTTTTTTTTTCCGGAAAAGGAAGGAGGATTTTCAATTATACACCGCATATACCTATACACACGTTTGTAGGAGAGGAAATTATGTGATGTTTATATTCACGTCTGTGTAGGTTATGTGAATGGCGTCCTACACATTAACTGGGTCAGTGGATAATGAACCACCATACCTACTGCCTTTAAATACAGAGGTACATGGTACACATCCCGTTCCTCTTGGGGATACATGTAGGTATACCCATCACTGGGGCTGACATTTTAGGCCTCTGTTACACTATGTAGGTACGGAGGGGGAGTATTTATAGAGACGAAGAAATATTTTTAAATCTAGGGCAAGAACAAAAGTTCCCCCTGTCTGTGTACTGTGCTGTTCTGGCATTTTTCTAAAGTTTTGATAGATAATTAGGGCCGCTTGTCATCTCTTTTAAGCATTTGGTAGAAGCGTTGATATTTTTTAAATTTTCAAGTTCAGCTGATTTAAATTTTTTTTTAACTTGACAAGCGTTAAAAACGTCAATAAATTGTCAAAATTGTAAAGAAGGGTGAAATGTATTTTTTTTGTTTTTTGTTTGTTTGTGCTATAATTGATGACAAGACATTTTGGAAATTATATGGGCAATTTGTGCTAGATATGTTTTTTTCTTCTTTTTTTACTTAAAATTTGTTTTGATCTTACGAATAGCGATATCAACCGTTTAGATACGTATGAACACCTACGCGAGACTTGTTTTTGTCTAGTTCAAAGAATTAGTGGTAATGTTTTCCGTTTTCTTTCTGTCAAACCTGTCATTGTGCAATTTTTCATTTCGATTGAGAAATTTAAATTTATTATTTCTTACTACATTATTATTATACTATTAATAGTCTTAAAGAAAAATATAAGCCGGAAGAATATGGTATATGTATATTTCGGCGCAACAAATTAGGCATTTCGATGACATTTGACACTTTATGCTAATTTCGATTGGGAAAAAGAGCTTATTTTGCAACAATGTAAGCGTGCCATTAAAATACTGCTTGCATTGTATAATATGAACTTTGACCAAATTTTGACAAGAATTCTGTAGTCTTGTCAAAATTTGATCGCATTTTGTGATGTTGGAAAGTCTTTCAACATGGATTACATTTGGAAGTGGCGATTTTGGGATCATGAATGTGAACGCGACCAAGAAATTCTTCAAATATTGTCTTTTGATATTTACACATTTCTGAAAGAGCTTTTAATTCTCTGCGTTCTTGGGGGTATTTTAAAATTTTATAAACGATTTGTAAGGCGTACGAAAATGTTCGTTTTATACGTAACCTAGGAATGCGTGAGATATTTTGCCTTGGCACAGTACAGTGCTGATATTTCCTGTTGTTTACACATAAGCATAAAATTCGTATTTTAGCCACTGAACCTGATGTTATTAATTTGTGATTATTTTTAGAGTGTATGTGACAATTTTGACAAAAAATAAATGTCAAAAGAGTATAGAGCAGTAACGAATTGCACTTTCCAAGAAAGTGGAATGCGTTTTCCATACGTTACGCTAACTAAAGGTATCATGTAGTTGTAGATGTATGACATTTTGACATTAATGACATTTAGACAAACAGTTTTGTTTTTTTGCAGAGTTATTTTAAGCATGCTTTACTACAATAAGTGAGTGCGGGTGAAGCTTGATAGATATTTAAAGGATTTATGTGGTTGTCAGTAGAAAAGATGTATGGCGGTCAGTCTGCGACTGAACTCAGCCAAAGCTAAAATCACAATATTTTTAAAATGTGTCGTGGGTTAAGAATTGTCAACTTTTGATCACTCTAAAGCAACAGGCCTTGCTAATTCAATATCTTCTGGAAAAATTAAGTTTTAAATTGAAGACTTTCAGGAGACTTTTCTAAATCACCTCATGACGCAATGCTTACATCAACTGTTCCATTTGGTATCAATGTTTCGATTACGAATGAGCTGAGCCAAATTGTAGCCTTGCTGAATTTAAGTGCATCAAATTTACACGAATGTTGAATACGCCTTGATTAACATTACAATTCAGCTTCAAATCTGAATCCTAAGCATGATAGACTAATTGCAAACTAATTCAGCGCATTGCTGAATAAGGACTAGTGTTTTTCAATATGCTTCTCTGTTTCGAAATTTGTTATTAGTACATAGATTTCGAACGGTTTTAAGAAAAGGACAAAGACACCCCACACATTCAGCAAACTTGTCGAAAGTAGTTTCCCACAAAGGCTTACATGTAAAAACAGTCTAACCAAACATTTAAACCAATTCAGAGCATTGCTTAATAATAATGGCAATATTGAATTATTATCATTACAGTTTTTAGATTTCCCATTAGAATTATACGTCACCAATAAAAAATTAGTTAATATAATGCTCATGCAAACATTTGAACAAATTCAGCTCAGTGCTGAATTGCAATAAGAGTCAAACGCATAATCAAATTTAATTTGACATTCATTAACGCTCCTTAGGAATTAAAGTCATTCGTCGATTGTCAATCTCCTTGCCCTCCTAGCCCAGATTTTCTCGAATAGAAAAAGAAAAACTAGCATTCCATGAAAAAGAAAAACTACTACCCTTTGGAAGAACTCTCTCACGTCAATTAGTTCGCTGCTGCCTTTTCTCATTTTCTTACAGTTTTTCCTCTCGTTTTTTTTTTATTATGTATTTGTGCATGTGTTTTACAGTACATTTTGCAGTCAATTTCATCCCTTTTGGAAAATTCTCTGACCTAGTTTTCACCCTCTCATCTGTGTTATGCTGGCCTAGCTACCCCGTTTACTTTTTTTCATTTTTATTTTTTATGTTTTTCAAATGCATGTTAGGTATTTGCCCTTCCGGTATGTTCTACATACCGCAACATGAGTATCTATACGTCGTCGTATCGTATCGAAACTATGATTACCCTACAAAATGATGTTTGTCCTTTGTGACAGAGTCAGAAAAAGCAAATGAGTCTGGGAGGAAGTCACTAAACATGCCGAGGGAAACCTAATTGATGGCAAATTATGTATGTCAGTGACTCTTTAATAACGTGTGAGAGAATCGATCTGGATGTCAATCGATTGATCGCAGCGGGATATTACCGTGGAAACTAGGTTACATTTAATAAGGACCGGGGCTATGAGATATAAAAAAAAATCGATACTCACAATATCGCTTCATAAGGCTCTTCTTGTAAGCAGCTCGGCCCTCGCCATATTTCAGCTGATGATGCTCGCCATCGCCCGCCCCGGCACCTGAATCATCCGAGTCATCAGTACCTCCTGAATAGGTGCGCGGTCTTCTACGACGCAGAGCGGTGCTTAGCGACAAATCCAAGGGACGATCTTCTTCCTCGTCCTCTTCCTCCTCATGGTCGTGGATGGTGACCGGTCTTAGGGACAGGCAGGTTATGTCCTTGCGATCACAGTCATCCGAATCATCGGTAAATGACGTATGACGACTGGAACGGAAATTATTAGCGCGCTGATCATCCTCTTCATCGCCACTGGTCGTGATGACGCTGCGACGTTTCTGTTGAAACTGATAGTTTCCCTTGATGATCGATGCTGGTGATCCCGTTGCCAGGAATCGTGATTCTGGCGATGGCGATGGGGATATTGACGCTGACGTTGCCACCGTTGGTGGAGTTTTACACTGTCGCAGGTGATTGTAGAGCATAACGAATTCCTGATGCCTCTGCAGAATATTCGTCTCAGCTGGACTGGCCGATCTTCGGCGCTCGACGATCACATCTGCTCGTTGATTAATTGCGGGCGGTGTTTCAACTCGCTCATTGCGGGCTGATTTTCCATTTGCGTCTTCCAAATTGATGTCTTCCTCGTCCTCGGCGGGTGGATCGTCTTCAACGATCGTCATCGGCTGAGGGGACGAATTTGAGTGTTCCGATCGTGGTGAGGCAGGAATTACAGTGTGGCGCTGTCGTTGAGGTGAACTCATCGGACTCAGCGATTCTGAACGTCTGCTGTGATGATGACCACCACTTGTGATCGTTGCTGGTGGTGACGGTGATGATGAGCACGATATTGAGCTACTGCTCTTAGATGATACAGATGAGATTGCTGTTGAGGCAGTCATTGTTGTTGTAACATCACCGCCTCCGCCTCCGCCACCGACAAAGGTGTGCGGATTCGCGGCTGCCAAATGTTGTAACATAATCATTTTGACTTTTGTTCAAAGGGTAGATTTTGGGCTAATATATCCGATCAATGTCTGGTAGTTTTTTTTTTTTTTTTCTACTTTGTTTACACTAAAAACATTTTAAAGCGACACAATTTGTACATTTAGTTTGACATTTAAATACACTGTATAAATATTCTTTTTGTTTAATACACGCACATATTTACATATAAAATATATTATTTTTGTTGTAATTTGTAAACAGAACCTGAGTTTAGGTTGAATTTTACTTTTTCATTTTGTTTGAGGTAATAACTTATTTATATATTTTTTTTGTACATTTTCTCATTGGATTGGTAAAAATGAAAAAAAAAAAAAAATAATTTCAACACTCTTTTTTTGAATTCAGTTAACCGGAAGTTTTTAATTTGTTTCTTCTGTCACTTAGCGGAAAATAATCTGTCATTCACGTCAAAAATAAATAAGAAAACAGTTTAAATTTTTGTTTTTCTATTCTTATTAGGGAGGGATAAACTGTTTCTAAAACGTTCGCCGGATATTTTTTTTTTTTAAATGTAGTAATCGCGTTGTGCTAAAACGATCGACAAACTTTTCTCAAACGTCATGTATCTATCACGGTATCAGCGACACTAAAAATCAGTATCTCATGTTCAAAACTTGCTACTGTCAAAATCAAACGAACAAACAAAAAAAAATCGCTTATATATTTTTTTTTTCTAACTCTCTGCGAAAACGACTGCGATGATGATGACGACGAGACACACAAAAACAGAGCGACGATGAATGGTTATGATGACGGACGGTACGGCGAATGACAGAGCGATTGTACGAATAGCGAACGAGTGAGCTGAACCGATGACAGTCTGTAGGTATCTACAATGCAACCCGCAGCACGATGAACGAAGAACCCAACAGCACCTATCCACACATATGGATAGAATTTTCGAATTTGACTCTGGTGGTGTATATGAATGTAGGGGTTGCGAATCGCGTCAATAGGCCGGCTTTGCTTTAGTGTGTGTGGTTCTCTCTCGCTCACTCGCTGTCAGTGTGTTTCGATGGCGAGTTGTTGTGTGAGTTTGTATCTTATATACTGTGGCAGAGAGGAAAACTCTTCTCAACAACAAGTTGCAGTTGGTTGGTGGTGAGGTGAGTATTTTTCGTATTGGTATAGCTGTCAAAATATAACGCGTAACGCACACGCACGCATGCATGCACATGCACTTGGGGTGTAGATTTTCACTTTCCGTTTCGATGGGGAGGTAAACACACCAATTACAAGCGGCGCAACATTTCCATATTCCCCACACCGACAACAACGGTGTTGACAGAGAGTTGGTATGAATTTTATGCGGCGCTCACTACAAACACTGAAGGAACAGAAAAGACAAAAGTACTCTTTTAGGGTGGGTGGTGTGGAGGAAAGGGTGGAAAAGCTTGTTTTATTTTTTTAAGGCGAATTGCAGCGGCCAGACACTTTTTTGTTTTGCTTTTGTTCTTCTCTTCGTATATATTTGATCTCCTGTTGCTTTTTAATAATTCATTATAAAATAGGTACTTTAGGTATCTTGGATTGCAGCTTCCGTTCTTGAGGTAGATTTCAATTTGCACTTCCTAATGTTGAACACTTTTTTCTGGTTGTTACACTTCTGTCACTTTTTTTTATTCACCCATTTTGTCACAATGCCGAAAAGTCATACAAAAAAAATGAAATTAAAATTAATATAACCGAGAGAAACGATCCAATAAAGCTTGGATGCACGCGTCTTGACCCGTCCCGTACTCGGATCGGAATGATGAAACAGCAGTCCGCAGAAGCTGTACACAGTCTGTATGGTGTAGGCACTGTGTGTCTCGCCTGGTGTGTGGGGTCTACCGTGCCGTCTACCGTCTGCGTCTCCCCAACAGTTGTTGTGGTTGTTGCCTGGCTTTCGACTGTTTTCCTTGTTTTGTTACACACCTCTTTACACCCCCTCTGCCATTTCCCCTTGGCGAGTTCTTATTTGCTACGACGCCATACACTTGCAAATGCTTAAGTGTTGAGAGAGACAAAAAAAAGTGCAACTTTTCGTTACCTGTTTCCATCTACTACTATATATACCGAGATACTCGACTTCGACTCCTCGTCCCTTATGTACTAGCGGCAGCGCGCCTGGTGTGAGCAAAACCCTTAAAGAGGGTTGGAAAATGATGACCTTCCACACCACAGTTTTTCCTCTTCCTCCATTAGTGTGATACACACCACAGACTGACTGGGCTGGGCAGTGAGGAAGACTACTCAGAAAAGCAGCACAAAGAAAAAGATGAAACCAAAACCTTCTTCCTTCATTCCTCTTTGCGACGAACTCTCATTTTCTATTCGTTTGTAGGTATATACATCTTTTCGCAAATGCATATAGAAAAGTCGGCAAACGGCTTTGTTGTGTGTGTAAAAGATACAGAACATAACCGCATAAGAGGAATACTACTACCACGAGCAAATGTTGTAGGCTTCTGGTGGAGTGTGGCACTGTGTGTGGTGAGAGGCATGCCCACCGCTCGAGCTCATTGAGGCACTTTTTTGCTGGCAACATTTGCGCGGATGTTTTTTGTTTTTGTGGCCATGCATGTAGGGCAACATTCCCATAGCTGCTGATGCTAAGTGTTGAGCGCTGACTGCTGATACATGGGCATAGGTATATTGTTGATGAATGGGTTGAAGATTATGGCTACTGAATTAGCTGATTTTGAATGCGTTTTCCTGTTTCTGTTTTTTTTTTTTTTTTTTTCGTTGCAATTTGAATATGTATTGGGTTGACCTTTGAGTAGCTAGGGACCTTTAGTGAAGTTTGGAAAAACTGTCGACCCCAATTTGGACTTTCAGAAGTGTCTGGAGGACTCTAGAGTCTACTAGACCATTGATTGTGTACCTAGTTGGACTTTTGATGCAACTCTGATTGTGGAAATGCACTATTGACAGGACTGTTGAAACTTGTCAAAATTTAGTAAGTACATTGAAAAAATACATCTTCATCGGTAAAAAATCATCAATAAAGCTTCATGAAAGGGGCACGAAAGAGTTGCATTAAAAAGTTGCACGTACTTTACAATACTTTTGACCCTAAGGGGGAACTCCACGGTCAAAAATCGACTCGGTCGAAAATCCACCTTTACCTTCGAAACAGTCGAAAATCTATACAAAAAATTGGGTACAAATTTCAGATCTACATATGTCATTTAAATATTTCACGCGTTCTTATTATGTTCAGCCTTAAGTCAGAAATCTAAAATCATGTAGACCGTTCTAAAATCATTTACAAATTATATAGCCCAGTCATTTGTCACCCAGCCAAACATTTCGCGTATAAGTATACTCCGTGGCAAGTCAGAAATCCACTTTTCTGGTCAAAAATTCAGCTGTTCCCCCTGATAAAATAATTAGGCCGTCACTGGCTAAGACTCAATTCAAGCATTTAAGAATTTCAGAGTTTTATTACCGGCGAAATATTTCGCTCTTGAATGTCAGAAATCTATTATTCTAGTCAAAAATCTAGCTGCACCCTCGAAAGTAAGCAAAAGCTTAAAATCATTTACAATTTCCAGAGCTCAGTCGATTGTCACCTGTCAGATATTTCGCACACACTTATGTCTACCCTTAAGTCAGAAATCCACTTTTCTGGCCAAAAAGTCACCTGCACCACTAGTAAGAATTTAAGACCTCTGCTATTTTCAACCAGTCACAATCACATATACCTACTCACATATTAGGCGCGTACTTGTCGTCCTATGAAAGTCAGAAATCCAATCTTCTGGACAAGAATCGGAAGTGCACATACGTTCGAAATTCTAAAATATTTTCCAAAGACTCTTAGTTATTTCTTACAAGGTAAATATTTCGCTCGCAATTACCTATCTTCAGTTGGAACTCAAAAATCCGTCAAGAAGCTTACTTACTTACTTAGGTGGCGCTGGCCCCCAACCAATACGCCTCTCCAGTTAGTATTCCAACTTGGTTGAGATCCCCTTCCACTTGTGTGCGCCACCTAAGGTGAGGTATTCGTCTACTGGGTTGTCCCTTCGGGGCGCAGTGTTGGGGCCCATTCGCTCTACATGTCCTAGCCATCTTAGACGACTGATGCGTACTTTTGTGACTAGGTCGATGTCGCTGTACAGCTCGTAGAGTTCGCTGTTAAATCTCGTCAACGCAAACGGGACCGAAACTACGTCCGCCTTTGATAACGTCCATGATTTTGCGCCATAAAGCAGGACTTGGATGATGAGGATCTTATACTCTACTTGGTGTTTCTCGACAAGGCCTTTCTAATCAATTGTCTTCTTAGGCCGAAGTAACAGCGGTCAGCGAGTGTAATTCGCTTGATTTCGGAAGTGATGTCATTTTCAGAGTTAATAGCGGAGCCGAGGTAGACAAAGTCCCGAACTCTGTCAAAGTTATAGCTGTCAACAGGCTTAAATCAGAAACAGATGATGACGCATTTGGGTGCGTTATTTCCGCCAAAGTTTTCGTTATTTTTTTCGGACCTGGTATATCTACCATTTTCAGCTTAAAGTTTTAACAAATTTTAGCAAAAACTCTGTGCTAGAGATTTTTTCGCTAAACTTCGCTTAATCGCAGTTTTTTTTAAACGTTTAAATACAGATACAGATTCATATCTAATAAATATTAAAAACTGTCTACAAAGTTAACTTAATTTAAGATTCAAAGTCAGAAGTCAGTTTTTATGGTCTCCAGACGGTCAAAAATCATTTCACATGGAGAATAATACGTTCAAAATGTTATTTCCCCAAGCAAAAAGCAAATCCAAACTGTCAGAATTCAATTCCAGGAGCCGTCGCCTAGATAGTCAAAATTCATACACCCTTTTGAAGTCAAATTTCCTGAAAGCTGCATTCTATTTATTTGTGTCGTAATTTTCGGCGATATGTTAAAAAACCAACCTAATTCTGTTTCACATTTCAATTCTTTTGTCTTAATATTTTATAAATATTGAGAGTCCCTTGAGTTTGGTCAGAAATATTGTTTGATGGATGTTTTTTTTTATTACTCTGTAAACGGATTATTGGATTTTCGAAAAATTTACCATAGCTCTCCCAAATAGTGGAATAACCATGATCCGTGAGGTTTTTGTAGTTAAAAAGTTGAAATGCAGAAAATTCGCTTTTTTCTGATAGCTGCTTACTCAGGTTGTAGTTGAGCTCCTCTAACGTTGCCGGCTTGTTGTCATAGACCAATGATTTAATGGATTTTATGAAGTCCCATAAAAAAAAAGTTTTAGAGGCGTTAAATCACAAGTTCTCGGCGACCAATAAACGGGTCCGTTTCTCAAGATAACACGTTCACTGTCACTCATTCTTCATTTTCTTCCATCATGTCCAGAGCCCAATTCGAAAACGTACGTCGCTTCATTTAATCAATTGGCTTTAGTTCTTGAGTCAGCTTGATCGTGATCTTGGTGTAGGCCAAGATCCTTACGCAAAATTCGCCGCAACCAACGTGGTCTGGAAGATACCCAATTCTTGAGAATTGAGGCGACGGACGCCTCTACAACAGCAATATTCTCCATACTTCGGGCAAAACGTAGTCTCACTGGCACGGCAACATTAAGCAGCAAATATTCTAACTTAAATTTGTTCGCTAGGCTATGAATTGCTTGTCTACTGGGACGAGAATTACGGTCGAAAATTGGCGTTAACGATCTTAAAGTTGCGACCACTTTAAACGTTGTTCCTTCGTGTACTTCACCATGATGAAAATGTTAATTTTACTGAATATTAGCGAACTGTCAGCTAATCGGTTTAAAGGTGTGTTCACACTAATAAAAAATACCCTTTATTTATTCAAACATCATCTACATTTTAAATATTTTTTTTTTGGAGAATACATTTTTGACTTTGACTTCACAGAGTCAAATTCTATCCTAGTAAGTATTAAATTTTCTGATAAATGTCATTTTAGTGTCAATTTCAACAAAATTTTAAATTGTTTAATAACGAACGCCCTCAATGTTAGTTATAAAGTTCTCTGAAGAAAAAGGGCCATGGTTGCAATCATATCGTATTTTCGGACCTATACAATATAGTCATTGACTTTTATCAGTTTTGTTTACCTAATCTAATAAAAAAAAAAAAACAATATTAAAACCTGATAACTTAAATTCAAAAAAGAAAATTATAACAAATGATGCAACAGCCCTAATGGAAGCTCAAACAATGCAATATTTCATTTGATTGCTTTATGGCATTAGTACTCATTTGATAAGATTGGGACAAACGATAAGTTTGAAAATGCTTTTCGAAAATGTAGGTATGCCCTCGTTGGCGCTCATTTCCGTTTAAATGACAAGACATATCTAACACTTTGAAGCTGACGAAAACGATGTACGGAAAACACCAAACTGCCGACGATGACTTGACGTCAATCGCAAGGAAATGAGTAATCAAAAGGCTTTCTTAAAAAGGTTAGAGGGCTGTTCTGAAATGACACACTTAGACCTTATTCATAGGTGAGGGGAAAGTGGCCAGAGAAACTATGGTTGAGAAACTCTATTGTCACCTGTGAATTTCTTTTGAAAGATATTTCACTGTGCATATATCTTACCTCATTAAGAGGTCCTGATGGTGACTGAAGCAGTCAAACAAATTGGTTAAAAGTTATCACCTCTTGGTGGCGGTTCGTCATCGCGTAAAATGACGGAGGGTCAGTCTGTTTCCTGCGTCCTGTCTCTAACAGTCCATCACTAAGCAGGACGACTGGTGCGTGGCAGAAATGGATGATTGAATCAATCCGCTTTGCTGCTAGACACCAAAAGTCAATGGACGCATTGTGGGGGAGAGCAGAACTAGGTTTCTACTAAAAAGCTAAAAGGTAAACAGGATGTGTGCTATAGAAGATATAACTCGAAATGGATATTACAAAAGACCATAGCCAGATCCCCCATCTTCTTTCTTTCGATTTCAACTCCTGATGTCTGGCACGATACTAAGTATTGATCAGAATGGGTGTACGGTGAAGAGGCAAGAATAACTTCCATCCGAGTTGAGTTGAGTCGAACAAGCGCGAGTATGCTGCAACCTTTTCACCTATACCCCTAGGACTCACAACACACTATTGCTCTCACAATAGACTACCTACCTACTTACCTACATCAAAGTGAAATTTTATCCAAGTTATTGTTAAAGTATCTATTTTGCTCACAAGTCACAGGCAGCAAGTGACAAGTCCCAGAAATCTTTTGAGGAAAGTAGTTATCGAGCACGAAAATCCCGGATTTTCCCGGACAAAATGGGAGCCAAAAAAGAGTACAAAACTAGGACCAAAATGCGCGTACTATTTTTGTTACAACAACATTTTTTCATTGCGGTAGGTAGGTAGTACTTCGTGTTTTAAGGCCGTGTGTCAATTGCATTGAATATTATTCTCGCCTGATTTTCTGACACATAATGAAGCAAGGAACGTAGTTCACTACACTTAAATCTTTAAATAGAAATATTTCCTTAGTCAGATACTCTATATTTTGTCAACTTCAAATTGGTGGGAAAGGGAGGAAGAGATAAAGAAAATCAATTTCTGGGATTTTGGAAATGTTCAATACATCCAATCGCGCCTCTGTCATAGCTCTGTGAATTTGTCATTGAACAGCGACCCATCGGCTACCGCCACCGCAATACTCAAGTTGCCATAACGCACAAACGGATGCACATGTCCTTTAAGAAGCTTTTATGCATTACCACCACCACAACAACACGCAGTGTAAACAAACACTCAGCCAGACATTATGACCAACGCCAACCATATAGACGCGACGCAATGGGTCAGGCACAGGCTACAACTACACACATCTGTCGCATTGTCGATTCGCATCTCGATGCATTACACAAATTATGTCATGTTCTACCTATCGCATGTCTGCAGGATATAAAAAATAATAAATACCAGACAGAGCCATAAGAGAACAGACAACAGAATACTGATTACAGTTACATATTTCTTGTTCTTTTACTTGAAATGGGCAGAGAGCTGTTATGTTATCCATATAGTGCAGTCGCAGTGAAGATACTTTCAGTTTTTATGGAACGGTAAGTTGAGGGGTCGATCGTTCTATGAACAGCAGCAGAATTCAATCATATCATTGATCAACCGTTAATTTTTGTCGATTTCGTTAGGATTTAAAAGAATGCTTACTATAGGCTCGCCACATAGGTACGTTTAAACGCAAAGGCATTGCGTCGGCGATTAAAAGTACATATTTGAGTTTTTAGGCGGTTTTCAAAAGCTTGTGGTTTAATTCAGGTGCAAAAGTGCAAATCCGTATCCGTATGTACCTACTCTAATGGAACGTTCTAAGGGCATCTTCAGCAAAGTCTCGATATAAACAGTGCCATAACTGACAGACAATGCAGCACAGGCCAAGTAACTAATCGAAAAGTCAGTAAACTTTGAGTGCCCCTTTAAGGGGGGCTTTTAAATAACACAAGAACGATTAGGTCATATTAACTTCAAACTTTGTACGTTGATAGAGAAGTAAAAGTTATAAAACACTTGTTTCGCCGTTTTTCAAATTTCGTTCTACAAAAGATTAAAAAAGCGGATTCAAACTTTTTCATTTTGACTGACTGACTGACTATCTATAATCAACTCGTCATTATATTTATAAAACTACATCAATTCAAAAAAAGTCTAAAATGTTTTTTAGGCAATATGTACTTCTGCGAGTATTTTGAGCTCTCATTCATCTTTCTGCAACGTATAAAGGCTGAGCAACAATAAATTAAAAGAAGATCTATTTTGGCCAACAATGCTCAATTGTTTTATCGATTGCCAGCTCTGCTTTAGAGTGGTGGCGGTGGGTTAGGTAAACATAGAAAGAATTATAGATGCTCACGAGATCGCACAGTATTCCGGATGTCATACACGGTAAGTTCAGACTGTAGTTTCAAGGCTTCATTCATTTATTAGACAGCAGTATAGTTTGGGGTAAATAAGGGTCTCAACTAATAAGCCTTATGTTGGTTAAGGTCACTTCTCTATGCCTTAGGCGAGGTCTTCCTTTTTTGTTTTGAATTTTTGGGTCAGAATAAAATTTCTATGCTTTATATGTCTATTGTAAATGGTCAATAGCTACGCATTTTTTGACTACATAGGTCGATGTCACTGTATAGCACGTGTAGTTGAATTGTCTTCTTCAGAACCAGCCAACTGTTTTTAAGTTAATCAAAGTTAAGAGCCATATAAGTATGCTCAACAAATGTAAAGACTGACCTTGCTTAGTGTCAGTAGGTACCACAGAAAGGGAGCGCTCCACATGCGAAACTGAATACCATATTTTATTTGTTTTCTCTAGACATGTTTATCAAAAGAACAGCAGCAAAATAAGCTCTTAAAATAAAAGAGTCTTTTCTGCTGGAGCCAGCAAACTATGGATATCGTATAATATTACAGAAGATCGACGATCTGCGAATGAAGCACAGCTTCGAAAGCCTAAAAGCCACAAGAGACCACCGTAGATATTCCCTATCACGACTTTTAAGCAAAAATACCTAGACTCTCTGCCCAAGCAGGTAAAAATTGGAAGAAAAAAGAGTCATCGACCATACCGATGGATCCAAAATGGAGACCGGTACAAGAGCTAAGGTATTACTCAGACACAATACAATTCAAAGACTCTTGGAGCCGTTTTCAATCAGAGACACGACACACAGGCGATAAAAATATTCCAATTTCGAATATAACTAGCCGCTCTTAATTCGATTATACTTAAGACAGTAAAGAACTGTCGAAGTTCATTATACAAGTTCAAAAACTACAACATCAAGCTGTGCTGGGTTCCTGGACATAGTAATTTCGAAAGGAACGAGAACGTAAATGAGCTGGGAAGACTAAGGTCAGTGATGAACGTAAATGAGGCAGATACCTCTAAAGTACAAATTATAAACGACAGAACTAGAAAGGTAACCAGCACTACTTGTTCCTAAAAAAAAAACTGCAACACTGGTCCAGCGCTATGGCCAGAATAAAATGATGACTCTATGACAGGACTCCCCTAAGGTGTCTAGAAACCAAAACTCTATGCAGAAGCTGCAAACATAAGGGCGTTACAGAGACGATCCAACATTTCAATTACCACATTTTGTATGTCAATGTCAGTTAATGCTGGGTCCCAGGTCACTGGAAACAAACTCGCCGACGTATTGGCAAAATATTGCAGACAAATGACAAGAATTCAACAAGTTGAAATTAACCCACCCTTGAGTAGGTACCTTCAATGAAATTATCAAAAGAAACATACTGTAACAAACAGCCCAAAAATGGACCAACACAGTCGGCCATTGCGTGTCCAAGGCCGAGGCCCTGTGGACAGAAACGGACTACAAACGGACCACAAACGAACTAAGGAAATTCTTAAACTAACCTGATAATTCCATTAAGAATCCCGTCTGGCCACTGTCTTCTCAGAAAGCATGCCAATAGACTAATACCCGATTTCACACTCCGAGCTTAAGTGTCGATCCAAGGATAAACTCAGGATTAACACAAATTTGGTTTCCACGATAAACTTCACTTAAATAGTGCCATAAGTTAAGCCACCGACTTCCGTGGCTTAAGTATCAATCCAGAGAATACATAATTGCCAAGCACAATAATATAATATTTATCCCAAAATACTCTGAGAAAACCTAAATAAGTAACAATATAATTGTGTTTGGCAATGCTATTCAAGAGAAATGTCAAATTATCTCTTCGTTATTGGCGGAAATACTCTCTAGCATTGAACATGCAACAACATCGACTGCTTCGCTTCTACGCACACTCGTAATTTTCGATGGCACACACATTCGCATACAGTCACCAGATTTGTATATTCATGGTAAATGGTTCACAATGACACTCATTTGGTGGTTTTACTAAACCAAGCTTAACTATGGACTGTGAAAACGAAAAATACTTAAGCGAAGTTTATGTTCAATCCTACGCTTAGCTAAACCCAGGATTAAGCTGCCACTGTGAAATTGGCTATTAGACTTTCAGACACAGTTCTGTGTAGGTTCTGTAAAGCTACGATTACACGGCCATTTTTTTGAGTCACTTAAATGGCGCTGTGACGTCAGGAAAAAATGTCGCATTAGAGTGACATTTAAGCTACGATTCGTCATTTAAAAAATGGCGATCACACGAAATGACTATCATCGTCATTTGTGTCCCAAAATCAAATGATGGACACTGCGAGTCATTTAGAATTTTCCGTTGGGATGCCATTTAAATGACACAAAAGCCAAAAAGTTTAGTCATTTGTCCTAGGCGTCATTGAAGAGTGGTCACACGGCCATTTTTTTTTTGCCATTTGGCACTTAATTCATGTAATTTGTTGCGCCATTTTCCTAGTCATTTAAATGACGCTGCCAAAAATGGCGATCACACAGAGCGACATTTAAATGACTGCTTTGTGACGGGATTTTTACGTCAGAGCGCAATTTAAATGACTCGAAAAAATGGCCGTGTAATCGTAGCTTTGGAGTCGAAGAAGACGTCACAGACATACTGTGCTGAACGGATGGCATCTGCATGGCATGGTACGGCAAGTTTAGGGTAACTTCTTCTTTAATAACATCGAAGAGAGGGCTTGTCGATCAAGCGAAGATATTTAAATGCTGTAGGGAAATAAAATGCTTTAGGAAAAGTGCTAAGGTTTTTCCAATTTGAAAGATTCAATAAAAGACGCACGATTCTTATGTTTACGTTTACGAACACTTTATTCGCCATCTCTACCGCCGAGTTGTCACAATGAGAATGCCCGAAACCACACAGAAACCCTAACCAACAAGGCCAATTCGTCACGTCTCTTGTTTCACTACATGATAATAGATGGCGCTGCAGTAACATAATTCATTATTTTTCTTCTTAAGAGTGCGTTAACATTTAAGTCTACTTAAAAAAAAAACTAAAGATCATTAGGTACAAGTTTTCTCAGGGATCGCGAGGGGCCCACTAAGGTGCCTAGAGTCTTGTGACAGTTTTCATTACTACCCTTTGTTTCGCCTAACCTATGCCAATGTCCCGCCGTTCAGCGACGACGACTTCCGATATCTGGGGTTCTGGTCGAAGCAAACTTATCGGATCTGCTTAAATTCGCCAAGAGCACTCTATCGATATCTCTCGACGGCTTCTTTATGGTCGTTCCTGTTGCCAGGATGGACAAAATGGCTATTTTTAATAACAAACGGACTTAACAGGTTACGGAACTGGAATCACATTCCCTTGCAATCAGAAAAACAATGAGTCCACTTGTTTACAAATGCGAAGAGAATTACAGTGGGCCTTAAGGCCTACGAGTGGAAAAGATGCTGCACAACCTTTTCTAATCTAGCCTATTGGTGTGAAAACTCTAACCCTAGAAAAATGTAAAAATGTAAAATGTCTTAATCACTAAAATAGAGCAATTATCAAAGTCCACCCTTTTGCCTTCAGGTAATCACCAACAAAAAACTACACAAGCCTTCCTTAATCCCTATACCAAACGAGTTCCCCGTTCCCTCAAGTCACTGCAATACATCAGTTCAACTAGGGCATTCGATTTATTGTTGTTGTTCGTGTTCCAATTTCCTGAATACCGCATCCAACCTTATCCAAATATTTATTACGAAACCCGAATATACCTACATTAATTATGTAACATCGACGCTGTTTACATCCAAAGAATCCTCATACTCACCACGCGCGAGCGAGACAAAAATTCAATCCACAAAAAATTCCACACGTTTTTCATTTCCTCGATGACACAATTAACCTGTTATACTGAATTAAAGTAAACAACTTTAATCGCACTGGCATGGCACTCCAAAGTTCCACACACCACTCCACATCCACCTTGCTGCTCGATCGGTTGCACAATATTGCCCTACAGGGCTTCGGCTGCGTATAGTCGCGCAGTCCGCCAAAAATGATATCATTCTGCGTGCCAGTGACAGTCAGCAGCAACAACTGGTTCCTCAACAACAATAAAAAAATGTGTATTTAACAAACAGTAATCATCATCGTGATCATCACACCAGCATTTCTTTTATTTCCTTCTTTGCGTTCAATTTTATCAAAAAGCCTCAGACCTTTATCTTATCATCATCTTCAGTTCGACTGCTATCAAGCAAGCCGATCGTAGCGTTTATAGAAAAACAACGACGAAAACCGACCGTCATATTTACTTAATCCCAATAAGTTGCGCCCCTTCCCCCTCGTTTACGCAGTGGCACGGCGCTGGCGCAGGGGAGAAGAGTCGATAAGGCGTGCGATCGCGTTGCACAATACGCGGGTGTAAAGTAGGGTATGCCCTACGGCAAGATCGGCTGGTGGTGTTGGATAATGTGCGTGTAAAATTGCGAAACGCAAACACTAACGACAAATCGATTTATATTTTTGTTGAAACTTCCGATTTGTGATCGATCGACTCGACTTAGCCATAGTTTTAACGGTCCAAGTTTCGGGTAAACACCGACCGGTTGCATCATTATGGCAGTTAACGTGTACTTGTATATTTGGTGCACCTTCGCCGCGCCGATAACAAAGAGGTTAATAAAATAATCTCGAAATAGTTAATGACTTTGGTGCGGTAGCGTTGCGATAGTTGATCTCAATTATAATGGCTGTCGAACGTGCCACAAAATGTAAACATTAAATTGAGTGAGTCATTGACATTGCCTTGCCATTTACCTATAAAATTTGGCGCACACTGCACCCCCCGCCCCAGCACCTAGTGCGGTTGGGCAAATTGTATCAAATCGGCAGATTTAATATTTATTTTCGTATTTCGACTGAATGCGAATTCATTTCCCGTTTTCGCGGGAAAACTGACCGCCAAAAAAACTCATGTTACATTTTCTTTTCTGACAATTCCAACCGAACAGGGGTATACTCTGTTTGGGTGTGTTGTGTCGTTGTTGTCGAATTGGTCATTCATGAAATTTGACTGCTACTTGATGGCAATGAAACGTTGTGAGTTGAGAACGCACAGGGGTGTGGGGAGTTTTCTTTTATCAATTTACCGCGAATGTGGTGCGGTTGCGGCTTGGGGGTGGTATGCAGGGCACTTAATGTGTCAAGATTAGTCGGGAAGTCTAGCGGATATAGGAAACACAATATCCAGTTGATAATGTTTCGTTTCTTGAAATATGAGACTGTTCTATAGCGACAGGTGGATTTTTTTTATCTGACATTCGGTTCGGTCAGTCGTTTGACATTGATGCCAGGCAGGGAAGTTGACGTTGAGAGACGTCGATAGATAGAAACTTTGTGAAATATATTTTCCACTGACAAGATTAAACAGAAAACGTTGTAGGTACTTCAATTGGTGTGGAAGGGAACGAGGCAGCAGATAAACTGGCCAGATGCTGACAAGTATTACCAGCTTTCAACGCAGCTAAGGGCTTCATTGACAATGTCACATTAAACTTGGCTAAAGAACGATGGAACAACACTCCCGGTTGTGTTATAACTCGTAGCTTGTGGCCCGCAATTGACACCAAAAGGTCAAAGATCCTAACATCTTTAGATAAAAAACCAAATCCGAGTGATCGTCTGGGTAATAACCGGCCACTGCATCATTGGGATCATGGCCAAAAGATTGGGTATCTTCACAAATGGCTTCTGCAGAAGTTGCAGAGATAAAGAGGAAATATAGAATCTGTGGAACATCTCCTGTGTTAGCCCAGCCCTTCAAGAACGCCGCTACTCTTGTATGGGAGCACGGTTCTTCGACGGCTTGGAAGATCTAGCAACGACTCAGCCAGTGCTAAAAGTCTTCACTATCCAGATCTCCGAAGCAGTTAAATCTCTGGGAGTGATCGTAGATAAGAAAATGATTTAGAAAAAGTATGACAGATCGGAAACATATACAATGCGCTCTCATCATTCTGACAGTGTAAAGGTGCCTTTGTCAAGGCGTGTGGGGCTTATGACTGAAAAATGTCAGTTGGATTTCATGACTTGATCAGAGCTCTTCTAGCTAATGTGTCGGTTGTTTGATGTTAGTTGACGGCTTTTCTTAGAAGTATGTGACTGCCTTCTGCACTCCTTCTCCAACTCAACGGTCTGTCTCGGCTGTACGGGAGCTTGTCCGATTAGGACTGGGTCTATCAGGCTGGACTGTTAGAGATATCTACCGTCAAAGACTTTTGTTATCGTCCGCACAGGAGATGCGATGAATTTGCGTGATGCCTGTTGGTTCCATGGAGCTTTCCGGAGTACGATTGGCTCTATTGGACTGGAATATCAGAGCAATCTGCAGTCTTAAACGGGTTACTGTCGGTATCATCCACACTGGAGGTTCAATGAAATGCGTGACACTTAGCCTATGACCCTGATGGTTCCATGGATATGCCGTCTGATGCAATCACACCGACTTTCCTTACGTTTAAGACTGCCTGCGACGAGAGTCATGAGGTTAGATTGTACTGCAGTCGAATCTTAATGAATGGCACCAAAGCTAGTCAAGAGTTAGTTGCTGGTGTCTTCGTGGAGACCGACAACACTAGACTGGACTACTCGTTAGGCAAGCATGCCTCTGTTTTTCAAGCCAGGATATGTACTATTTATAGCAGGGTTGGAGTATCTGCGTCTGAAGTGATGTCAGGCAACGCTTAAAGCTTTACTCAATCCTCCAACTCGTGCCAAAATAGTTCGGGAATGTAATACATTTTTGAATTCGGTCGAATAGGTAGCTGAAGTCTTTGCCTCTTCTTATGCCTAGATCACATCAGGTCACACCGGGCTTGCGAAAAATAAAATTTCCGATGAGATTGATGATTTTTCAGGACTTAAGATTGCCTTGGGTTTTCCCTTATCTGCGGTCAGAACATTGATGAACACAATTGTGTGGGGTATACGGCTCGTCAGGATTCGGGCGGACTGAAGGTATGCTCCCGAACGCCTGTAAGAAATCAGCCGCATTGTTGCTGTATCTCAACAGAAAATACTGTATCCTACAACTTATTAACGTTCTTACAGGTGACTTTCGTTTTCCTAAGCATCTTAGTGTGCTAAGCTTAAGAAGATACATCACTGCCTGAATAAAGGAAATATAAGATTATGACATTTCGTTTAAATTCGATCACGTTCTTAAGTTCTTTGTTTTTAGTTCGACATAGTCGAAAGAGAAACAAATTTATATGAAGTTGCATTGTGTTGTCATTCCGCCACAACTGCTTTGAATTTTCTCTACAAGTCTATCGGATAGACTTGAATTTTTTAAAATATAGAAAAGTGGCGCCCAACGATGGACCAATATAAAAGAGGGCAAAACGTTTGAATCCTCAACAATTTTAAAGCAGAAGAAGGTGGCCCATCTAATCACAAGTCTGATATATATTTCGCAACTTTAAACGAGCAGCGGAATATATGTACAATCTCGCAGTTTTCATTTCGAAGAACTGGCGCTCAACGAGGGGATACAACTAAGGAGACCCTAAGTGACTAGACATAATTACTTCATATTGTTTAGGGTAAACGCATATTTAACGATCCAACCATGCATTTCGGTGTCGACAAGCTATCAGATATTATAGGTCAGAATAGCAGCAATTGGATAAAAAAAAAGGGCAAGAATTTTTAACTGTCTTGCTTATATAATTCACGGACTCACAGTGGAGATATTTACCTTGTAAAATGAACTATTGCGACCCACAGTAAACCAAAGTAAACATTTCATTATGTATCCTTAACGCAGGTTAAGTTTGATTTGGAGAGATAGAAGAAACCTGTACCTAATGCCACACTTAGATCAATGGAGATTGTGATTCCCTCGGGGTTTACTCCCGCGTCTTTACTCAACTACTATACTACAATTCTATATATATTTTTTTAAAACTTTTACTTTTTTTTCGTCTATTAATGTTTATTTATACAGCATCCACGTAAACATATACAGCAAAACTTTCGATTTTATTAAATCGCAGCATAGCACAAAAAAAAAATGAAGAAAAACACGCAGATCAGGAAAACTGGTGGAAAACAACGACAAGAAAACAACATAATTTCCAATGAAAGTGAATCCACACTCCCATGGATATATGAGCATAAAAATGAAAATCAAGCAGAAAAAACAAAAAAAAAATACATTCTTCATATTTTCCACAATTTAATGTTACATTAAGATTATAAATTAGACAAATGGGAAAAGCGAAGTGGAACTTGGCGGATAGCAGAAAAAGCAAGAAAAGAAAATGCAATGACCTCATTTTCACCAGACAAGGCAACCGCATCATGCAGTAGTTGAAGTTGCAGTACGAGTGAGTACGAGTAGCAGCAACATTAGTATATGAGTATGTATCCGAGACTTTAACAAAAAACAAAAGAGAAGAAACGTGTTGCAAGTACAAGTAGTTTTTGTTTAAAATGTGTGCATTGAAGAAAGAAACATCCTTTTGCCTTGATGTGCATTTTTCGACGACACGGGAAGAATAGTTTTGGGCTTAGAAAATGAGAGGGAATTGCTAAACCAAATGATACCTACACTGGTCTTTATTTTTTTTACTTTTTATGAATTTAGAAAACAACAAAACAGAGAAATGGCGCCCAACGTTGGACAATAAGCTTCAATATTTACGACCTACTTCAGTGAATGGTTTGTGGCAATATTTTTAGTAGTCCAGTGAGACTGATTAAGTACAAGATGTTTGATTCTCATAAGTAAATTGAAGGTTTGTCTATGTAAACTCGATTTCAGGAGTAAAGAGAGTGGAAATTTATTTCACAATTATTTTGATAGATTATAATATACCTACGATAGCATCAACGTTGAGAGAAAGACGAAGCATTGTGGAAAAGTGTTCTTCTGTTTCTGAGAAATAACAAGCTGTGGTTAAAAGTATAGGAAAAATAATACAAATGACATTTAAATGTCGGTTCGGCGTTGGGCGCCAGTATAGATTCAAGGTCAATACCTTTGGTGTACATAAGAGTACTTCAACTAGAGATAATTTAAGTAAGAGTCAAAACACTTCGTCTTGAAGAAGTTTCCATTTTGTTCCCTCATACGCTCTCGTCCTCTCTTCCTTCTCTACGATTTCATAAAGGTTGTTGCCAAAAAGAATCAGTTTAAAGGCGAAACCATGTTTGAGGCCAATGTAATGAAATTTGTTTAAGCAATGTATTTTTTGGCTTTTGTAAGATAAGGTTTGAATATTATAAAATATAGAAAATGGCGCCCAACGATGGACCAATATAAAAAAGGGGGCGAAATGTTTCAATCATCAGCTATATCGGGGTGAAACGCATTTCGGAGCTCAGGTCACTTGAATTTTCAATAAAATGTACTCGCATAATAAAAACTGGCACCCAACGGGAGGGGGGGATAACAACTATTAGAAAGAGACGTTAAGTGCCTATGACAACGTTTGCGGTATTATCCAAATTAAACCATATATAACGATCCCACCATTTAAACGTGAGAACTTACTTACAAGTTTATTATTTTTTTTTTAGTTATTGTAACCAACGAAACGTAGTAGCAAAAGAATGTTTTGCTGAGTTTCGAGACTTTGTAGCGGAGTTCGTAAGTAAATTATATTTTGGTTTCCGCAAAAGTAATTCAACAAATATCGACATTGGTCAGGTTGTTGGCTTGATTTTTTTTTTTAAATATATAAAAGTGGCGCCCAACGATGGACCAATATAAAAATGTGAAATTTGAAAGCAGAAGGAGATTACTCTTAAATAACTGTCGCGAAATGCGAATTAGTAACAAATTTGGCTTAAAAGTATTCACATCATTCGCTGTAGCTATAAGGAATAGTGATCAATTTGAAGTTAAGGTAATAATTTTGATCACTTATCTTCATTTTCGACGAACAAATAATACTGTTTAATTTTGTTTTACCAAAACTCAATACAACGCAGAAATCTACAAAGAAAAAGGTCACATCACATACATGAACAGAGAATATAAAAAAACTGGCGCCAAATGTTGGACTAATACTTAAATGCAACTTGTACAGATGATACACAGAATCATAATTTACGTATCCTCGTACGCGGTTTTGAAGCTGGCAGATGACTTATATTACTTCAAGTTTAACTTTAAATAACGATGCCTACTGAAAACTCTACCACACCCCACAAGTGTAAAATCGAAAGTGCATTTCTTTGAAATTATACTTCTTTTGAAATGTTCCTTCTTTTGCAACTTCACTTTGTTGAGAATGAAAGCCGCCAAAGCAATTCGTTATCTCGGAATCATACATGTCTGATACGACTGAGAGTGAATAAAAAAGTTCGTCATAATGTAAGCCCAACATTCGCTTTAACTCGAATAGGAAGGAGAATATCTACACGTAGAACGGATCACGCTTACGATCTTATTAATACATCTTAGAAAGGGGTTTATAATGATTCAGTTTTTGTTTGGGAGTAGCAGGAAGAGTTTTTAAGAAACTGGCGCCCAACGGTGGACTTATTACCCATAGCCGTCGCTCTAATATATTCACTGACCGCGATAAAATTGCTGTCTATGGAATTTTAAATAAGTAAGACTGAACTTAGCAAAGAGGGCAACGATGAAAAGAGTCATTCCTTATTACAAGTGTACACATGCTCCTTTTTCATGAAAATCGTAAACTGGCGCCCAATAAAGGGCCAATACCGCTCAAATCAAAATGTCATATTAAAACTACTTAAAACTATGTACATACTTTAACACAGACGTATAGAATTTCACTAAATATCATAACCAAGTGGACTGCAGCTTTCGTTTTAAAAAGCCTTTAGAAAAAAGGTAAAGTGCCACAATGCCGATGATAGATCCTGATTCAGATAAGGTGACAAAATGAATATACATTCTTGTAGAGTAGATATTAAACATTTTTCAAAGATTATTTTTGCTTTATTGAAAAGAGTAAACTTTCCGATTAATTATAGAATAGATTGGAAATGATTTGGAGAACATTACAAATGGCGACAAATCGGCTGTAACGGATGAAACGATGAAAGTTAGGGTAGGTTAGGACTGACGTTCCGGTTCATACTCATTACCTGAATTCGTAATAATGTACCTACTTATTTCAAATAAGAGTGTAGTCGTATCATTTTCTACCAAGATCACTAACTGGCGCCCAACGCTGCTCCGACCTAATATTAAAACAAAAGAAAAGCTGATTCGGAGAATTAATGCTGTCAAATGCAGTTTTAAAGTAAAACAATGTCTCTAGGACGCTGTTTGGCTTATTTTGGAATACCTTTCCAGCGGTGAACATCCGCTGTATTGCAAGCGAATACGATCGATAGGTTACTGACAAAGATCGAATTGAATGAAAAAGCAGTGTAAAACCATAAAGTCGGTCCCTAAAATCTTCTCACTTCCGCATTCTGCCCTTAACTCATTACATTAGCATTCGCCGCACCTCATCCATTTCCTTTGTTCCAGAGCGATATTCCTCCGTCAAAATGAAAAGGAAAACATTGCCGAGTTCCGGATAAAAATGAAAGCGTTTTCATGGGCACCCATATGCACTCGTCTATATCTACAAATACCATCTTTGATGTGATACTTGAATATGCCAATGCACAGCGAGTTCTCGCGCGTCCTCCCGTCCGTTCGAATTCCACACAAACACAGAGATTAGCAAATCTGCACATGTATTCCTTAACCGATCCACTGTTTTCCATTAGAGTCATGCTTGCCAACATTTTCATGGGCACCGATCGCGTGTACAACATTTTTGCTTCTGCTTTCGCTTCCACTTTCTTTATAACCTGTTTTCATGCGCATTGTCTGGGGAGCATCCAACGCCAACCACTACCAACACCACCACCACCCTTCTGTCATGTATGGGTGCTAGAAAAATGTTAAAAAAAAAAATTATAACTCGAAAAATCAGTCTCCTTTTCTTTTTTGAATCAAGAAGATCATTGCGAGACTATCGAGAAAATGAAGAAGCAAGCAAGCGGGCGATCGCAAAAAGAAAGAAGCAACTCCACAAAGTAGAGATGCAGTTCAGTTGGTTTCTGGAGTGGAATGGCTGGTGTATGGTGTATCCATCCACCAGCGATAGCATGTCATCATTCCATGTGATTGTTGCAATGTTTACAGCTGGGTAACGTCGATCTCCGATGGAACGTGAATGACGACCACGATGATGATGATGATGATGATGATGATGATGATGATGATGATGGTGGTGGTGGTGGTGGTGACGTGGTGGCAATGGAGGAATATGTAGCAAAACCAGATGATGACAGGATTGATCTCGATTTGGGGCGCGTTTTGCAATTGCGCACAAAAACACGCACCCGTTCGGTTTCGCTTTTCATTAATTAATTCGCAACTTTCCATCATGAGAATTATCTCATGGGGGACAGTCGACACTCGACAGTGTGCATTAGAAAAGCTGTGTGGTAGGTATATACACACACGCAAAGAGCTAATAAGTAACCGCACTTGGATAACCCAGACTTACTTAATCCCCACCATGGAATTTGCTATGAATGATGATGGTATAGGAAATTGAAGATCAATGGAATAAATGGGAAATTTTTCCCGCCAATAGGGGTTTTCCTTTATCTAACCAGCGGTGCCGGTGGTGCGCGAAATGTTATTATATTTTTCGCGCGCGTGATCTTAGAGAAAACGCGACACAACTCAAGGAAAACGAAACTATAAGAGGGAAAGTGCATTCGAATTTTTCACATTTTTCCATAGTGTGGTATCGAAAAATCGAGAGGTGGTCTGATCTAATTATTTGTTGTTTTCATTTGCCAAAGATACGTATACTTACGGTAGTCAGCGCATAGTTATCCCAGCGGGGGTATTTGGCTATACCAATTAAGCAATTATAAACTCACCTGAAAGGAGACAGAGAAAGAAAGAGAAAATGTAGTTAGATACAAGTATGGTTTGGGTTATTCGAGTTTGAATGGATAAATTAAATTAATTGCAATTTTTAGTGAAATAAATTAAAATTCCTTGGGGCTAGTGGGAACTGGATTTTAACGGAATTAAGAGAACTGTCGAGACTTTGACGAGAATTTGATATCGTTGTAGGCACTGGAAGCTTGCATGGACTGCGTTTGTCACATTTTAATTGATAGGCGACGTGATAGCAATTGGAAGATTGTATGCACTGCGATTGTCATGTTTTGTTCGTTATAATCTAATATTTGGCAGCACTTCACCTACTAGAGATCATCAGCACTAGGATGTGTTGATGTAAGCACTGTACTTCTAGTTTTCTAATGTTTATCAGCGCCTATTTATCATTGTGTGAAGTTTATCAGCACTTTACGTAAAATAGTTGAATATTTGGTAGCATTGTAATTGTCACGATCGTGTCACTAATATATATATTAATTATATACACGATATACATTACACTTTATATATTTGTTAGCATGGTACTTTTTTGGGTCTAAAATTGGTCAGAATTAGGCTTGTGTCGGTTTATATAAGTTTGCCAACTCTCTGACATAGTCTCAAGTTTGTCAGCACAATTTGGCACGTTCTAAAAATTATTAGTTATTGTCCAAATAGGTTGGCTTCCCTCTGTCACTGCATTTGTGATGGTCTAAGAGTTGCAAACGCTGTATTTGCGGGTTCTGAAACTTAAAATAATAATCATTCTCTTTGTTATTGCCTAAAGTTTTTGTCAGCACTGTAGACTTGAAGTAGTTTAACGTTTGGAAGCACTGTTGCTAAAACTAAGACCAGCATCGTACTTGTTGGGGCCGATAATTTGCCACTACTGAGTGTAGATTTGCCAGTTTGAAATCTCTCAGCTAAGTGCCGATTTTATAGGTATGTACTTGTCCGGTCTAAAGTTTGCCAACACTGAACTTGGCACGACTTAAATCTGTCATATTCTGAAGTTTGCCAGCACTCTGTTTGTTATTGTAAAAAAATGTTGTAAGCACTACTAGTTTATGGTCTTACCGTCTCAAATTTGGCAGAACAGTGTTTCATCAGTTCGCCTCAGTCACCGTGACCGTAAGTTTTCCAAATTTACAACTGGCTCAAATACTTTTCAAGCTTTTATAGAATTACATTAGGTCATCATTCAAACGTAGATCTGTATAGTATATCCAAAGTTGTGTGTCTTTTGGGGGGGAACAATTGGTTCGAGCCAATATTTTGGTTCTCACAACTTTGTTCATATTATGTATCAGATTATTAGCCGGGCCAGCCTTCATGGGACTCTGGCACTGCTCTTCTATAGCTTATTCGGTAAGTTAGTTATGGGTTATAATGACTGTCATACAATTCTGGCCACCACAGTGATCCACAACTCAACTCAAAACTGCTGAGTAAAATAGTCCAAGTTCTTGGTTTCTTAGAAGAGTTCCTAGACTCCATCATTTAAAACTTAAGGCCTACTGTCCACGTAGCTGCGCTTCATACGCACGCTTTCGTCATTTACAGCTTGTTGTACGATTGATTTCATACGCACGCTTTCGTCATTTACAGCTTGTTGTACGATTGATTGCAGTTTGTATATAAACACACGTAGAGGTAGCTCTGTCCACGCAGTGGCAATGAAACTGCAAACAAGCGTAAAACAAGCTGCAAATGACGAAAGCGTGCATATGAAGTACAGCTACGTGGACAGCAGGCCTTACTGGTACATTGATGTTTGCTGTTTGCAATGGATTTGTATAGCTCATCAACTATTAACATAATTGGCACTATAGTCTGGTGTGGACCTGGGCTATCTCATCATCATTCCTATTAATTGATCCCCACGCTGGGCGCCATTCTATTATAACTGATAAATCACAAAAAGGTAATTTGAAATAGTCTGCCCTCAAGTCTGCGTTACGTTAAGCACGATTTTTGAAGAGAGGGTCACACCTCTGATGATCCACTCCGCCTCCGAAGTTGTTGTTGCTCCATTGAACTGCAGTACATTTAAGAGCCTGAGTGACAAAATTTGTGGGAATTTGTCAATGTAAACACATGATCAGCCTTGAAAGCAAGGCTTGCCATCAAGTGAGTGCAGATGTTGTAACAGAAAAAAAGTTGCAAATAACTTGCAATTATTAGCCCCCTCAATGTTGACACTGTCGTTAATATCGGTGGAAGAACCGAGCTGTGATACAACTAATTGACAAGTGGTATAGCCACAAGGTATAACAAAAAGAGACAAACTGAATGTAATCCCAAGGATTATCTGCCGGAGCTGTATTTCTAACGACCACCTTACACTATAGGTTTACGGATCAGGTTCAGGACTCAACACAAAAATCTAAAATCTTAGTAAATAGATCGGAGGAATACAAAGCGGTATACGAGAAGTCACCTTTTTTGTCTTGTCATGAGCTGTAATAAAGCCGGAACGCTCAACAAAGTTAGAGTTGTAGCTGCTTAGGCAAGCCTGTTGTGTTTTTCTTTTCAAAGTTTCCTAGTCACAGGAATCTCTTGTTAGGTATGTGATGCAAAATAACTACTCTTGGGATTCCAATTTGTTCACATTCATCTAATGGCGTGGTTTTATATTAAGCACTGCGCCAATAGGAACATACTACGTCACAATAAAAAACAAGTTCATATGTACATAGTTGACGCAATAAGTCCGTATATGACTCTAGGCCTGGCACTAGCTTTTAATAACCATTCGTTTATGTGGGCTTTGGTTTTTGGGAGGATTGGAAGGAATGTTATATTGTATGACGAATAGGAACGGCTGAATTGACAAGTTTTCTAAGGAGAGTCATGCTCGTGGATGGTAGGCAGATGCTCGTTAGATTAATTTGTGTTTTTTTGGGTGTTACACTTGAGACCCCCCTTGCTCACTAATCCAGCGAACTAACTACTGACCCACCACGTCACAATATAACTTTTAAATAGTAAAATTTATCTCTAAAGCTGGGAATATATGTATTGTACATACTTAAGTGGAGCTACACTCCAGGGTGGTTCTGGGCCTACATAGAGTGTTGTAATCTTGCAGTACACCAAGCTAAACAATCTGTCACAAAATACGCCGCATGTGTTAGTATTATCTATACCAAGCGTCATAATCTGCTGTCAAATTTGTCGCATGGCGTATTTTTGTATTAAAATCTACGACACTGGGGGAAATATTACGTCACAACAGAAGTTCTTCAATCATGACCAATCTCAGCTTACACATATCTATACACATTATAGATTTCGCCTGCAAAATGCCTTAGTCAGCTCAGTCGCAACAAAGGGTCAAGTATAAATTTCCTAAATTATGCATAGACTTTAAAATTACTATGTGACAGCAAATCGTGGTCCCTCGTCTCGTCTCCTTATCGATCCAAGCTTGAACCGTCTATCTGCTGCAAGAATAAATTGATTTTACTCCGTAAAACACAATTTGAATGAAAATCCAATTAATTTCAATTTGAAATCTCAATCTGTCTGTATATCTCTTGAAAGATCCTTCAAAACACGATACTCACTTTTGTCTATATGTGCGTCGATCGTCGCCGATATGAATATCTATACACGATCGGGTTCAAAGCACTTTCGCGGACAACGCATATTAAGACCGCATAATGTCATTGCGATTAATTAAAACGCATTCATCTATTAGATCAACGTCGCTTGGCGTTCAGCCGAGAACAAATGCTCACCACCACCAAACAGCAGCAGTTTGGTGCGGGAATCGTTTCACTCGAGGTGACAGAGGGTGTGACACTGCACGCGGTCGACTACTCACGCCAAATCGGTAATCAATTAAGAATCCATTTTAAAAGTCACAAACTATTAACTTTCGTTAAGCGAGTCGGCCGGCAGCGGTGGCGACTACGACAGCAGAGCGGTTGGGAAAGCCTACGGCAACCCTCCCGCTGCCACCCCGGCAAACCGATCGCCAGTCACCACCGCAACCGCGATAGCTTTTATTTCCAATTTTTCTATTTTCATGTATGCTCTCCGCGTTTGCATTGTGTTGTGGTGTGCTTTGCTCGACGCGCGGCTAATTGTGGAATAGATGATATCCTTGTCCTAAAAATTTCCGTTTTTGCTTGTCGTCACTGTGTGCGGGCATGTTCACAAACAACAAACAAAAAAAAAATAAATAAACTCCCATTCTAAATGATTGAGTGCAAAGCGCGTAGTTGGCGTTCGCTATGCGTTCTAGAGTGTTCTTTGCTTTGTTGTTTTTCTTATTTTTTGTTGTTGTATTCTCTCGCATTTACACAGAGATTCGCACATTTATGTGTGTAGGTACTTTACCTATGGTGCTGATGGTGCAGTGAAGTGCATGCATTGAATATATAGAGAATCTAGAATCTAATCTAGAAAATTACCTCCGAACTAACTCGCAGTGTGTGTTCCCATGAACGCAGTCAGTGAGCTTTCAGAGGTTTTCCTTGAACGAAAAACTTTGAAATAATAAGTTCAATCGCTCGATCGTTGTTTTGAGCTGTGTGCGCATTCACACGCAATAGCGTACGCTATACAAATTTTTTGACGCACTGCGTATGGAATGTGTGAAATCCTGGTTCGCCATTGCCAGCGAGGTGAAGTGCGGTGGAAAATTGAACAAAATTCTAGAGCATTTGTATAGTTTTGCAGAGGAGGGCAATTTGGTGTATTATGGCCAACAAGATTGCGGATTAGGCGGATCAATAGAGCAATTCATTCAGAAGAATCAAAGACTGGAAGGCAATTCAATAGATTTAAGAGATTAGGGGCAAATACCTCTGGGTGCACTTTTAAATTCGGTTTCATGTCAAATGCAGTAAATGTGGTGGCATTAAGCATTAGTTGATGATATGTCAAATGTCATTGTTTGCGTTCCATTAACCGTATAGCTAATTCACATTAAATTTCACATAATTGACCTTTAGCACAATTGGTTAGATGTCAGTCTAGTTTAGGTGGAGTTTAACATTAATTTGACGTTTCGCTAATAATCATCCGGTCAATGAATCTTTCAAACTAAGAAATAAATAGAGAACAGCTAAATAATTGCCCATCCAGAACGTTAAAGAAACAAAATCAGCCTATCTTACATAACCTACCTAGTCCAATAGTGGGCGTATTTTTTTGGGAAGTGAGTATAACAAAACCAAAAGTGAGTATAACAAAGGCAAAAGTGAGTATAAAAGTTTTGCATGTAAAAGTAAAAGTGAATTAGCCATAGATTCTCAAAAAAATACGCCTAATGTAATGACAGATCAGTTTGACCTGTCAGATGATTTTATGCAAGCATTTCCACAGAATGAAATTCTTTCAAATGAAAGTAAAGAAAATATCAGCCTAGAAAGCTAGACTAGAGTGAAACATAATGAAGCTCGATAAATAGTTAAAAATGAGGATTGGCACCCTATACATCACAAGGATGTTCAAATAACAAACACATGAGTATAACTGATGTCACTTACACGCAGTAAGGATACTATACTGCTACTCACAGCTAATTCAAATGTAAATTCTCATGAGAAGTCGACATCCGCATTACGAAGGCAGTCAGGACTCTATGTATCTATATTACGGACAAGGTATCCCGAGTAGCTCACTTACGAGATACGACATCCCCTTTACAGATCATTCCTCTCAGTTAGTGCCTCACGCTCGCAGACACAACAAGAATTATGCCCCTTATATTAATTTCCTACTCCAAATCTGTCATACGACGAATTCTAAACGATCTGCCTCACCATTTCAAACTACTTTCTCGTTTCATGTCGCTTTTTCGTTTCATCGTGTTAGCCAGTTAAAGCTATCATTGAAATGTATATTTCCGATTTGAAGACGATTAATCAAACAATATTAAATGGTATCAAAATAAAGCTAATCACTTATAGAATTTGTTTAGAAAAAATTCCTAATTTTGATTTAGGAATTCCTTTAAATGCATTTTTATTATGTCTATTCGCGTACTTTTCCGAGCAAGTCAGTAAAAAACTGTCAATTTCGAAAATTTTAGCGCAATTCTCTCAGAGAGCGGAAAAATTACCCAAATGTACATGTATACATTTCAAAAACACTTATTTGAACAAAACAAAAGTATTTGAAACTGCAGTGAAAATTCACAATTTTAATTAAATTGATATAATTTTATATTCTATTAATATTTGTATAACTCATAACCAAGCAAGGAGCAACCGTTGGAAAATGTTTTTTGTTTATTTCGTCTATCCGTCAACGTTTTGCTTTTGACAATTTTATCAGTACATGCCGGTAGAAATTCCCTGAGCTGTTTCGAGCCAGGAGGACTAGGAGGGAAATTGTTCGTTATTCTTATCTTAATTTGTGGTTTTCTCTTTTCCTGTCATTTTTGAAGAGAACGTGTATAGACTTTGTGCGGTTGCGATCAATTGGTAGGTATCGATAGCTTTCGGTTTAAACCGCGCGCGAAAGAACCCATTATTTCACTGATTGAAATGGATTTCAATGAACAGCTGATTTTCGTTTCTCTTGAATCCCAATCGTTTCACTGATGTGTTTGATTCCCTTTCTATTCTCAGCTGTCAGTTTTGCTTTCAATGATCAGCTCTAACCTCAAAACCTAGACTTGTTTATTGCCAAGTAACTGACAGGAATTTTTCAATGATATAAGTGACTTGTCAAAAAAATGAAACCACCATTCAACTGATTTGTTTCAATGATGCATTTCAATGATAGCTATTATGCCTTACTGCCCAACACATAAGTTGTTTCACCTCAATCCTGTCGCATTTTCGTTTCATCGGGGTTAAGTACTAATCATAGGAAACTATATTTAAAAAAAATTTCTTAGGCCGCTCCCTTATTTGTCGGTGTGCGGGATCGTTTCTCTTGGTATGCTCGCTAAACATGAGGGACCGGCCTTAGCTTGGCATCATATTTTGTTAGTAACCACGATTTTAAATGATTTTACTGACAAATAAATCAACTTATACAGCAATATACACCGACTTTAAGGTGCGTAGTTTGATTATGCGGAATAGGCAGCGAGCAAGCTGTAACGTCCTTTTGATGAAAATTTAATTACTTTATTCAGCAAAATATAAGATTTGCATATCCTTCGCCGGTGAGTTCATCTGAGAATCCCAAAGCAATATATAATACCGATGACGATGGCGAATATTGATGAAAGAATCGACGACAATTCGCCAAAAGCAACACGAAAGAACAAAAATCGTCAGTAAGCTTATGCAAATTTAGGCAAGTGGTTCCTTTTTGTTCATTGCAAATGTCTGACAAATATCAGAGCGAATAACTTCTGAATTCAGTTGTTTGGATACAAATAAAATTGCAGGTCCTTTCCCTTTGGGCAAAAAATAAGAGACCCAAATACAAAAATGATTGTAAGATGGCTGACACAGCTCCTATTTTACTGGCCGTACTTACAACTTCATTATCGTTTAGTGAAATTTAGGTCATGGCTTATGGCTAATTTATTTACCTAATCAAAGTGACTAACTGTAAGTAAAAGAGATAGTATCTGATAAGTTCCGGCAATCCTCTGAAAAACATTGCCACTGTTAGTTGCATGGACATTTGCAAATCGGCAGTGAAGTCTGGTCAAAAACGGTTCCCAAAAAGTGGTAGGCGTGGCAATGAACGACATAGCCTAAGGCCTTCTTATAGTCAAGTAACATTTCAAAAAAATTTTCATTGAAATCTGTCTAGTGGTTTTGACGTTATTAGGTAACACATAGATCAGAATCAGTACAGATGTTAATTCCTTTTCTAGGTAATAATAATAATTTTTATGTAAGAAGTGACCAACTGTTAATAATATCGCATAGCAATCCCTATTTGCATGGTTTTATAAGACGCGCTGCTTACCTACTACTTTGTTGACAATGTAGATGACAGGTTTCAACAATCTATTTCAGGAGAAAATGTATATTTGTCAAATTTTCCTAATTTATCTGCGAATGAAGTCCTGCCACAAATAGAAATATTGTGTGTGCTTTTGTTTGTATAACCAATCGATACGTCCAAGTTATACGTCAGGAAGTTACAAAATTAAGTGACGTCTTATGTATGAGGCAATTCCATCCGTGATGACGTATGCAAAGCTTACACATAATTTTAATGGTAACTGCAGATACTGATACAGAATTTATTAATTTGTTTTTGGATGCATTTGACATCTTCCGTTTCCTTGCTTCGATTCACGTCATATATATTTTTTGCATTCGATTTATTTGTATAATTTGAAAATTATATAAATAGCACGTAGGTATACGAAAAGAAAAAAAGTAAGTAATAAATTTTGAGTAAGCATGTAAGCAAAAGCTGTCAAATTACTGGCTTAAGGACCATTCACATGAGAGCGAACGAACGAATTGCTGAAATGCGAACAAACCACTTTTTATGCATTTATAAACAGAAAATTGCACATCTTAATATTCCAAGAGGACGATAATTAATTACTCCATCAAAATGTATTAAGAAAACAAGTTTATAAACAGTTTAAATAACGAAATTTTGAATTCCAAACGGAAACACCGTTGAGGCTTCGGTCGGACTTAACCTCAAATGAGAAAGTCCTGGTAGAAACTGATGTCTGAAATTCGCGAACTGCGGTGACAATGAAAAGTGTTCATGCAAACGGTCTGTCAAAACTCGCGAATATTCGTTCGTGTTCGTAGTTAGTTGGTTGCTCTCATGTGAATGGTCCTTTAGTGCGTCCTTGCTTATGGGTCCTGCATGCTTGCAATGTCAACGTCACACAATGCTTATCCGGTATTATAAATGTTATAGGCTGATGACTTCTAATTGTTTGAATGTGTCGGGTTGGTTGGTCAGGAATGGTTTCTTCACTTAATTTTTAATTCAATACATTATTCTCGTAGCACTTTTCCGCAAAATTTTGACATTTTCAAAATAAAAAAAAATTGTGGATTGATTATTTGCCAATAACATAAATGTGTGAGTGTCCCATCCATATCCTATGTTACAAAGTTATTGCGCATTTATCTGCGCTGAGGAGAGACTTACACCTTCCGCACACGATTCGTATCGTCATCGTCATTATGAATTTGCCGTGCAGCTACGATAACGATATGCGTATTAAATGATGCAAATTTCCAATCATCGAAATAAAATAAATAAATAAGTGGCGCAACAGGCGTGTAGGCACCCTAGGCTTCGTTTTGTGTGAGTTTCTATTTTTTGGGACGAATGTAAGGGACCTACAATTTTATGCCGAGTCCGAACGGCTGAATTGAGAATCTTTTTTAGGACAGTCATACTCTCGGATGTTTGTCAGACGTTTGCGAGAGTTGGCGCAGTAGAAAAAACCTTAAGATGTAATTTGTGTTTCTCCGGGGATCGAAGCTGGGATCCCTCGCACGGCAGTCCAACACACTAACTACCGCGCTACTGCGCGAAATACAAAGCGTAAGAATGTTGCCTGACATAACACTAAAATTTAAAAATGGTGGATTTTGGAAAAGGAATTTTGGAAAAGGATATATTTCATCACCATAAGCTTGTAGGAGATTTTGTCATAGGGGATTTCGTTCCGGGAGATTTTGGAAAAAAAAATTAGAGATTATGTCCAATAAGGGATTTTGGAAAAGGGGATAACGTAGTGATCCCATGAAAAATCTAAACAAACTCCAAGCGTACTCGTACAAAGACGATAAGCGGCCGATACTTGTTTAACGATAGTCGTCATGTAGCATGAATGCTGCGACGATTACGCGTAGCAGACAAGTCGTGTTCGGTTCTACATTTAAATACAAAATCGAATGCCTCTCGTACATTGCATCGTATACGCTACGGCCTACGATAACGATACGAGCCGTATGCGGAAAGCCTTACTGCTGCTAAAATTTAGCGCCAGCAATCGCCAGCTGGTCGATAAATAGGTCGATAATGAAACTTTCAAATTGCGCTTTATTCGAAGCAAAAGCGAAGAATCAAAAGAAAACCGATTTCTCATCAGAAAAAGTAATAAATGCGAATGCGGAAGATATTAAGACAATGATATCGTTTTCAATGTCCTTGTTATGCATTTCTATTAAAATTCTATAATTTAAAATATAATTATTGCTTTCAGTTACAAAATATCAAATTCTGGCTGTTGTCAAATGTCACCTGTCACTTGTTTAGCAGCTGATAGAACTCTCCACAGAATATTTTTCGCTGTCTTTTCGCAGACGTTTCGCTGTGGAATATTGGAGACCACCGGAAAATTTCGTTTCAAAACAGCAGCATTTCTGTAGAAACAAATTCGGTTAACATGGCTCTGTAACGCCCACCGTTGACCAAAACGTTGTTCCCAGCCTCATTTTCGAAGAAAAATTGTCCAATGATGCCACCACTCCACAATCCGCACCAAACTGTACTGTACTGGCTTCTAGACAATAACGTGCGTGTTTTCCGAACCCTAGCCTACCAGTCTCGCGTGCGCGGTGGGTGCTTAATTTTGGCCAAAACTTCACGTTTGGGCTACACAGCATTCACTTTGGAAATATGTTTTCAATATTTCCCAACGTTGTTCAAGCGTAAAGCGACTCATTTCATTCCGCGGAGTTATGATACTGACTTTCTGTCAAGATTTCGAGCGGGAAACAACTGTCAAATGGTTTAAAAAGAAACCAATAGATGGTTCAGCCTGTACAAACTATGTTTTCAAATTCTCGCTCCAAAATTGTACCATCTGTCAAAAAAATGCAGCCTTAGGAGCTTGCTGAATTGGAGTAAAACTCCACTCTTGCAAATAAATCTTAAAATCAGACTAACTTCTTCACTGACATCTGTCAAATTGAGGCGGCAATGAGACTGGCAATAAAATACAAATGAATCTATTTAGAGCAAACTTATCTTAATAACATTAGTAGTCTTTAAATTGTTATCAAATCAAAAATTATGCTTATTACAAAAATCTAACATACCTATCTGAGTTGCCTTCAAAATCAATCGTTTCTTTGGATTGATTACTCGCTCAAATTGACATTTAAACGGGGATAATCCTACATAATACCTCATCTCTCGGATGAAAATGCAAAGTACAAAATAAAATCTCACACACATATGTAGATATTTTATAAACAAATACGACCCTGTTCTCGCATTATACATGTATACACACAGAATCCGCTAAATAATTGCAATTAATTTAAAATATAAAAAATAAATAAGAAAGAAATAAAAAAAAAGCGAATCAAATGAATGCTGTCATGTCATGTGTGTGTGGCCTAGACCTAGAAAAGGAAACATTTTTTTTTTTTTTTTATATTGTTTGTTATTTTCCTCTCGCGCGCGTCGAATCAAAATGATATCAGCGCGCAGCGTTGTCTATGTTGCAGCGCCGCCGCCGCTGCATTCGCATTGCACTTGCATTGAAATTTCTTTCCTCTTGCGTCTGGTATTTTGTTGATAAAAAAAAAAAAAAAAAAGTGGGGACACTTGTGGCAGCAACAATCGACGATATTGTATTTATTCGAGAGCTAGTCTCTCTAGTTGCTGACTCCATATGCAAAGCGTTTTGGATGAAATTTATACACCGTCGTGTCTATGTGTGGGAGGGATGGGTGAACGGCGGCGCGGAAGAATATAGTATTATTTATTTACATGGCGATGAGTATTATAGTGTTTTATCTCATCAAGTGTCACGTGAGTTTTGTTAAACAAATATTGCAGTGGGAGATCCGGTTTTTGTTCTTTTATTTTTTTATTGTTAGGGGGCTTGAGGTTGATAAATTCATAATTTCAGATGGCTTACGGAAATCGCGGACGTTAATATGACAGGAATGACAGGGATGACAGTTTGAAGTGATGTGTCATTAGAGTTTTTTTTTAGTTTAATCAATTGATTATAGGTCACATAGATAGGGCAATCAATCGATTTAATACAGAAATGTATAGGATAAATGGTGAAGAAAAATGTTCGAAATTATAAATGGACTAAGTTCAGTGGTGGCATTCATGACTTGATTTGGTAATATAGTAAAGAATGTTTTATTTTTATTTTAATTGGCAGCACCTTTTTTTTTGACAACCAATTTGAGAAATGACACCTGATTTGGGCTTATTTTGGTTTGTCGTTTTATCACGCTTTTACTTATGATACACAGCCCAAGTTGGTCGAAAATTATAAACCATATGAAGGGTGTTTTTTTTTCGAATTGACAACACATTTTTGAACGACATATAATTTGACAGTCGACAGTTGATTTGTTTTTAGATTTATTTGCCATTGCATTATTGTCTTTCGATATGCGACTTAAGGTGCTTGAAAAACTTGTCGACAAGTTTGTTTCAGATTACGCTCTATTCGAATCAGCCGCGACAGTCAGTTATAAACATACAAATATGGGTCTTTCTAATAAAGCCAACATGTTGGTCATTCATTACCATGATTTGTATGTGTTTTTTTTTTAGTTTTAAAGTTATCCGCCTTAAAAAATGGAATTGTAAACGTCATTAAGCTACAAAAGTACTGTTTTTGTTTCTGATGACAGTTTCGTAGTTGGTCTCTGTGGTATTTGGAGAGGTTTATGGGCGTTATGTCATTTATCTCAAACTTCGATATCTACTCCAAATGCAAGAAATGTCAAAGTCGATCTTATTCAGTCTCATCAAAAATTACAGCAAAGGAGATTCATTTCTTTTTCCTTGTAATTCTTTGACAATTAGGCCTCCGTTCTAAATGGTTTTCTAATAGGGACAGGTAGTTGTTAAAATTTAATAAAATAAGCTATGTCTAAAATATCGACGAATTTTTTCTTTCATTTAAAATGACTATAGCAATGACAATATGTGTGGAATATGAAATATGAAAATGGCCGCCGTAGCCTTGCTGGGTGGCGCGCATTCGATTGGTCAAATTTTTTATGGTTCATGGCACATAGATCGGGATAAATTTGACCAATATGGCACGGGTTATGTTGACTTTGATGGCCTGAAACTTAAGGAAACCCCTCAAGAAAAAGACTAACGAGGTCAAATCGCACGATCTCGGTAGTCAGTTTCTGTCGCCACTGCCTAATATACTAGAAAAAACAGGGAAACTAGCTTAAGATTAAAAACTATGGCCGCCATGAACTGTAAAAACTTTTCATTCATTTATTTTCGATGGCCCGCCTTTCCATTAAGTGGGTCGCGGGTGAAGGTTGCTCAAGTGGACCCTCCATAGCTCTCGATTGTCCGCCATCGACTCTAACTCATTACGGGCAATCCCCATACGGGTAGAGGAGAGATGATGGACTTGATCTAACCATCTAATGTTGGGTCTACCTAGAGGGGGCCTGCCTGATGATACAGATTCCATAGCACGTCGCGGGATCCTGATTGGGGACATGCGTTTAACATAACCAAACCACCGGAGCATGGACCGCTCTGTCCGGAGAAGTGTTTGTGAAAATGTACACGTCCCTATTGGAAAGCCCTAGATAGGCTAGTGGTGCCTACATTATTTTGGTGGCTGATCAAGAGAGCGAAGTGGATGGCTTAGAAAATCTGTCTATATAAATGTAAATCAATTTAGCTGATTTAGACATCTAGGCGCAGTAGCGCAGTGGTTAGTATGTGCTGGACTACCGTGCGAGGGGTCCCAGGTTCGAGTCCAGGAAAAACACAAATTACATCTTAATGTTTTTTTTAATGTTGTCTGACAAACATCCACCAGTATGACTGTTCTGCTGAGAAAGCTTCTCAATTCAGCCGTTTGGACTCGGCATAAAATTGTAGGACCCTTCCATGAATGGTTGCGAGAATCTAGGCCTTGGGTTTGGGTGTCTACCGCCTGTTGCGCCACCTATTTATTTATTTATTTTTTTAGAAATCTAGGAATGGACGGCTATCCGGTATACAGAAAGGCCATTCGTTTTTGGCGCGTAGCTCAGATTATTAATTTTTTCTTCATACCTGATCTATAAGTCGAAAAAAATTCTTAAGCTCGATGGACTTTTCCCGATCCAGAGGTTGGAGCACCTGTACATCCGATCTACTAAAATCGGAAAGAAAACTTTTCTATTCATTTAAGAACAGAAGGAAGAAGGAATCAACTGCAGAAGCTATAGGTTTTCTGCATCCCTCTTAAGGTTAGGTTAGGTGGCTTTCCTAAAAACAGAACACAAAGAGACCAAATTTGTAGGTCCATTGAGATACCCCAAAAGTGAGGGAAAAAGTGGCCAGAAAAAATTATGAGCGGGAACAGGAGGGAACTCTGGTATCTCCGTGTATCTTACTTCATTATGGGGTCATAGTGATGACTGAAACAGTCAACTCTATTGGTTAAAAAAATTTTGAATTTAGCATCTCCTGGTGGCGGTTTGTCTGCGGGTATGGACGGATGGTAACCGCAGCAGTCTGCCCCTGCCTATTGCTGCTGACATTCCATCACACTAAGGAGGGAGACTGGGTGCTTGGCAGAAATGGGTTGAATCAATCCGTTCTTCTGCTTGACCAAAAGTCAGTGGAGGAATTGTCTACTGGAAAAGTATGGAGGGTAACCATAGCAGTATGCCCCCGTTTATTTTTTTTGACAATCCGTCCACGCGACAAAGACTGGTGCTGAGCAAAAGAGCCTGATTGAAGTAAACGGCCCTACTGCTTGGTACCGAAAAAAGGGTTAGAGTTTTTCCTTCAGGGAGACATGGTCGCTCAAGTCTTTAAAGAAATAAGCCCCTAAGGTAGCCCTCTAAAAGTATACCAAGTTTTCGTGTACAAATTTATAACTGGGCGATCTGTTTATTCAGAATTTCTCGAATGGGAATAAATAAACTAAAAATCCATATTGATGCAAAAGTCCGGTTTACGATTTCTGTAGAGGCCTAAAAGCTAGACCGGTAACCATCTTCTTGGTCAAGATGTACAAAATGTGCTTGCAGATGCTGCCTTCTAAAATCAACTTAATGTACCGTGACTTCACCTCATTCGAAGTCATCTCAAGTCATTTTGCCTACAATGCCATTTACAGTCATTCGACAGAGTCTTAGTTTAAAGTTTTTAAAGTTTTTACTTTATGTAAACATAAATACATATAATTCTAAATAAAAAAAAACCAACAGCCAATTTAGCATCGAAGAAAAATTAACAAAAAGTCATGTGTGTCTCGCGTTGGGCGCCATTTCACCAAATAAGAGATAGGCAAAAAGTGCGAACTACATCATTCTAAATCAAAGGTGCGCATGGTATAGATTCTAGAACCGATTCGGAGTATCGATTTCCACAGACATGCAGTACGCATTTCGAGAACCAGTGGCAAATACATACCAAGGTGAAAAAAAATGTCTCAATTAGCTAAAGAATCTAAGTACCCCATCTAAATCTATTCCAAATAGATACATCACATACACCTCTCTCTCTCCCTTTCTTTCCAACTAGTAATGGCTCAACGCCAAGAACCTATTTCCTATCGGCAATTCCATGCCAAGTTCACGCGGTAGATTCCTGCTTTTTTTTTGCGATTATACGCTCCTAACCACAGCCAGAAGCATAGCGCAAAGGATTTCTATTTTTACTCCTTGGTGGCGCGCGCGTGCAAAACAAAAACAAGCACTTCCTCCCAATGAAATTGATTATGACGGACGAGTACATTCTATGTGCAGTGGAGTGGAGGTACCTAACCTATACTATTGCTGCACCGCAGAGGAACCATCTTGCTCGCCGTGCCCCCCCTCGGTGCATAGAGAAACCAGATTCGCAACCGGTTCTCCTATACGATGATGATGATGATGATGATGGTATGAAGGAAGTAGACGACGAGAATTGAATTGCCAATTCTGAGGGAAGAAACAGAAATAACCGCACCAAACACCAAACAAAGCCCCAGCAGCAGAGAGGTACTGCCTATATGTGCCGAGGCGGATACAAATGTTCAGATGATGCCAGCCAAAGCAAGACAATCTCTGCAAACTAGTTGTGTGCTGCCCAGCCGCCACCACCCGCCCAGGGCACCTTTACGAGCAGGGCCGGAACTCACATCCCTGGTGCAACATAATATTGATTAGGGTCTGCACTGGCGAAAAGCGATCGTTAAATACCAGAAGACACAGCAGCGCACCGCACCGCACCGCATGTGTGAGTGTGTTAAGAAACGTAAAAATCAAATCATATATAACAGGCACTATAGGAGCAGCGATAAAATACACGAATGCAAAGTAAATACGAATAAAACACAAAAGCAGCAACCAGCGATAGAGCAGTGTACAAGGGAGAAGCAAACAAACCGTCGTCGTCGTCGTCGATCGTAGAAAAAAAAAACGATGATGATGATCACCATCTCGGCGCTCGGTGGAGCAGGGGGAGCACGAGAGTGCAGCGAACTAATTCAAGGCTGCATACCACACGCCAATGATACATAGATACATACTTGTACATAAACAAACGATGGAGACGCATATATGCAATTCTATGGTGGCGCATGCTCTTCTCTAGCGTGATCATCATTATCGTCATGATCATCATCGTCGTTCCTGTCGTCGGTCGTCGTCTCCGGGTGTGCTTTAGGTTTGATTTTCTTCTCGTCTACGCTACGCTGGCTGTTTCTCGTACTTGCAGATATGGAATTGAGTCTCTTCTCTATACACGTGAGTGATGTTGATAGACCAAGCAACGATCGCCGATCGTGTGTTGAGTTTCGCGATCGGCTGCTGCTGCTGCTGCTGGAAAACGTTTCTAAAGATTGCTGCTGCAGGAAGACGCGTCTGTGTGGTGAGTGTCGACATTGCAGCGATCGCTAATCTATTTGGACATGCAGTCGACGTGACGTTTGAGAAGGGGAATGTCGGACGTCTATGCGATGCCCACAGCCCACCGCCACCACTCGACAGCGATACTTCTTTGAAGTCAGATGTCAGATTCACGATCATTTGTTTTAATAATTATTTTTTGTTCGCTCTTCTTCTTTGCTTCATTCTCTTTATTTGGTTTTGTTCTTCTGCAAATAATCTTCGCAAAGCAAGTGCAAATTATAGATACATGAACGCAAACGCACTGGACGAGGTTTCAAAAAAAAAAAAGATCTGCTGTTTGGCAGATATCTGGTGTATGCAATCCTAGAAAGTGCTAGACCATGGTTATGGTATTCCTCAAAGTACATCTGCGTAGCTTATACATGTACATTACTTATACGAAAAGGTTCTTCTTAGTTGAAGAAACCTATTAATCGCTCGGAATTGAGATAGAAATGGGTTATTTTGTACTACATACTTGTTTGCAGACAGACGTTCTTGTTCTTCGCTTGTCTATAATTCTCAATATACGTGGACAATGTAGAAAACCTGTCAAAGAGTAGAAACGTCTACGTGTAAAAAGCCAATAAGGTCTTAGAAGTGACAGTTCTGACAAACATCTGTCAAAGTTAAAAAGCCCATTTGACGTTTGCTGCATCATCGATCAAAAGCTGTAAGATGGTTTGCACATTGTGAACACGTCCTACACTCGCGCCCCTTGGATACACAGAGTATTGCAAAGCATGATGATGACAGTTGATTTTGAGCTCACCGCGACATCTGATATGTGCGTACATTCTCGTTACCTCAAGATAATGTACCTATGTTTGACAGCTGTTTTGACATTTTGTTAGTTTTTTATTTTATTGCTCATGCTTCATTTGATAAGCGACATATTCATAAACGTCAAAATGAGTCGCAATATTTTGAAGAAATTTAAAAATGGCACCGCATGCAACACGACACCGGTTCCTGCCTATCTGTAGACTTGAAAAGGAATCCAAGGCTCAGATCACGTAAAATAAAAATAATCGAACGACATCGTTTCGATACTAGCAGTCTCTGTCTATTGCCAAAGATATGATAGAGATCGTTTTAGTGAAAACCATGTCGTTTGATCGATTTTATTTTACGTGATCTGGCCCCAGTTAGATCTTAGGCAAATGTCAATATTGTCTCAGGTGAAATCTTTTTATGTTGGAAGCATAAGGGGACTGTTAATTTTTGACATAATGTGCGTCCACTTTGGTTACATAAAAATGTATAAAACCTTAACCCAGGGTAAGTATATATTTGAATGACAGTGACAGTTAATATTTCGAGCACTTATTTTCGCTTCTTTCTGCGCATCTGCCAAAAAATTGTTCGAATAATAGTCAGCTGTATACTTTTATTGTGAAAGTTGAAAAAGATTCGCCATGACAGATGCGCAATATAATATCTTTGATAAAACGTCACAAAGTAAAATTTGTAACTGACTATTTAGTTTTGGTCCCGCTTTTCCTGTGTCACTATTTGTTAAATGTCACATTTCAATCTGTGCAGTTGAATTTTCTAAGTATATTTTTTTTGTTCTCTGCTAATGGCACTCTTTTGACCAACTTTTTAGTTTGGAAAAGAAGTTTGACACCAAATTTGACTAAAATGTTCGCAGATATTTAAATTTACCCGCCAATTGAAAGTTTTGCAAATTTTAGCTGCAACATAATAAATAGTAATGAACTGCTTTGACAGCTCGTCTTCTCAATCTAGTTACACCTTACAATTCAACTTCCTTTCAATTCAAGAAAAGTCTGTAGCTTCACTGATTAGGTGTAGGACAATTTCTATAGAGTTTGACGTGCTGCTAGTCATTTGACAGGCAACTGAACACGACCATTGTTATGTTTTGCTATGAATATCCGATATCCCAAATTTTAACAGAAAATTAAATTGTTTTTGTTTGCTTTCAATGATTTTTTAAGATTTCCAAATTCAATACGTTATCTGTTACCTTTTGACAGCGCTGTTGCTGAAAAATTCGAAAATTCTCTCAAAAATCGGTAGGGTGTGCCTGTGCGTCGCTGTTGTTGAATTACAAAATAAATAAATAAATAGGTGGCGCAACAGGCGGGTACACCCTAGGTTTGTTTGTGTGAGTTTCTATTTTTGAGACAAATGGAAGGGATCTACAATTTTATGCCGAGCCCGAACGGCTGAATTGAGAAACTTTTTCAGGACAGTCATACTCTCGGATGTTTGTCATTGTCAGACGTTCGCGAGAGGTAGCGCAGTAGAAAAAACCTTAAGATGTAATTTGAGTTTTTCCGGTGATCTAACCTGGGATCCTTCTGGTCACTAGTTCCGCCAAGATAGCGGTAAGTGTCAGCTAATCAATAATTGTAATGAATAATAGTTTGAATAGAATAAGATGACCAAATTTGCGAAGTAATATTGAATTGATGCTTTGTCGGTTTCCCCTCCGCTGTTTGATCTCTAACAAGGATTTGGTTGTGCAATTCAGTTCGATTTCAATGAGAGGAGGAACAACTACATTGTTTTTGATAGTCTCCCTCATAAAATGCCCCCACTGTCTGCACATGTCCCAATGGAACATCCAACTTCGATAATAATGAAACAGTTTGAGGTGGATCTGTACCTCCACAGACAAGTACAAAAAGTTGTCTCCGTCGAAGGTGATATCTATCCCTTCCCTCTACTACACTAGGATATATTAAATTTTGTCGCCCTATAACTAACAACCCTGACAAGGCTTTACTTTCTTATGACCCTAACAGTGAACTCATTTCTTTCGAATTTTGCATTAAAATTATAACATTTTTCGTTTCGGGATTTGTGGAGGGATTTTGGGAGCCAGAAGTCTAGTAATTGGATAAAGCTTTCACTACCTTGCCGCTGTTTTTGCGAATAGAATGACTTAGAAGCGTAGATTCTAGTTTTCACTTCTTCCCTCGAGGTCTTTACTAGATTTCAAACTTTTTAGTCAACCTTACTTGACGTATAACAGTGAAAATAAGTAGGTACTCAAAAACAGTGCGATGAAAAATGAAGCAAACATAAGCACTAGCCCTTTTGGTTCAGTGCGGCGAAAGTAGGAAAGAGGTTTGAACCTATGCCCGAAATTGCTATTTTTTTTACATAGAACACAGTGCCATCCATTGTAGAAACATTGCAACTGCGCAAATATACCGACTTATTCAAATTATTTCAAACGATCTATAACAGATGGCACACTCAACACTCAAACAAAATCACACGAATTGCTCGATGACATTTGGGTGTTTTCGTTTCTCTCCGCCGTGAACCAAAAGAGCTAGTGCTTATGTTTGCTTAACGAAAAATTGGCTGCTAGCAGTCCATGTATAGTATGTCAATGCCAAGGAGACTCTATGTCTATATAACACCCTCATCATCCCAGTCCTGCTTTATGGCGCAGAATCATGAACCTTATCAAAGACGGATGAAGATCTCCATGGTCGCTTCGAATGCAAATTCTTCGAGTGATTTTCGATCCCGTTTGCGTTGACGGGTTTTGGAGGAGGCGATTTAACAGCGAATTCTACGAGTTGTACAGCGACATAGACCTGGTCAGAAAAGTACGCATCAGTCGTCTAAGATGGGTGGGACATGTAGAGCGAATGGACATCAACGATCTGGCTCGAAGAGTCTTCAATTCCAACCCGGAGGGACAACGTATTAGAGGAAGATTTCGCCTTAGGTGGCGCGGCAAGTGGCAGTGGACCTCAACTAATGTCATTTTCGGTTGTTCGTCCAGGACCGTCCGGAAGAACTCTCCGCGATTCTGAATTCAAATCCAGAAGCAAATTTCTCTTCATTTCAGTAGAATAACTGTCAGAACTGATTGCTTGGAAAAAGGTTAAGTTCGAACGAATTTTTTATTCGCTACTTTGTGGAACGCGATTTAAATGATGTGGATTGTGAATAGACGTTTTCGTTCGCGGCAAAAAATTTGGATTTCGAAATTTCGTTTTTTAAACTGTTAATAAACTTGTTTTCTTAATAAATTTTGATGGAATAATTAATTATCCTCATCTTGTAGTGGTAAAATGTGCAATTTTTTGTTTATAAATGCATAAAAAGTGGTTTGTTCGCATTTCATCAATTCGTTCATTCGCTCCCATATGTGAATGGTCCTTAACTTTTTAATACACAAAAGATTGTTCAAGCAAAGTTATAGGACGTTTTGTCTTTTTATTTTCACTGAAAAATATATTTTTCTACAATGTCCCACACTCAAGATAAATATAATGCAATTCGAACGTTTTAGTTCGATTTTTTAAAACTGTTCGAAGCTTCATCGAAACATTTAAGGTCAAAAATAAAACAGGTTGTGGAAGAACCTACTTTTTGCGATAATGGTCCACAACAAAACACATTCATTCATTCTATTGACAATTCTGTAAAAAAAAAGTCCATGATTGGGCGCCATTTCGCATTTTTCACTAATACAATTTCACTGCAAACCCATTTACAGACCAGCTGCTCTATTTATAGCGACCAAGTGAAATGTACCTGACCCTTTGAAAGAAACAAATTAAAATAATAACCATAGATAAGTTGAAATTACTGCAATTTTCCAGAAAACTAAAATACACCATTCCATCAGCCATGACTACCATGGATAGCCACCGCAGGTTAATCAAAAGTTCGCCAAGCAACCTATTCAAAATAGAAAATCCAAGAGAAACACTCAACCCAAAGTACACCTTGAGATGCAACCTAACAACCGAGACTCGAACAAACGAAAGGAAAACACTAGAAAAAGGAGAAAGGAAAAACTGATTTCTATATATGCTCGCGCATTTCCACACATTTTGACGCCAAAAGAAAAGCGCGCGCGCACATAGAGGTAAGGTACCAATAGCCAACGCAAATGAGAAAAAAAAAATAAAAAGAAATCGAGAGGAAAATCTATCGCACATGCAATAACTTTCCCTCTCCCAGCTACCGCCGCACCAGCTTCCCCGGTAAAGGAAACTTCTCCGTGCAGCTATGGCTCGTTGCACTGCAAAGATTGGAAAATTATTCGTGCACTCACTTGACGGAAAGCGAAATTTTCCCAAGACTACCATTGCTCCATAAATAATCGCCTCATGGCGTGATGCAAACGGCAAACGGCAAACGGCAAGTTGCTATTGCTGCTACTATAGCCTGGCTACTTTTGCTCATCATCAGGCCCTGGCACGGATGAAAATGAAATGCATCCACTGACTGGTGCCTGCCTCTGTGGTGTGGTGGTGTGTGGTGAAAATCAGTGGCGGGAGTGTGACAAAAAAAAAATGCAGAAGACGTGTTGCATGCGCACTCGTAGTGAAAAGTTTGCTTGCGGTATTTTTAAGTAGTTTTTAATAGAAACAACAAAATAGCGAAAAAGCAAACGGGACACACAAACCTTGACTCTGATCCTAAAAATGTGGAACGCGCGTAGCGGTGATTGCTATTATAAAGCGAAGCCGAAGCGGCAGCATTGTGCGTTCAGATAACCACTGCTATCATCGAGATTGCCATGGATGCTGCACCCTGCACGTGTAATCAATGGGGGTATTTGTAATTGGCATTTAGCTATGCATTTAAATTCTAATGTCGTCAGATTAATTTTATAAATAGCCTTGAAGGGACTGGTGATGCAATGTTAGGAAGGACCGACAAGCGACAATTAGTGCCAAACTTCTGGACATGTAAAAGTCTCGGTACTAATACATCATTTTTTGTGTCCAGCGTAAATTTTACGAACTCACAATAGCGAAATGTTTCATACAAAATTTTCTATTGTGACCCACAAAATATTTAAGTTGAAGGTTAAAAATGTTTACTGGTAAAGCCCATTGTTTTGGTACATATTTATAATGCATCCCTTATGTCATTCTTGATAGTTCGAAAATCTTCGAAAAATCTAACCATTTATGTTCGAATTTAAAATTAGTCGACTTTGGTGCATTTTAGCGGAAGGTTTTATGAGTCAAAATGAAGACGATAGAATTTCCTATAACTTATATAGAATAGGTTCTATTTTGTGTCGAATGCTTAGGACGAGTGGCTTGATATTTGGAAACTGAAATCAGAGAAAATTTTGTGACAACTTAAGAGAAATTTAAAATAAAATGTCTCAGCGATGCCAAACCTAGCCTAATTGTGAAATTCTAGTCGTTTGATCTGGCCCTAAACTAGCCCTGAAATCACATTTCTGGCTCTAAATCACATTTTTGAGTTGGCATCGCTGAAATGTCTTAATAGAAGATCCTAAGGCTTCATTGTGAGAAATACGTGGATGATGTCGCAATTCTGGTCAAAGGTGAGTTCTTATCAGTCCTCAGCGAAAATATCAGTTACGCACTCATACTATAGGAAAAAATAGGGATACTTCGGGTAATAAAGAGCCAGATGCGTTTGCAAAAGTGCGCGCATCTTTGTCCCAAGAGACAAGAGACAACAGACACCAATCGTCATCCTCTTAGTTGTCAAGCTGTAGGGTAGATTACTTCGATCAGCCGTTTCTGCTCGACTCCGATCTCTCTCTTTCCTAACAAACTAGCTGTCAAAGGCAATAGGTGGGGGGTTACTACCTACACTGTTTCGGTTACCTTCCGTCTTTTTCCGGAAGAGAAATTGTCACCCTTATCGACGACAAACAGTGGAGCAGATTCGTCTCCATCGAAGTCAGAAGCGACAGGTGGGGGTTAGACTATTTCGGTCACCCTTTTGTCTATTTCTATTTCACCTTGATACGTCGAACTTCCAGACTCCGTCAGAGGTGATAGGCGGGGATTTAGACTGTTTCGGTCACCCTTTTGTCTATTTCTGAAGACTAACCGCCAACGGGAAGAACTGACTACGTCGCGTCGGTTAATTTCACTTTGACACGTCGAACTTCCAGACTCCGTCAGAGGTGATAGGAGGGGATTTAGACTATTTCGGCCACTCTTCGCCTTGTTCACCTTTCGGAGAGTTAAAACAGCAAAGCCGATTGCTCCAAATACTGTTCCTTGGTCTGTACCAACCGCTCTTCTTACTAGCAGACTGTCAGAGGCTACCACCGGGGGATTAGACTAAGTCGCCTTTCCCGAAGACTAACCGCTACCTGGAGGAGCTGACTACATCAATCAACCTCATCTCGACAATTCGAAGACCCCGTCAGAGGCAATAGACAGGGATTTAGACTTTTTCGGTCACCCCTCGCCTTTTCACGGAAGACAAACCGCGACCTCTTTTTTCAGTGCCAAGCAGTAGGATGGAGTGCTTCAATCAAGCTCTTCTGCTCATCACCCGTCTTTTTCCTGTGCGCGGCGGACTGCTACGATTACCCCCCTTCTTTTTCTAACAGACAATCCATCTATTGACTTTTGTCAAGCCGCAAAGCGAACTGGTTCAATAACCCATTTCTGCCGGGGCATCAGTCTCCGTTCTTAGTGATGGCTTGTCAGAGACAATAGGCAGGGGAGGAATATTACGGTCACCCTCCGCTCTTACTCGAAGACTAAGCCGCAACAACGAGGTGCAAACTTATGTAAGATTTGACTGCCTCTGTCAAACACTTAAGTTCCCAAGTAGCAATAGAATGTCTGGGACATAGTTTTTCTGGCCACAAGTTGGTTGCGGACGTCTTCCACTTGTGTCCGTCATCTAAGGGGAGGTCTTCCTCTACTGCGTTGTTTCTCCGGAGCTACCCTCAAGGACTCTTCGGGCCGGAGCATTCGCTCTACATGTACTAGCTGTCTTAGATGAATGATACGTATTTTTCTGACCAGGTCGATGTCGGTGTACAGCTCGTAGAGTTCGCTGTTAAATCTCCTCCTTCAATGCCCGTCCAGGCGAACGAAACCAAAACACTCGACGAATTTCGTCCGCCATCCGCCTTTGTTGTTAGGATGATAAGGGTCTTACACCTATAGTCTCCTTACTGTTTCTTGACAAGGTCTTACTAGTCAGTCGCCTTCTTGGTAGACTGATGCCTCTTTAGCCTGCGCAGTTTAGAGGGTCTCCTTTTTTGTGGATATGAATCAATCTCGAGAAAATTAAAAATAAGGCAAATCTAAGATGACGGGGTCTCAAAAGCCTTGTGGCCTAAATTAGATCGCAAAAATCTTTCCTCACTGACCATGTCAAATTGCATAGATATACCTTATCTTGTAAGGCAACCGAATGACCATCTCTTTCATTTGCTAGTTCTGTGACACTGACAGTAAACTGAACAAAGGCGACTATCGCCGAGCAACTGCTAGGGGATGCCACTTAGACGATCAGTTGCCGGCAACTTATAAAGTGATTATCGCTTTCTGCAACAAGTTTGCAGTCATTTTAGTACTCGAAATCTCAGAGCTCTTCGGCACCAACATGGCCTGTCTTTTTTGGCAACAATGAGTACTATACTTTCAAATGAGAACGCCTCGATTTTGTAACTATTGGACACACTGGAACCCAAGTTGATCCACCACAATGAACATCACCAAAAGCGACAATACTTGCTAAAGATACTTCTGTAACTCAAGATTCACAGCCTTCAACTGCACAATCCATGTAAGCCGATTTAAATGAGCACCCATAAAACCAATTAACTTTCATTTCAGTTCTCTTGTTGCCTTGTGATTGCTATAAAGTCGCTGATGCTTACAAAGGTTTCCCGCCTAGCCAAGCTCCTTTCCCAATTTCCGTAAATACATTTACCAACGAACGTTATTTTACGATTCCTTGTAGCATTCTCTCTGCTGCTCCCTCCTCTTTGTCAGAGAATTCAAATCCATTTCTACTCCATCCATGTACTCGTGTATTTATAGCAAGACAAAAGACTCTGCAGATGAAGTAAGAAAGCCATCATAAAAGAAAACGATCGTCAATTTCAAGATGTTGGCGTAAGGCTAGTAAAACCCGGAGGAACAACACTTCTCCTCTTCCGATATCAACATAAAAGTAGGTATGTCAGCCATCACCCAGCAGAGAACCAAACCAAAACTCTTCAACTATACGAGTACATTGTCGGTCGTCGTAGTCGTCTATTACAACATCGATGGTGCAACCCGACACAGAGCACCAACAACAGCACCAGCACCAGCATCACATATACGAAAGTACCATCCGAGATGAAGAACCAAACGTCAGTGCGGTTGCAGATGCCAGGGCCTCTCTCCTCTGCGCACCCCACGCAGAAGATAGTCGTTTATTCAAATTGCAAGAACCCAAAGAGCCCATAGCTCTTCTGCGATGGCTGCTGCTGCTGCTGCTGCTGCTACATCCGTATCATCGTATGAACCTATGGAAGAGGAAATGGCTTTGGTTGCTCATAGCTTATACCCTCCAGCAGCAGCAGCAGTAGGCATACCTACTAATGGTGAAATCTTTGCTGGCTGCGAAGGGGAACCGGCAAAAATCTTCTAAACCACCGGAACCCCCTTTTGATACCGCATACAACCTGTCTATCTGCACAAGCATCTATCTATCTGTCTTTCCCGTCTTGCTGTCTGTCTCTCGGTTCGCCTGCATTTTATTGCAGAATCTTTTCCTGTTTACGAGTATCTCGACGGTGCTACTCCGCTGACATTATTTCCAGTTTGGCTAGTAGTGTGTGCGGATATCCAAGAAGACATGGTCTGGTTGGTTTTTCCTTCAACGTCGTCGTCTTCTTGGCCGGAGGGGCTCCTCTCACTCTCTGGTTGTGTATATGTAGTTATTTTCGTTCGGTTGGTTTTCCCACTGCTCCAAAGCCCCAAAGACTTGCATTTGTGCTCCTTCGGTTGAACTTCCTCTAAATGGGTTTTGTGCACTTTTTTGCGCGCGCACACACTCTTCAGTCGAAGCCGATTGGGAACAATTGCTCAATTCGAGCAATGGAATTTCGAGAGATCTCCGATTGGACCATGTATAACATTCTAATGCCAACTGTCAGATGTTGACGTAGCTCAAGATTATCTCCTCTTGCAAATTGTTGCCAGGCAGCTCGTTCAATCGAAATTCGAATTCGATTTCGATGTTTGCGAATGACACATGTCAACTTACTGTTTGCATTATCACACCTGCTGTGTCGCGTGAAGTGATTTTTATCGCAAGTGCGCTTAACAATGAATAAATTAATGACAGCTACAACAACAGTGCCCCACTGACTGGCAGTGTGGTGATGGTGAACGCGAGCAACACACAAATTGGACGCGCGTTATTCTCATTTTCATTCATTTTTCACGAAAGTGGGTCATAGCGCACGTCACACTTTATTATGACCAGCTAATGGCGCGGCATTGCGATTGCGATGCGCTTCCTATAACAGAAGCATTGGCGCGCTCTATTTTGCATTGCACTTTTGTGATGTGAGGAATTTCGTTTTTTTTTTCATGCTCGGTCACAAATGAATCTATAAATGACTTCTCGTTCCGAAAAGCGAGCAAGTAGGTATAGTCTGGGAAATGACAGATAACTTGGTGACAATGAACTGATGATCTCAAGTTAAATTGACAAGTAGTATGAATATGAATTTTGTACATCAAATGAACTTGCGTGACAACATTCAACATCAGACACATATTACCTACATCTACATATAAATGTATATATTATAATCTATATTTTGAACTGTCAACTAGAAGTGTCATTGAGAATTTTAGTCACAGAAATGTCTGGTTAAATGTCAATTGTCAAAAAAGAGAAAGAAAGTTGCTTATTCTGAGAATGAATGACAACGGATTCTCAATCTGTCCAAAATGAGTGACGAAAAGATCTAGGAAATGATGAACTAAATTTCTACTGATACTTAGTCTGGTAATGATAGTGACTTTTTTGGCGATTTTTTAAACCTCTCTACCTGTATTATTGGGACTCCTCTCTGGTTAACCTTCATTTAAGCTTCAACACAGATGGCTATACTAACTTATCGAGTGCGCGCTCAGTGTGGAAGGGGCTTAAGACATTACGAAAGAGCAATGCTGCGATGTATAAGTAATGGAAAGACGAGGAAACAAAATACAGCCCTGGCAAAGTTCAACGCCCACGGCCGGTGAGAGCTATAGATGAAAATGTAACGCGCCATTTACCCGAATAAAGCTTGCCCTTGCAGTTTGTGTAAAGAGATTTAGCCTCTCAGAAAAGAATCGTCAATTCTATACTTCTGCTGTACATATACGCTCCAGAGTTTACCTCGGAAGACTCAGTCGTATGCCTTCTCCAAGTCCCCAAGAGGCAGGTGTTGCATATCTACATACTCCTAAGCCTTCTCAAACCATTCTGAGAGTGGAAGACTAGTCAATTGTGCTTTTACAAAGTGACTCGATAAGGGCGTTCAAGAATCTAGTTTAGTAAGTCTGACAGCTCTCTAGTTGCTGAGTTTTCATTGGCCTAGTCTGGTTAAGTGAAAAGTTTTCTTAGTTCACATCTATGTCTGCAACACCGACAAATCAAGTCACTATCACGAGTTTCTCGACTTACTACTAAGTTGACGTCTATTTGTGTCAACATGTGTCTGGAGTGTCATTGGCCGCGTTCTATTGACCGCTAGTCATCTAGCACATAATATCCCTGATGGAGGAACGCTGGCGCTAGAGATCTAGCGGCAGCGGCAAAGTGACATTAAAACCAATATCAATTCGTATTATTTCATCTTCATGAGAGTCAAAAATGTATTTTGTGCCATCATGCCGCATATTTATTAATGCACTATAATTTAAATAATCAAATACATTTTACACCAAATTGGAAATATTTGACTTCTGCACTTTCACTTTTATTTTGACAGGTTATTATATTTTTCTAACCTAGCAGTTCATCTTGCGCTAGATTGAAAAATTTCCCAGAAAAGGATATTTCACAAAATGTGCTAGAGCTCTAGCGCAAATGCTGAAATGTCAGTTTTTTTTATATGGAGTTTGGCATGCCGCTAGTCATCTAGCGGTCAGTGGAACGCGGCCATTGACATTTCTATTGGGTTATCGGAGAGCATGGTAGAGCGCAGTTTGACATTTCGATTGCTCTGACGTGTAGAGCACCAATCAAAAACTCGGAACTGAGGAGAACAAAATTCAATTGTCTTATAGGTAAGTGACATACCGACAATTCAAGTAATGCTGGGTTTCCACTAGTCGATTTGAAATTGACACTTGACATATTTTTATGCCAATTAAACAATTGGCAAGTGAAAATAGCGAAAAATTGCTTGTCAATGAATTGACTAACAGCGTTTGTCAATAACTGACAAAGAAACCACTGGACAAGTGGAAATAGCTGAATTGTCAAACAAAATGTCACTTTCTCTATAATTGACAATGAAAATTAATTGGCATCGAGTTCATAAGTTGGTCAATCAGCTGACAAACGATTTTTTTGCCAATAATTGGCATAAGTGGAAATGAACTAACGGTGGTGTTGTTCAATGACATAAACGCGAAAGCTGTCAAACTTTGTCAATCAACCGACATGTAGAAACCCACCCTAAGTTTTCGCGTTCATGTATAAATTTGAATCCAGACAATTCAAGTCGAATTACGATGACTAGATTCTTGAATGCGGTCGATCACAGCTTTGCAACATCTTGACAGCGACTTTTCCGGGAAGACATAAATATATAGCCCCATAACTGGAGAAGTCCATTTCTTATAATAGGGACACTAATAATGCAGTTTGTCAATCGTCGATTGTTTCGCCACATTCCGTGGTGATTTAAGTGACATGATATAGCCATTTAGCTTTCTCTTCTCGTAGGGCCTTGACAGATGTTAACTTTTACCGATTTTATCGCCAACGTGGGACTATTTTCTGTCCTGATCAAGGCAATGACTATGGTGTACCGGTTAGCGCTGTCATTAATTGTGACCAAAGCTTCGTAGGTACGAACCCCGGTAAGGGACAGAGAGGCCCCTGCTTGGTAGCGGAATAGATTGGAAATGGCCTGAGTACTCGTGGATTTGGAATCCCATTTTTTAATTAAAAAGGCGATGGATCTGCAATCTGTTATCCTCTTTTGGATTGAGCAGCTCAGAAAAGTTATTGATCTATCAGCGCAGGTGCCGCTTTCATTGAAAAGAAGTTCAAAATCTTTGGATGTGACCTCTTTAATGATTTTTCACTTCATTCCACTACGACGGCGGATAGTCTGATTGCAGATCTGTAATCAGATCATGGTATACATTTTTTTCGAAATATGTACTTCCAAGATTGTTTTTGGCAATTTCCCAGTTCTTCTACATGTATACCGGTTTCGATAAGCTGAGTCCACCAAGTGAGTTCTTACCTTGAAGGTGGTCTTTTCTGTTTGAAGGCTTCTTGATCCACAACTGTTTAAGACCACGAAGTTCTTTTTTAAGCATTAGCCGCCACACCGAGCTGCTTCACTCCGCAAACATTTTCTGTAGAGGCTCAACGCCGAGTGATCAGTTGGCATAGTTCAGTTGCTCTCAACAAGCGAATTTTTCATCTTTTTAATACACGACAAATGATACCACAAGGAAGACTTCAACGGTACCATGTGTACTTATGGATATCTTTGTGTGCACAACAAAATTCTAACATCTTCTATTCGTTCGCGGTCTGATCGGGGCCCAATCACGCTGCCCAATACCATTACATCTACACCTACGAAAGCATTAAAGTCACCCATGATCCAGGGTATAAGAATTCATATCTGCAACCTTTTTATGAGCGGTAGTAAATTCATCTAAAAAGGATGCGTAACTCCGACCAGAGATTGTGTGCAAACAACTGCACTAGAGTTAGAATAGCGCATCGTCCTTCTGACCACCATAATGCGGTTTATGGGGTCATTGAGGCTCGAATAGTCGTTTCGAGTTGACGTAGACAATGTACCTAAGCAGTCTTTGAGAAATACTTCTTTGAACATTTGGAATTAGGCTACATGAACTATAAAAAGGGCAGTTCTAGGTTCTTGCAAGAATATCGGGTACTTTTTAAGGGAAGGTTTTGGTTGGTTGGTTGAAAGTGGCTGACAGTTGGGAAACGCCAACACACTTATAGTAGACTAGCATACCTAGGTCCATTGTGATACCACGAAAAACGGATCATATAAGATGACAACTATTGTGCGGTGCCGATATGCAATCTGTTGAGAGAAATCAATTTCTCAGAGCGCTTCAAATCTCGTTTAGGCCAAATTTGTTTTGTGCCACTTGTCCACCTAAGATTTACACTCTCGATAGCATTCAGCTTAAATTTTTGTTTGCAAGTAGCGATTGGTATGCCTAGGAAGCCTCTGGCAGGATGGGTATAGTGATTTCAATTCTGGCGAATTTATCGGGCTTACAATTCCCTGGAATGTCTCGATGCCCCAAAAAAGGTGAATGTTGAACTGTTCAGCCATCTCCGTAAGAGATGATCGGCAGTCAAGGACTACTACAGAAGTTATATAGAGATCGAATCCAAGGATTTAATAGCTGATGCTTCGCTGTCTGAAAATATGCAGATTCTTTAAAGGATATCATGTTTTTCTGGTGGTTGGGTAAGTAAGTAAGTAAGTAAGTAATACGCTACAATAGTTTGGTAGACGGAAAGCTTAAGATTAAGACTTTTTAAGAGAAAACGCCATCACCCATTCCGTCTTTGGTTTTCGAGCCGTCAGTATAGAAGTGAATTGATTCATGTTAAAAAATGTATTCTCATTCCAGATTATTCACCATCCCGGTGACGAGAAAGTTCTTGTCAAAATTTAGGGATGGAGTAGTGTAGTCTATGATTTCGGTTGAGATTTTAAAGTTCTTCAGAAACAGAGTGGAAGCGTGGCCAAAGTCTTTCCTTGACTTTAAGACGAATGGCTGCCATTTGCTTTGGTAATTGTGTCAAGGGGTAATAGATAAAACATTATGTCCAGTGCCGCAGAGGGAGTTGTGCGTGCAGCGCTTGTGACCATACAAGCTGTGCGCTGGACCGTATTAAGGTTGTGCATTTCTACTTTGTCTTTAGGTGTGCCCGCATTTTGGTGTCTAGTGTTGTATGAGAAATTGAGAAGTCCTTCAAACTCCATTTTACTCTTACCTATCCTATAAGTAATTAGAATGGCGTCCGTTACGCTGTCAAAATTGAGTAAACCAAAAGTCAACCCATTTGGGTTTTTTTGCGATTTCTTATCGCTGTCCCATTCACATAGGGTTGCCTGAAATCATTTGAAGAAAGTAGTTATCGAGCATGAAAATCACAGACTTTCCCGGTCAAAATAGGATCTAAAAAAAGTACAAAACTAGGACCAAAATGCCCATACTATTTGATACAAAGATTTTTTTTTTTCATTTCGGTAGGTTCTTCATGTTTTAAGGCCGTTTGTCAATTGCGCTGAATAATTGATCTCGGCTGATTTCATCAAAATCAAGACGGATGGCAACGCCACGTTCAAACTACTCGATACCGTGTTCGAAATTCTAGAGACAATAATGTGTTACTCTTGTTGAGCTTTTTTTTGCCAATTATCGGTCTTCTTTATTGCATTTGTGGATACAGAACTTTTGGAAGTCTATCGTTTCGACGATAAATCGTCTGAGCGTCACATGATTAGGACTTTAGACGCTTGATTTCATAAGAACTGCTCAATATTGATAGTAAGGAACATCCTAATCAAAGCTATTCCTTAAATCGTAAGTTAATATCTTCATTGTGTTATCAGACTAAAACCTTTTTTGTCGTACCTACTAATGGCGTTATTTTAAAACCGAATTTTCTGAAATACGACCCAAATGAAAGTCGAATTTTCGTAGATGATTTTCGGCATGAAAGATATTAAAAGAAAATCCAAGTGATGGATGTTTAAATGGAAACGGTTAATATTTCTCAGTCACCACTCACTCACTTTGTCCTTGACATTGTTTTCAAAGAGAGTTTTGCGGCGTTAGGTCTTATCGCCCAAAACCATAACGCCCAAATTGAAAAATGTCAAAACGCCCAAAAACCACCACATCGCCCAAAATTTAAAGAAATTAAGCGTCGCAAAGCCCAAATAGAATGACATATCGCCCAAAGTAACGCATACACCCCAAATCTGACAGTAAACCCAAGCAGTAGGGTTGCATACGTATTAAACTGCAAATTCGTTTTGGCCATTACATTTCGTTGTTTGTTTTTGGGCGTTATGCATTTTTTGAGCGTTAGCAAAAATAATGCCATTACGTCCAAAATCAATGTCAAAGCACCCCAAATTTATGTAAATTTTACAACAACAAATTGCCTAGCAATGTTTTGGGCTTTATGACATTTTTCAATTTGGGCGTTATGGTTTTGAGCGATAAGACCTAACGCCGAGTTTCGCATACCAATTTTTGACTCTTCGATACTCGACAATTTAAATGAATTGATGGCGTGCATAACTCTCCACTCAATCTTACGCAATTTTAAAATTTTGTAGCAATTCTAAAAATACGCGTCATCATTAGGAGGATGACAGCACGGCCTAGGTATGGTATAAAACGACAACATGTTGACATTTAGTTGATAGATGGCGCGCGCGGTAAATTGAAAGTGCATTCTCAAAACCCACAATCGAATTTTTTGCTTTTTATGTTCATCGTTACTTTTTCAACTATAATTTATTTATTTCGAGTCAATCATCGGCTGAAAAATAAACAAATTCCAGTTCGAACCAACTTGTTCTAATATAGCAACTTTTTTTTAGGACCCAAATGATTAGATGCAATATAGTCTGGGTAATAAAATTACTACATGTCCACAACAACACCATAAAAGAGCCCGCGTTCCCTTAAAAGAATCACCTTCGGGCTGTTTAGATACTATATAACGTATATCTACGCTACGCAATCTTGCGACATGCTTCCCTTTGGAAACATCACCTAAATCTAGTCCAAGATTGCACCAGCAAAGCTCTCCACAATATTATTATTATGCAATTTCCCCGCTTTTATGTGTAGCTGTAGGTATCTAAAACTTCAACTGCCATTGATGTGGTGTGAATACCTTTTCGACCTTCCATAGTTGTGCGCTCATCTCAAATGCAACCGTCACTTTTGGAAACATTATAGGTATAAGTATCTGCGCGCTGTATTAGAGAGTCAATAACCCGTCAAGGTTTTCTCGGATATTATTCACATTTCTCCACCGCACAGCAGTTTCGTCGCCAATGGAGCGAGCGCGCCTTTTGGATACATTCCAGTTCGGAATCGGAATTTGTCGTTTTAATTTCTCCAAACTTGAATGTGATTCGAAATTGAATCGAAAAATAATAATAACACTATCGTTGAATTGAATTGCTGCGACGTTGTGACATTGCGCGAATGGCTTTATTAAACACCAAAACAATAAAAAAAAAAAATAAAGTAAAACGAGAGCAATGACCCCCCAAATGCGCCGTCGACGTCGGTCGTCTGTCGTCTCTAAGCCGTGTTCATGTTGTGAAATGAATACTATTATCGAATTGGGGACTTTTTCTTTTTGTTTTCGTTTCGTTTTATTTTGACCGCATTAGGGTTAAAAGGTTTCATCATGTGTGTATATCTCGTAGGATGGCACGAACCACGTGTCCTGTTCGGTAAGATACTTTAATTACTGAGTGTGTGCCGGACACACGAAAAGCTTGTAAAGGAGAGGCGACCGACCGGACCTGTGCCTAGACTATCATCGTGACAAGTGTCCCAGACGAACATATCCTGGATGAAAGCAACACTATAGGTAGAGGTACTCGTATTGTCCCGTGTTTCTTGCTCGGGGACATGATCATAATCACCGCCTGATTATTCATCTGCGTCGCGTATATCAATTGTCGTGTGGTACGTGGATACCATTTTGTTTGATGCAACCGCACGTCTCAAAAGAAATTAAATACGAGTGTGCATTCGATTACCACTGTTTTGTGTTTCATCCGTGGCATATCATTAGCGTTAGTTCCAAATGCATGTCAACACGCCATCCATATGGAGCTTGTAAGTGATCCCGCGCCGCATACTTTTTTTTTTGTACTCTCGTGTTGTGGAAGCGTCTTAGCCGCCGTTGTCGGTCGTTCGATGGAATTATTTCAACGATCAGGCGGAACGATGAGACTTGTGCAAGAGGCAAGACTAGAAATTCAAATTCGAATGGAGATGACTACCGCCAATTGAATATACTAAATTATAATACCTATCAATATACATAGAAGTGGAGGTGATCCATATGTAAAGGGTGGGCCATCTGTTGGTTTCTTTTTGAATCATAATGTTATTTTGACACTGACAGCTCTTATGTTTATTCAATCAACTTACGATTGAACGACATTGGATAATATTGAAATGTTACTTCCAAAGTGGATAGGTACTGTGTACTCGAAAACGGGGCGAATTTTGAACAGAAATTTCGATCAAAATATTGCACCAACTTCAACCAGCTGGTGTGCCCAAGTTTGTGAAGAAAGTTCGTGAGACTGGTTTGCTGATTGATTTCCGGACATGTTCCATTGTTCGTCCTGTGCACTCAGCCCTAGGACGTGTCAAAGATTTTAGCAACTGCATAAGTTTGCCGATTTCTATGACCTGAAATCGAGGATTTGGACTTGAGCGAACTATGATTCAAGCGAGGTGCGGCTATGCGCCACACAAGCCATGGAAAAAAGAGAGCAAGTGTTCGCAACTACTGATTAATGTTTGTCAATGACAGACACCTACCAATCCATTTGACATTTTTATTCGGAAAGTTGACTAAAATTTTATTGGAAAATTTTGACCGCATATGAAGGTTTTTCTGGCCGTGATCTGGGGCCCTACTCTCTATTTCGTTGGTTCCGAAAGTCATTCGAAATTGCTTTTGGTTCCGCCTTTGAATTTGTACTCTGTAACACTTTCGATTTTCCATATATATTAATGGCTTTTGACAATTGGAAATTTCATTCTGCTTTTGAAATTGAGCGTACCAAATATGTCGGTTTCGGAAAATTTCACTTTCGGACCGAAATACAGAGTACAGTGTGGAAAAAAGGGAACAAGTGTTGGCGGTATTTTTATCAGAGACAGATAAATCCCTGTGAAATTTTAGTTTTCTAGATTTCCAGAAAGTGGACTAAAATTTTATTGGAAAATTCTGACCCGACATGAAGGATGAAGGAGTTTCTGATCTTGATCTGGTTTTTGAAAAAAAAACAAAACCACTGAGTATTGAATTTCTATCCTAAGCAGGTAACGATGCGAAATTTAAGGCTTCTAGATTTTAGGAAGGCGTCCTTTGTTGGTCGCTACAGAATTTTTTTTCTAAAGGGTGTTTTTTTTTTATAGGTACAGTGGGAGCAGTAGCGCAGTGGTTAGTGTGCTGGACTACTGTGCGAGGGATCCAAGGTTCGATCCCCGGAAAATCACAAATTACATCTTAAAGTTTTTTCTACTGCGCCACCTCTCGCGAACGTCTGACAAACATCCGAGAGTACTGTCATGAAAAAGCTTCTCAATTCAGCCGTTCGGACTCGGCATAAAATTGTAGATCCCTTCCATTCGTCCCAAAAATAGAAACTCACACAAAACGAATGGTTGCGAGAAGCTAGGCCTTGGGTGTCACCCGCCTGTTGCGCCACCTATTTATTTATTTATTTTTTTTTTATATATCTTCAAGTTGGTAACCCTATTTTAACTGGCGGCCATTTTGTCAGCTGTCAAGTGATTTATTCTTAGTTTGGTTTGGCATTTCAACTTGAATAGACTGACGCCTGAACAACGCTTCCAAATTGTGCAAATTTATTTTGAAAATCATGGTTCTGTTCGAAATACGTATCACGCACTACGTCCATTTTACGGTCAACATAATCGTCCATCATAACAATTAATTCGATTAACTATGGAACGTTTTTGCACCACGTTTACTCTAAATGATAATACGCATACACAGAGACGTCGTACAGTGCGTACAGAAGAGGTCATTGCTGCTGTAGAGCGTAGCGTAGAGGAAGACCTGAATCAGTCTATCCGCCATCGTCCACAGGCATTAGATAAATGCGGAAAGATCTTGGTTTGCGTGCTTACAAAATCCAATTCGTGCAAGAATTGAAGCCACAGGATCACCTAGCAAAGCGTAGATTTGGTGAATGGGTCCAAAACAAGATTGCCGTTGATTCCAATTTTCCTAAGCGAATTTTGTTTAGCGATGAAACTCACTTTTGGTTGAAAGGATACGTCAATAAACAAAACTGCCGTATTTGGAGTGATGATAATCCTCAAGTGCATCTTGAGTTGAGACACAGTTACATCCACAAAAACTGACTGTTTGGTGTGCTTTATGGGTTGGTGGCATAACTGGTCCGTTCTACTTTAAAAACGATGCTGGCCAGAACTTTACAGTCAATTGTGACCGCTATAGAGCCATGATTACTGACTTTTTCGTTCATCAATTGAACAACCATGATGTGCATCAGGAACTGTGGTTCCAAACAGATGGCGCAACATGTCACACAGTTCGTGCCACAATTGATTTATTGAAGGAAACGTCTGGTAACCGCATAGTTTCACGTTGCGGACCCGTGAATTGGCCTCCAGTTCAAGATCATGCGATTTAACGCCGCTTGACTATTTTCTGTGTGGATGTGTGAAGTTGCTAGTCTACGCCGATAAGTCCGAAACGATTGACCACTTGGAGGACAACATTCGCTGCGTTATTGCCGATATACGGCCACAAATGTTGGAAAAAGTCATCGAAAATTGGACCTCCAGATTAGACTACGTCCGTGCCAGCCGTCGTGGTCATATGCCAGAAATCATATTTAAATTATAATGCCAGAAGATTATCTTTCGAATAAAGTAAATTTCATGTCAATTTAGAAAAAATATTTTTTTTTTATTCCATTTCAAAATTATATACTTCTAAAAAAAAACACCCTTTATCTTAGCCACGAAATTGTAGCCTTTTATATTTTCGGAGGGGGTTAGAATTTGATTGCAAAGTTTTGGCACATTTTTGAAAATGTTTTAGACGATGTTTTGATCCGTGTAAAAATGAAGATATTTATTAACAACCACTGCTTTGCCATTATGTGGGGGTAGTTGTTAAGCAGTTAGTGTGCTGGACTACTGAGCGAGGGTTGAAATCAAATTGAAAATTAAAACAAATTGATCACATAAGACTTTACTCTCGTTTTCGTATTGCGGGCATTTTCGAAACGGTTTTATATTTTTATGCTTTTTTTGTATGTGAAAAGTTTGGGTTAGTCTCATGTCCGCGTTTAAAGACATTATTCTCTGTAACAGTCAGAGTCCGATAGAAATGTGTCCATTAATCGATCGATGGTATCAGACGATGTGTCCATCGTCCCTTTAACGATTAGTTCCATTGCTGTTGCCAGATTTGTTGCTATTTCGGTTCTTAAATTTTTAATTTCTTCACTGAGTAAATGATAGCATTGGAGACAGCTCGAGTGGATATATAATCGTTCGAAACAGTTCGATAGTGGAGAGTCTACTCCGAATGCACTTAAGCGGTAGATGGACTTAATTTCCGCAGACAAGACTTAACTTTTGCACCGCTTGACAATATTTCTACTGTGTACATGGACTATGGAGTAACCTATATTGAACCGAAAACTTCTGGAAGAAGAAGTCTCTTATTTTGTTTCGGGCCTTTGATGTTACTTATCCTCATCATCATTTTCAATGGTCCGCTTGTCCATTAAGTGGTTCGCGGGTGGACCCTCCATAGCTCTCGATTCTCCGCCATCGACTCTAAATCATCAATGGCAATCCCCGTACGGGAATAGGAGAGATTGTGGACTTGATCTAACCATCGCATTAGCCTTGAAAGCGCCCTAAAAGTTTTAGATGCCTTTTTGCATATATATGATCTCCAGATGATCAATAATCTCTCCAAGGGACTCCAAGTATGGTTGAGAAACTACTTCATGCGCCTATATCGTTTTCCGAACTTTTACAAACTACTCGTAATGTCGTAATAGGCAGTGCTTCGGTTTTATGATCTTCAAGTTGCAAATCGGCGTTAGTTGACCATCTACGTGCAGTTTGGGGTGTCTCCCTCCAGTGCAGTTCGACAACCACCACAACGATCTCGTCGGCAAAGTTGATAGTGGACGCCTCTCTTGAAGTCGGTATAGGCGCAACAGTTCGTTCCATAGCAAGGGACCTATTACAAGTCTTGAGCAACACCTCCTGTTACTTCGTACTATTTTTTTTCCTCAACAGAATCATAGAATCGCAAAGTAGCTTGTTATAATCTTACGAAGATAGCCGGGTATTTCAATCCGCTAAAGGCAGTTCATGATACGTTCCCAATTTGCAGTATTTTTTGGTGCCTTCATTCCAGCGCCTGCCCTTTAAAGACGCTTTGGATTTTCGATTACCGGCGTTGATTGTGTCAGCGGTTGAATTACGGAAACCCTATTCGTGTTCCGAAAGGACTCTTGCCGTTTCAATTACCCACTGTAAATTTTTCGCTCAAGGTTCAATGATTTTACAAGTCGGGCCTAGTAAACCAAAAGCACTTTCCTTTCGGCAGTAGGGTAATTCTTTGGCACTTCCGAAACCACGTTTTAAAGATTTCGGCAAATAGGCCAGGTCGTGTTTTGATTGCTATTTTTAGGACTACATTTGGAGTACCATCCACGGGACTCTCTATAACTTACATTCTTCACAAAATTCTTTCCGAGTTTTGATATAGGCATACAAGCGCGAACGTCGGTCAAACATTCGAATGTAAAATTACCCTGAGAAGGCTTCGCAATTTAGTTGGACTCGGCATCAAATTGCAGGTTACCTTCTATTAGTCTAAAAAAATTAAAAACTCCCTGAAACGAATGGTTTTGAAAAGTCGGGCAAAGTGTGTATACCTACGGACCTGTTGTGCCAACTATTTATTTATTTTATAATCATGACCCCATTCATGTGACGTTTTAGGTCTCTATATAGGAATAGGTGGTCGGAAAGTGGACTTGTAGTTGCCAACTACCCGTGAAAAAGGTACGCAAACTCAGGGTCGTCGTCACAATTACTCGTATGTATATTCTGAGCGCTATCTCGATGTGAAGCGAAGCCCAAGATTTATTGAAAATTTAACTCAAAAATGTTGGGTTTCCTATTTCAAAAAAAAAAGCCTAGCCCTAAGACCTAACACCCAGTGAACCTTTCAACAAAATACCTCCCCAAATCTCGAAAAATTAAAGACGCAACCGAACAAACAACAAATGTTGCCAAAAACGTATTAACCTTGTGAAAGTCAAACGAATCCTTTCGTCTAATTGCCGCAAAAGTCCTTGCACAAGTTAATCAACTTTTACCCAAAAGAATATACATACAATCTTATGAAATCTTTTGCTAAATCCTTGAAAATTACTTTCCTAATGAATAACTGACTAAAAGTAGGTACTTTTAAGTTAGAAACTGTATAAATGACAATATGTATATATGTACAATGACACAACGCTTCACCATAAGGAAGTTATCCTCTTTATGCATTCGACCTTTCCTAGTTCTCCTTGGGATGTCGTTTACTTGTAAATGCATTCGTTGCCCTCTTATACAACATACAGATGCAAGGGGAAATGCACGTAGAATGGAAGAAGCTTTAAAACACCCCAAGCTCTAACAAAAAAAAAAAAACATATTTACATCCTGGATGGGATAATTTTCAACCCAGGTTGTGGGCGATGAAATCCTTGTGGGTATATAAATACTCGTTATAACGTTGCACTATAGGGAACACAAGTGCAAATGTATATCTATGTATACCTACGACACGGTCGTCCCCAAGGAAAGTGCAACACTATACCGTTGATATGAAGGGAGCAAGTGTAAAGTCGTGTGTTTATGTAATTCATCACGTTTGTGTTTGGAATTTATGGAATGTGCTTCCTTGCAAAATATTGGGGGTATCCGTTTTGTTCCCTATTTTTACTTTCTGAAGATAATATTGTAGAACTTGCATACAAAATATTTTGGATAGAATGCTAAAATTAACTCAATTGGACGTATCTTTATGGAGTCTTGGTGGAGACGCTCCTATACGTCATAAGTCTAATCGATCGCTTCACCTAAACGAGGGCGCTCATGAAGTTCATACCCGGGAAATACAATCATTTTTGATATCCTTGAGGCGTTAGCAACTATGTTATTACCTCTGCTAAATGCTGTGCAGATTTACCGAATCCTGTAAAGCGACAAGACTTAGATTAGGCAAGCCTCCACCTGGTTGAATATGGAGCTTAATAACCTACGTTCCAAAGTAGAAAGATCTTTTATAGAGCCAAATCAAGCAGAAACCTAGAAGATCAATGTAAAAAGAGGCCTTGACTCGTTTTAGTTTTTTTTTAGTTTTATTATTATTCTTTATTTATCTACCGAGCTTAAATCTAACAGACTAGGATTAAATATTATTTTAATTACAGAACATATTATTTTTAAGTTTTAAGACAGAGCTAAGAAAAGTACCTACAGCGTAAATTTTGGCCCAACTTTTGCGAAAGCATTGAGAACACCTTTAAAGGTGATAGGCTGCTAAGAGACACTTTTATGAACAACATTTATACCGAGTGTTCTTCTAGGGATGGATCATTAAAGGAATCACTCAACCTTATAATGGACACTCTTTTGCCTAGCTGCACACATTCCTCATCGAAGACCGGTCACTGCAGGCTGCAGCTCTCCCGACCCTATTAGCCATGAGAAACTTAAATGAGCGGTTGTCAGATGTTGTTCAGTATCATAAGAAGGAACCTATCTGTTTCGACATTGGGTACCTATTATGGGCAGTGACTGGTATTACGTTAAAGCTGGTCTTTACACATAAAGCATTTAAAACCAGGCATTCTATTCCCAAAGATCGAAGATCATTTAGTTTAACAACTTTATGCTTAAAACTTATTAAAAGAAGTTCGGTCGATATAGTACTTTGCTATCCCTGAAGTAGATCATGTTGAGACCTCCTCAGGACCACCCCCCCCCCCCCCCCTCATTAGGAAGTCCCTTTGATATTATGCTAGAGATATTATTACTCTACTAATTCCTCAAAGCTAAACGAAAGCTCCGGTTTCATCATATACCAAAATCGTAAGTTTGCTAAAATGAGGTAAATTTCTTTCACTTTTGAGGTTATGGCATTCCAATATAAACCAACGCAGCGTTGGCAGAAATGTATTTTCGTATTCAGTAGGCATCACGAACTAAGCTCACAATGTTACAGCCTTGCTAAAATGACTTGAGAAAAAACGTTGCTAGCTCTTACTCTATCAAGCATAGCACAGGAGATGTTCCTCAGGGAGTGGGTCCTCCCAATTGTAATTTATGACCTTGTTCTTGACAGAACTGTTATTTACGCGGACCACCAAATTCTTCCTCTATATCAGATAAATACCCGCAGATTTTTGCCGATGTCATACATTGAACATATTGGCCCAAATGGGCTAATAGCTGCAGTCTTAAACTGATCTTGTCCTTTTCATAAGAAAATATAAAACTCCAAGCTTCTCCCTATAAACACTTAGTGGAACCCCTTTTTTTCTTTCTGATAAAGCTATAGTTCAGATGTAAACCAGGTATAGCTTCATTGAGCAGTGAAATTCCTCCTGCTTAAAGGTGTCATAATGTAAGTGTAGGTTTGCACATTGCAACTCGTCAAGTGAATCAGACGTATTGAGTTAAGATTGCAGTTCGTATCTGATTTGCAAGGGCGCTTGTCCACGGTAAAATCTAGTTAATACTTGGGTTTTAAATTGTAAGATGGAAAGCTGCACTGGAAAGGGAACCTTATGCTGGATTTACATTACCACGCCACGCAATTTTGCATGACTTCAGAGAGAGAGATCCGTTTGCACCAGTCAAGACTAATGATCTGTAAGAGTGAGACCACAAATCTCCACAAAAAAGTTATGGAGGTCTAAATTCAACTTGTGCTCTCACTCTTATAGCCGGTTTTACAGTGCGAGTTTAAACTCAGGTTTAGTTAAACTCGCAAGCCAGTTTAAGCCAAGTACGTAAACCGTGAGTGTATTACAGTGAAATTTGAACGAAAGTTTAGTTAAACTTCGGTTAAACTTTTCTCGTCTGTTTTGTACGCCACTGTATTTGAAATTTCTATCAGTTTTGTTTATTCTGATGTCAATTTGGCAATTTAAAAAAGTGAAATAAAAAAATTAAAGTAAATAAAATAAATAAAAGTCATTACATACTTCGGTATTGAGTTCCTCTTTGGTTTGAGGAAATTTCTTATGTTGGTGCCGTAGCATACAAATCGCTACTGATGCTATCAACATGTCTCCGCTAGCAAAAAAACGAAGAAGATGCACTACAACAAATCATAGAAGAGAACGGGCATGAATAGAAGACAACCTACGGTCAAGTTCAGCGAAGATATAAGACATAAGTCACTATGTAGAATTTAATTGAATTGTATACCTACAAAGCAAATTAACCCAAACGCCAGAACAAATAAATTGCAGTTAAGTGGGGCGAAAGGCTTTTAATTCACTTCAATTCTATGCAATTATATCCATTATTCCTGCAATAATATACATAAATAATGATATCACTAGCTTCATCTAAAAATTATATTTATTGCGTAGGTCCCATTTCCTTTGTATTCTTTTCTGTGTTCTATTTTATTAGAAACCATTTGAGCAGCTAGTTTGGTCAGCAGAAATCGTTAAAAGAAATTTGTATCATTCCATTCTACGAAATGATTTGGCCTCAGACATATTTAAACTCAGTTTAAACCCCCATTCATGCCCGGTTAAGTTAAACTCGGTTTAAACTTTCGATTAAGTTTAAACTAGCACTGTAATACACCTTTTTGTGTGAAACGTCGGTTTAAACCTGATATCTGGTTAAACGGAGTTTAAACTTGCACTGTAAAACCGGCTATTACACATCATTAGTCTGCGGAACGGATCTCTCTCTCTCTCTCTAAAGTCATGCAAAAATGCGTGGCATGGTAATGTAAAGGGTCCGCCAAATAACTTTTTTTTTTTGAAAATGATATAAAAAAAAACTAGTAAATATTTTCTCAAATTTCTTTTTTTATTTGAAAGTACAATCCTTCCGGTTAATAATGGAAAATAATTTCATTCAAATGGCTGCCTCGGCTGGCCATGCAGTAGCCCACACGATCGGTCCAATTTTTAAGCACATTAACGATTGTGTGCAGCTGTATTTCACCAATGGCTTCACGAATATTGTCCTTTGAATCGTCAATTGTCTCTGGCATGTCGGCGTAACACTTATCTTTTACGGCACCCCACAAATAATAGTCCAACGGTGTCAAATCGCAGCTCCGCGGTGACCAAACGACATCAGCTCTGCGGCTGATAATGCGATCTTCAAAAACAGGGCGCAAAACATCGAGTGTAGCTTCGGCTGTGTGGCACGTAGCGTCGTCCTGTTGAAACCAAATGTTGCCAATATCCTCCTCTTCAATTTTTGTGAACAAAAATTCGTTCAACATGGCCCGATAACGATCGCCATTGACTGTAACGGCCACTCCTTGCTCATTTTCGAAGAAAAATGGCCCAATTATGCCTCTGGACCAAAATCCGCACCAAATAGTGACTCGTTTTGGGTATATCGTCTTTTAAATGTATGCGTGCGGGTTTTCTGTGCCCCAAATGCGACAATTTGGCTTGTTTACATACCCGCCAAGATCAAAATGAGCTTTATCTGAAAAGATGATTTTTTTGGCAAAATCGGCATCTGATGCTCTAAGTCGATCGCAGGCCCACTTAGCGAAGCAAAAACGCATTGGATGGTCAGTTGGCTTCAACTCCTGAATCAATTGGACTTTGTATGGCATCATACCAAGGTCTTTATGCAAAATTCGTCTCAATGATATCTCCGAAATGTTCAATTGTTGAGAACTACGGTGAATTGATGTTGATGGCGCTTCACGCACACTTTCTGCCACAGCAGCAATTTTCTCGGGTGTACGCACTGTTTTTGGCTTTTCACGCTTTGGTTTATCGATGAGGATGCCAGTTTCTTTCACTTTTTTCACAGGAACGAACATACGGAGCTGTCGGTGCTTCTCTGCTTCCAAAATCCGTATGCAATTTTCGCACACATTCTGCAACATTACCATGATTTTTAAAGTAATGTCGCAATATTTCCCAGCGTTGTTCAAGCGTATACACAACCATATTCGTTCAGCGGAAGGATAAAACTAATTATCTGTCAAATTAGACATAAGCTAAGTGTTACCATTCGCGAAATAAGCACTAGTTGAAAAAAAAAAAACGTTAAATGGCGGACCCTTTAAATCCACCATTAACGAACGTGTGAAAAGACAGAAATATTTGCCCTGTACCTGAACTCCTGTCAAAAAGGTGGTAGATGTCGCATGGCACAGCTGTCAATATTCCACGATGGCTCAATAGCCAAGCGGTGCTGGTGTCTTCACGGAAGACCTCAACATACAGACTATATTGCAGCGACTTTCAGACCGAAGTCGCCGATATTCGACAAGCCGCTGACTTATTATTGTCAGTACGCACGGCATTGCAGAAAGTGATCCTTATAGTATATCGACAGTCAGGCAGCTATCAAATCCCTCATTTCCAGTATAATAAAATCTAAGGCAGTGAAAGATTGACGCACATCTCATCCACATTAACGAGATTGTCAAATAGTTTGATGTTGCCCTTAGCTCCGCTCCAGCCCGCCTGATCACCAGATAAGGGTATTCCCGATAAATCTTTGGCGAAGTCGGAGCAGTATTTTAAATGCTATATTCCATCAGATCAGACCAAAGTACAGAGTACCTACTTCAGAACTTGAACCGAAAACTTCATAACCTCATCTAAACTATTCGCTAGACCGGGTCATATATATAGCGATACTCTAGAAATAACTGATTGCTATCGAAGTGAATGAATCATTCCAAAGAGTAGATAAGATTCAACTGGACGTTGCAAATATTTGTGTTGCAAGCCTCCATCAGTAGACATGTTGCGTTGCGCCACCTATTGAGTTGATTTCGAAACTTGATCCACAGATTTGTGGTCTCTGAAGTGCCAACATTCAGTAGCAAAAAAATAAAAAAAAATTATTTTCAATACGAATGAGCGTAGCAATCGTAATGACCGAAATCGCATGTGTGCGCCTAGCCTAACTTAGGCGCATATTGCCTCGTGATGGTGTATGGCATTGAAAGTTGGTTTTGCGACGGAAAATGAATGCGCTGGCCTAGTTTAGTTCGCACAATCTGAAGTGGAATAAGATGAATGCCAACGACTGATAATTATAAACGACCCAATCCATTATATCTAAGGCTAGCCGCTCACGTTCGATATCTGTTGGAGTAATGGTCAGTCGCAAAAGATCTAACAAATCGCTTTTATTGTGACCAAGCACACATGACTACTTTCAATCGCGAAGCTTTCACACTGAGAGTTACGAAACACGCATTTGCCGCCCACCTATCCTTACTCTGGATAAACTGTCATTGGATAAAATATACGTCGATGAGATAATGCAGCAGGACAGCCGACAAAAAGTCACAGGAAAATATCCGATCAGATGTCCCATAGATAGTCTGGGCTGTAGTTGATCTATTCCGTTTAAGAACTAGTCAGAGATGGACTTATTGATCCGGAAACCAGGAGCCTAATTGGCCCGACAGTAAGTCGATGTGACATATGAAACAAACAGCAAATTCCATCGGATGTCGCAATTCAGTCACCGGTACATTTCTGTCCCGGTTGCTCCCCCAAAAAGCATGACGACGAATCGTTTACTCTTGAGTGGATGAATCACTTAGCTTGGGTAGGACTCTATGCCTCCCACATCCATATCCATCGACAAGTCACATCAATTTTCAAGGCGCCAACTTTAAGTTTTTGAAATCGGAATTTCCGACTCCAAATTCAATTCCTACGGCTTTCTGAAGACCGAAAATCATCAACAAAGAAAAAACCCCACAAGCAACAAAGTTTCCATCCACTTCCACCCAAACAAAGAGGATCACAATAAAAAGAGGAAATGAAACACTTAGAACTCGTTATCTACTTCTGAATGTGTGCTGGCGTTACGAAAATTAAAAACATATCCTTCCTTCCATTTTCGCAATTTTTCAATGACGGCGGCGGACGTTAGGTTAAAAACCCCGCCAGCATTTACCACACACACACACAGAAAGAGACGACACAAGACACAAGCAATATTCAAGCATTTCGTCCTTTACGTATGAACTCACCGATGAATGGGTGGCGGAGAGACAGCACCCCTGCAAAAAGCTTTCTCAAACCCCCCAAAATTTGGAAACAGAATTGCTAAAGAAGTCGCAGAAAGTACAAAGTTTCTCTCACAGGACGGGCGGATCGAATCGGGGCTGTTTATATAGCAAAGGGCGAAGGGAAAACTGGAGAACATTTCACTTATTTACCACCCACCCTTATGTAGGTACATAGCCGACAGAACAGAGTTGGTGGTCGGAGAATAGGTAGTCACTTAGGAGTCATCAGCTTTCACATCCAGACAGAAAGGGAGTACCTATACAAGCGATGAGCTCTCCATCCAACACGGTTTGGTGGATTATTTCTTCACCGTCTCATCCCGCCGGGCGCCGCGTCTGAAGGGTGAAACGAGTAACAGTTTTTATTTGTAGCACGCTTTTGTTTGTGTTATGCCTTTCGGAATACACACTGTATGTTTGTTCAGGAACACTAAACCGAATGATTTATACGGCCGGGCCGGGCCGGGCGTTCGAGGGGTGCGCGCAATATTGTTCTAGACGTCTCCGTCTTGTGCGTGTGTGTTTGGTATTTTCCGGAGCCATAATATACGCACACAGATGCGTTTGTTTTTCGAGAACCGAATTAATATTAATGACATTTTTGTATATTTTTATGTGTGCGGGTGTTGGGTGGTTTGCGGTCGCGACAAGGAGGTAAAGAAGTCCTTGAAGGAGCTTCATAAGGTCAAGGGCATTCGCACTGACGAAATTGTCGCCATAAAAATAATATATCAGACCACAGTATAGCGAGGCCGACTAATAACCTATCTGGGTGTTGGGCAATGATTCATTGGAGCATTCAAATATAGGATTCGGAAGGATTTACTGTGGTCAAAGTTGTAGAACTGTCAGTGGGGATCGTTTGTACTCGGTATAATGATGTCGTTTCGAAAGGGGATGAACAATTATACGTGAAATTAGTCTGGGCTCCGAGTGAGTGGGTTGGGTGGTCTATATATGATGGTCATCAGCGGCACATTCTTAAATCAGGGGTTTATGGTGTAGCTATTACCTTTTGGGACAGTCTAAATAAATCGTTGGACTTAAATTATCGTGGACATAAAAAAGGGAAATTTAGGACACAATCAAATTTGAAGTTTTTACTGATACAGCAGGACAGAGAAGACTTTAAGTTCTGTTTTCTTTTCTTCGGTTTATTTAAGGTTCCGAGGTCAACATGTTGACAGATATTTCTTGCGAAGGGTAGGTAAATATTTTCCACTTACGCCCCGCAATAAAATCCGATATGTTTCATTGCCTTGGATGATTCAAATTCGGTGGTGGAGAGTTATAGAGGGTCCACTAGAGTATCTTAAGCCCGTAACCCTTGGTATGGATAGGCAGGCCATTAAAAATGATGACTGATGATGATGATGATGAGCACTTCGCAATAAACTTCTCCTTCCAACGCGAAATAAGCTTTCGGAAACACTTTTGACATTCAAATAAAATAGGGCGCAGTTTATACTCTGAAGTATAACTCTAAGATAACAGATACATAACCAAACCAACTTCGAACGCCCTCACGAAGCTGAAAATTGGGAATAGTTACACTACTGCCTAGATGGGTTGTCACTCTGAAGACCTGAAGACAAACATCTTCTTTGATCCCCTAAAGACAGAAAAAGACGCTGGCTATGAGGCATGCATCAAATGGTTCACATCCAGCAAAAGTAAAATCGAATGTGGCGACAGACTGAGGCATTTTACTCTTAACGAGTTGGTCAAGTCAAACAGTAACATCAGCCTTTTCAGGTCATTGTGATGTCCCGAGAAGCCTGGAAGGGGCTTATCCCTTATATTATTATTAATTGACGAAGAGGTATTTTGTAATGCGACCTTTTGGTCTATACTGTACCCCGCGGAAAGGGATTTTCCTCGTAAGAGATTTCCTCGCATTAAGATTTCTTCGGAATAATTTTTGAGTATAAATATAAATCCGTCCTAAATTATTAAAATATTTCAGTGCCCCAAATGATCCCAGCACATTTTCTGGGATTGCACTGTGTAACGAAACTTCCCACTTCGTCACACTTTTATGTGACATAAGATATTTGCATTCGTGACTTATAAGTCACACTGTCTAAGTGGACGCAATTGCATAAGTACCGGAATGAAATTGCCATTCATGGGAGACTTGTCTACTTGTTGATCGTACCAATTTCGTGTGCCAGATAAGGCTTCCGTATAGAAAGAAATTGAATTCGATCAGTGTTCTAAATTGTTGGTGGTTAAGTTTCCTTTGGGAAGCTGGCCTTGAATCAGCAGTGTCAGCACCTTTAGCTGTCTGCTTTATACTGGAGCCACGTTAGCCGTTGGGCCGCATTCCGCATTTTGTAGTACGGAGCCACGCTTGTCGCTGGGCCGCATATCGGAATCGGACCGCATTCTGCATTACGCTTTTCGTTGGACCGCATACAGATACTGTATACTCAACGTTAACCTCAACTTAGGAATTTAATCATTGTTAAGTTGATCATAAGACATCAGTCGATAAGTTGGTTACTGATGGAACAAAGAGTTTGGTGTTTCTTTGGGCAAACCCTGGATCTGGCGAGCAAAACCTTGGGGTTTAGAAAAAGCACATCACAGCTGGACATATCTGATGCAGAGACCTTCTTCACATATATCTAGTTTACAGATGTGCTCCTTTTGCATTGATCTATACTATACCCTGACACCCTGTCTCACTCAGAGAAAAAATGTTATACCAAAGCGGAGAAAACGTTACAATCAACAAGCGATTTGAGCAACAAGCTACGATCCTGAGAATTCACGCAGTCTTTCAGTTACGCCATCAAATTCTAGATACATGTACCGAGAATATAGAAAAAAAATTCACTCGAACGAACGGTTGTGTTGGCTGGACCTTTAGGTACACCTGTGTATGGACCTGTGTATGGGCACATTCAGGGCTCTCTTTCTGATTTTTATTCCTTCTTTGATATAGTTTGCGATAAATTAAGGTGGTCCTGATGGCCTTTTCTATTTTGTTTAAGAACTGTGCCTTTCCTGTACATTAAATCGTATGGCATGTCTTTATTTTATCTCTAAGAACTAACACATTTCAAAAGTCACGCAGCGCAAAAGTGAGTCAACAACAATGCTGCTTTCATTTGTCCTTGGAGTTTAAAAACAATTTTTTTTTAAATACCTATCTATAAATTATTTTTACGTCGAAATTAACTATATTTCGTTATTGTTATTTGTTATCACACTTTTTAGACATTGTTGGTTTCTTGGACATGTTTCAAGCCATTAAAAAAAAACTTTAAAGAGCTTGAGAGTGTTCACTCACTTTTAACGCTCACTGTATTTCGATGTGTCAACTTTTTGAACGTGACAATTGCCAAGAGAACTACATTGCTTTCGTTATTTTGCCAATAGGGTAGTTCGCGCGACAACGTCAGTGTCAAATGAGAAAAAAATAAAGTGACAGCTAAAAAACTTGTAGAAAACAAACAAAATTGTATATGGCGGGAGATAGGGTTTGCCCATTTTATTTGTGAAAAGTTTAAGTAAGTGCAAAATACCAATTGAAAATATTGTGGAATGGAAATTTAGTGTTTGTTAAAAGTGTTTGCAAAAGTGAAATATTTAAATTTGTTGAGATTCTGTGCAAAAATACAAAATAAAATAGTGTTTGCTGTTTTTGCTTTATCTCATATTATGTGTTTTTAAACAGAGTTCGATGTGTCATTTTTGCTTTCAATTTGGGAAATAAATGCAACAATTTGTCGACATTTTTCTTATTTTATTACGTATATTAGTCAGTTTTCGAATGTGCGTGATGATAAAAATTTATTTTGGATTTTTGTAAACAATCTCTACATATATATATCTATTATCTATATATCTATTGAACTTTTGCATACACTTTTAACCATCACTAAATTTGAAGTCTGCAATGTTTTCAATTATAATTTCGCACATTATTATATAAACTTTTCACCAATAAACTATGTAACCTATCCCCCAGCGCCGACATGTAAAATTTGGTTTGTTTTCCTTCAAATTTTTTTGACGTTTCAGTGAAAGAGAAAGCGCACTTCTGAAAGAGATAGCTTCGCGAAATACCCTATTGTCGCCTTTTCTGAAATTTTTGATGACGGAAATCCGCTTCGTGAAATTGTGATCGATTTAAATCATGTACTCGAATGGACCTGATAATAAATATCATTTTATATTCTTCTGTCAAAAAGGCAGTTGTTTTTGTTTGTTGTTTTTCTGTTCGTCTGTGGAACGCTTAGTGCGTAAAGTATTAAGGTATATTCTTAAAAAAATTTAAATTTTATTAAATATGGACATAAGTAGAAAAATATTATTAAAAAATGTTCATTATATGCAATTAAATATAAGTTAAAGGAAATAAATTACAAAAACACAGATCACTATTTATTTTTCTAATAATTTTATTTATTTATTTATAGCAAATTATTACAAGACGAATTTTCTTGTAATTGGACTACCGATTGCTGCATAAATGTTGCCTTGTCTTCCATGTGCACTTCAGTGTTCATGTCATTCTGCAGCGTTCGATAAATTAACGACTGGTCTGTTTCTGGATCTGGTTCGCTATACAAAAATTTCCAACGTCATTTGATCTGACAGTTCTAGTAATCCTAATCCTAAAGCGACCCATACACGTAAGTAATGCGTATTTTTTTAGTCTTCATTTTGGGCGCGCAAAATAAGGAAAAAAAATGTCTCGGTCGTTAGTATACTTCTGATTAAATTTCTATTTTTTTTATATTTGGCCCGCTCTCAAAGTCTCAAGATGAGGTTATGTATTTTTAGTAAGCTGTACAGTGCGAGTAGAATTTCTAGCTTGTTGCTTATGGTTCATTTAAACACAATGTTAAATCTGATGGAGACAAATTATGAATACATGAATCACAGATTTTATTACTGACACTCAAAATGTCCGACTGTGTGTCATATGTATGGGCCGCTTAGTGTAAAATTTGTATTATGTTATGATCCGCTAATAGTCAACTTTAGACGGTTCTGTGTAAGTTTCACCTGAAAAGCCATAAAAAAAATGTAAAACCCTATAGTCTGGTTATCGACACTGTACTGATGAAATTGTATTTAAACTCAATTCATTCATAAACAACATTTTAAGCGACAGATTGGAGTGTTTACATGTTTGACGTTTATGGGTCGCCTAATACATTTTCATATTGGAAAGCAATGTAAAAACCAGATTCATGTAATTTTGCTTAATTTTTCGAAGTCATCAAGGCACTTACCTAATCTATTCATAGGAATTGTATTAAAAATATTCTCCTTACCTGAAAAAAAAAAAAAAAAAAAAAAACAAATTATTAGGATTTAAAGAGATAAATATATGTCATACTTATGGGATGGAAAACCTATCACATAAAATAATATATTTTGGTCAAAAACGCCCCCAAAAAGTAGGCGTGACAATGAATGGCATAGCCTCTATAGCCTTCTCGGAGTTTTAAAACACATTTCAAAGAAAGTTTAATCGAATTATGTCGAGTAGTTTTCATTTCATGCCAACCGGAAACGGACATGAAGCCCCTTACAGTTTTATTATAATGTTAGATTGTATGGAAATAATGCATACCAAAGTGTGTAACACTCAGCGAAACGGGTGTTTCAGCTAGTGCAGCAAAGAGTTTTAATTTGACAGCAATTTAAGAACCATTTTAGACAAAGGAATGCTATACCATAGGAACACTGTACTGTATAGTGTACTTTTTATATTAAACTAGCTCTATCCGCTCGGCTTTGTAAAAGGTGCCCCCCATAATTCACGCAAAATGTAATTTTAATAGAAAATACAGACTTTTAATTAGAAATCTTAAATTTTTTATTGATTCATAGAATAAACAGATTGGGGATATGTATGATGGAATAGCACATCGGATAAATGGCCGCCACGTTCTCTTTTATTTAAATTTTCTATGACTGTTTCGCAGAAATGTGGCTGAATTTCATTAATACACCTCCCAATTTTATCTTTCAAGGCGTTGGTAGTCGTGGGCTTGTTTGCATAGACCTTTGACTTCAAAAAAACCAAAAAACTCCAATGGCTTTAAATCGCAAGATCTGGATGGCCATTTCTGATCGCAAAAATGACCGGTAACACGGTTAGGAAACGACTCATGCAGTAATTGAATTGTTTCTCTGGCTGTATGGCAAGTGACACCGTCTTGCAGAAACCACATGTTGGTCACATCCATATCTTGTAACTTAGGCATTAAAAATTGGGTAATCATGTCACGATAACGAACACCATTAACTGTTACTGCTTGACCAGCCGCATTAGATTTTCAAGGAAGAATAGTCCGATAATGCCTGCAGCCCAAAATCCGCACCAAATTTACTTCTTAACAACCATCAAGATGAAAATGAGCTGCATGGCCAGTATCAGTAGTCATCAGTTCCTGAGTCATTGAACTTTGTAAGCATGAAGTTTCAAGTCTTCGTGAGAATTGGCTGTAGAGAGCCCAATTCATGACTACGGTGCAGAATTGATGTTCCTGGTCTCTCAGCAATACTCTCGCGAACTGCTTCGATGTTTCCTGTTGATCGACTGGTGACAGGACACTCAGAGTGTTTCAGATCACTAATTGATCCAGTCTCCCTGAATTTTTCAATTATTCTCTTCACAGTTGATGGTTTTAAATCGCCAAGACGGCCATATTTTGTTTGAAAATTGTGGACTGTAGCTGAAAAACCTTCATTAATTTTAAAATATTGCTCAACAATGAAAATGCGTTGTTCTTTTGTAGAGCGATGCATTTTTACTAACCCCGAGCTTTCAGCTGTCACATTGTTACCTTTTTTCCGTTGGCTTCACTACTATTAAACAGCGCAAAACTAAAATTTTGTGTGAATTATGGGACACCCTTTATAAGTTAAAATGTAAAATAACCTAAAACGTTGTCTAATGTTGTCCACGCTCATCTTGTTATCACCCCATCAAGAAAAACAACACATAAGTGCCTCCATTTAGTATTAAGGCTGACACCGTCTAGTCGGATGATGTTTTTTTGACATCAATTGTAATGACAATGAGTGTCTTTGCTCAAGTAAGAAGTATCCCATGTGCATTATAAGGCGTGCTTTTTTGAGAATCTATAGCTAGCTCACTTTTACTTTTACATGCAAAACTTTAATATTCACTTTTGGTTTTGTTATACCAAAGAATATATAATTACATATTCTTTGGTTATACTCACTTCCCAAAAAAATACGCCAATAGTTTCCATAAATGCAGGGCCGGACGCCGAACAGGCAAGTAAAAGGCGCTGCATTGAATGGGCGCTTCGTGTAATTTATTTGAATGCTATTGTACGTCAAATAGTGGATCACAATTTAATATACATCAAATAATATTATTAATAAAATTCAGTAGCTATTGTGTATTAAAAAAAATAAATAAATATGTAATGTTGTGAATTGTTGGCATTGTTTAAAGAGACAACAACTATGAGCAAATTACCTATCGACCATTCATTGACACCCACGAATGAAGGGCAGAAAAGAAAAGGCTTGAACAAGGCCCAAATTGGTTCGCGCCTGCCCTGCATAAATATTAGGAGTACATTATTGATAACCATTTTGTCATTTCCTAAATTTCGTAAACACTTTATTTTTGAAAATTTAGTACAAAATGAAAGCACTATACATTTCTCACCAAATGCAAAGCCCACGCCTTAAATATTCTTCTCTCATCTACGACCTTCTTGCAAGGACGTCAGACAAATTCAACACAATAGCCTGATGGTGTCTGGCTTTAACTCATTGTCGCCTAGAGGGAAACCTAAAACTAGACAAGCACAACGTAGTTTTCCCTTTCCCATCTAAATTGTTACTCTTTCGGGTGGTTGTTTTCCCTCAACAATAAAAAAAAAAAACTCCACCCCAAAGTAGCCACCCCCCAACAGCATCGTAAACATTACTACCAGAACTGATGGCATAATGCTCCCAAGCTCACCATGCATACAGAAATCACCCAGACAACTGGCAGTATACTTGACGTTTCCAGTGACTAAAGTAAAATTGCACTGATCCGCAGTTATCGCAGGCTCCCTCCAGCCGAATGCAATAAACCAATAGCTATCCAACCCACCCCAATGGGTGTTGTAACAAAAATACACAAAAGAATGCCAACATCGCATGTAGAACAAATGAAAACGAAAACGGAACTATTATGAGTGGGTGGCTGGGCAAGGACTTGAGGATGCATTCCTATTTCCGAATCCGAAAGGGAAAGTTTCGCTACCAACTCATACCACCCGCCGGCCGCCCCCACCACCCAGTTGACTGCGCTTTGTTTGCCATTGTGCAATCTATGCGCTTGTTTAACTTCACTCTGGTGTTCTTTGTGTCGAATGTTTATACATGGAAAGCATCCCTCTTCAAAGGGATGTTATCTGTTTCTTGCAAAATTCAATCTCTGATGTAGGTATCTTGACACTCTGAGCACGGCCATCGTTTCGGTTCATTTGGGATCTTCGTCGCTAAGGCTCATCTATAGTCTAGTGTTTTGCGTCTGATGGCAGGGGGGCGCGCGTACACATATAGGGGTAGAAAAACTCATTAAACTTTGTAGCGTGGTATGCGTGACTCTATACAGACTAGATATATCGGTGGGTGGCTGTTTTCGCCTAGAATGCATAATAAGTTATGCAGAGTTCTGCTGATGATTTTATACTTTGTGCCGTTGGGTGCAAACAACTCATTTGATTTTATGTTGCAACTCATCTCTTCCCTTGCCAGTGTCGCTTCGTTTATTGTTTAGTAGTTTTGCGGTGGGGGCGAGGGTGTCGACAGGCGCCGAATTGTTAAAAATGGGTGAAACCATTTGGAAAGGACTTACCAAGACGGATAGAACACATAATCCTCGAACTGTGAAAACTTGGACTATTTAGAACGGTAGTTGTTTTTGTTGTCTTTTGGAACAAAATATCAAAAACGAAAATGAAAGTGGGTGCATTCGCTTTGATTGTCAATTTACGATAAACGGAACGAATGATGTTTTTACAACTTGATGATGCTGGAAACTTGACTTTCACTTGAGGGGGATTCAAATGCTGCCAATTGTGGGTAGTTTGTGTTTAATTGTAAATTGAAATGATGCCCTAGAGGTTGGAAAATTACGTGGGTTTTGAAGTAAAGAAGGCGGTGGTTAAATATATTTAGGTAACAAAATAAATTGTGCTGTACCAGAAATTGATTGACCGGCAAAAAGCGATTTCAGTTAGTCACAATAGTATCGACCAATAGTTACTGCTGCCTGAGTGAAACTGGACTTGTTAGCATCAGATTTTTTTTAAGATTCTATATTAGGCGTATTTTTTTGAGGAGCTATAGCTAGCTCACTTTTACTTTTACATGCAAAACGTTTATACTCACTTTTGGTTTTGTTATACTCACTTCCCAAAAAAATACGCCAATTGAAGCTTTTGTTTTTCCTATACAGAGTACGTTTCGTTTGCTCTGACTGGGCAATGCGGTCACTATCCTCTAAGTCGGCTCTCACATTAAGGCGACAATCAATAAGCAACTGGAAATATTAAACCCGCCGCAATATTGTCGCTCGCAGTTATTTTATTTTGAGTTTGAATTGAATTAAGGGCCTCACATCAAAGCAAGTTAATATCTCTCTAACGAAAAATGTTGCTGATTTCGGAAAGAATTATCGCTAGCGATACACAGCGAATGTTAAAAAACAACATAATATTGCTTCCTAGTAGCAACATTTGTGATTATTGCGCATACTACGTGCTATAAAGTTTTGGAAAATAGCTATGTCGGACCATCCTGTTTTCAACACAAAATTCGTCGAAGTTGTGGAGAAATATCGGCGCCTTAGGCGCCATGGGCGGCTCTCAGATTGAGGCAACAAGCAATAAGCAACTATAGTTACTATAGCAACTGCCAATAAGCAATCAGCAACATTTTTCGTTCGAGCGATATTTAGTTGCTTTGATGTGAGACCTCTAATTTAATTCAAAGTAAAACAATTGTAAGCGATAATATTGCGTGTTTCCTATTGCCGGTTGTTTATTGAATGTTGCCTTAGTCGGCTCTCACATTGAGGCAACATTCAATAAGCAACTAGCAATAGGAAACACGCAATATTATCGCTCACAGTTATTTTACATAGAATTAAATTAGAGGTCTCACATCAAAGCAACTCAATATCGCTCGAAAGAAAAATGTTGCTGGTTGCTACAATAATTATCGCTAGCGATACACAGCGCATGTTGAAAAGCAACATAATATTGCTTCCTAGTAGCAATATTTGTCATTATTGACACATTTGCGCTACGTTTCGGGGCTCATTCGATAACAGTTTTGAAATTGGGTGGGATGTGCTCTGAGTTCCTTAGCGCAAATATTTCCACCATGATTTATTAAATTAGTAAATGCAGGGTGCACCCAATATTTCCTTTTCTTTTGCCTTTTTTTTCTTAAATGGAGCCACATTAGAAAAATCGAATCATCGGAGTCGTCGGTTGACATTTAGAAATTTCAGGCAATACTGTTGCTTCGATGTGAGAATAGGCTAAAATAAAGTTGCGTATTGCTTATTGACAGTTGCTAGTTGCTTGGTTGCTTATTGCTTGTTTCCTCAATCTGAGAGCCGCCTTAATGTGAGAGCCGACTTAGGCAATCTGTTGTTTCTGCTTATTGACAGTTGCTTATTACTTGTTGCCTCAATCTGAGAGAGCCGCCTAAATGTCAAGGGCAATTCAACTGATTGGAGAAGTTCTTGACGGTGACCATTTGGATCTTTGGCAATGCTTATAAGATTAAGAGCTGTAATCTGTAAAATTCATTTAAATTTTGGTAAATGATTTATTTTCCAGACTCTTTGGCCACATAATATTGCTTCTTTTGGATTAACCACTGACAGGAACTGCTTTGATAATCCACTCTATTGGTTTGTGTCGACAGTCTTCTATAAATGCTTACATTCTAATTATATCCAAGAGACTTTCTATTGACTTGGTTTGCTTCATGAGGAACTGTCAAAAATCAAAATTCAACCTCTTGTCGAATCTCTGTCTTATTGGACCAGCACTGGGTATAGAATAGGCATAGTTGCATACAGTCGGTACAACCATAGTGAAAGCCTCCATTTTTGTAACAACCCTGCTCCTCTGAATATTCTACAAATCTGTTGCTTTTGCTTCGATCTCGAAGTCGATATACAGGGTTTTTCAATAAGAGCGCTACAAAAGTTTTTTTTTTCAATAAAACAAAAACGGTTTTGGATATCAATGAAATTCTTTATTTCTGTGAAAGTACGATGCCATTATGTATGGAACTCGATTTCTTTAGCATGGCCCAATTTTCGACAGTTTTCAAGCATAAATCGGCCGATACTGCTGCAATTTCACGTTCGATATTCGTACGAAGTTCATAATTTGGGCTTTCTTCAACTGAAGCCTCAGCGGCAGCAATATTCTCGACACTACGGGCACTTCTTTGTCTCACTGGCACGGGAACATTTTGTACTGTGCCTGTGGATTCAAATTTTTCCACTAGACGCTCAATTGTTGATCTGCTAGGACGATTATGACGACCATAAATTGGACGTAGCGCTCTTAACGTTGAGGCCACTGACTCCGAATTTCAGTAGTAAATTTTAATAATTTCGACTCGTTGTTGGCTCGTATATCTCTCCACCATGAAATGGCAAACCTTACTGAAGAGAAAAGTCAAAGAGGGCGCAAGAAATTCGGCGTCGTTTGTTGTCCCTGTCGCTCTACTTTTGTAGTGTCCCTACTGAAAAACCCTGTATAAATTGCCAGCTGATTTCGCAGCAAATACCTACATTTTCGCTTAAAAATCTCAGTCAGATCCGGTCCAGATTCTTCTATCGGACAATTGCAAATAACCGACAAAGAGTTGTTGAATTGCAAAGACAAATTTGTTAAACACCAACAAATTTTAAAAATTGTCGGCACCCTGTATTTTGCAAAATTTGAATTTTGTGCCATTTAATAGTACAGTAATGCCAACGGAAAAAAAGATAACAATGTGACAGCTGGGGCTATACCACGAAACAACAAGTACTGTGGAATGGGAGCATTTTAACATATTGCTCAGATAAATTGCTACTGTTTAACAATACTTGTTGTTTCGCGGTACTGGCCCCTGGCAGTGCTGGGTTAATAAAAATGGATCGCTATACAAAAGAACAACGCATTTTCATTATTGAGCAATATTTTAAAATTAATGAAGGTTTGTCAGCTACAGTCCGCAATTTTCGAACAAAATATGGCCGTCTTGGCGATTTAATCAACTGTGAAGAGAATAACTAAAAAATTCAGGGAGACTAGATCAATTAGTGATCTGAAACACTCTGAGTGTCCTGTCAGCTGTCACCAGTCGATCAACAGAAAACATCATCGAAGCAGTTCGCGAGAGTATTGCTGAGAGTCCAGGAACATTAATTCTGCACCGTAGTCATGAATTGGGCTCTCTACAGCCAATTCTCACGAAGACTTGAAACTGCATGCTTACAAAGTTCAATGACTCAGGAACTGAAGACTACTGTACTGACCATGCAGCTAATTTTCATCTTGATGGCTTTGTTAATCGTCAAAATTGTCGCACTTAGAGTTCAGAAAACCCTGGAGTAATTGTTGGGAAATAAATGCATCCACAACGCGTGACTGTTTGGTGCGGATTTTAGGAAGAAATTCAAAAATTACTGTCGAGATTTGTATAATGTTTTCCCTTGTCCGTGTTTAGCACAAAGTACAAGATTTAAGGTGGGTTTCCACATGTCGGTTGATTGACAAAGTTTGACATCAGCCCTCGCGTTTATGTCATTGAACGACATGAACGTCAGTTCATTTCGACTTAAGCCAATTGACCAACTTATGAACTCGATGCCAATTAAATTTTCTGTGTCAATTATAGACATTATAGACATTTTGTTTGACAATTCAGCTATTTCCACCTGTCCAGTGGTTTCATTGTCAGTTATTGTCAAACGCTGTTAGTCAATTCATTGACAAGCAATTTTTCGCTATTTCAACTTGCCAATTACTTAATTGACATAAAAATACGTCAATTGTCAATTTCAAATCGACAAGTGGAAACCCAGCCTTAGTCAAATCTTTCTATAAATCACGAGACTTATCATACATTTTCAATACTTCAGTATAAATCACAGGATTTGACATAAATCACGAGGTTATATATATAAAATGAATCGATATTTTGTTGGTGATGTGACGCCATAACTTGAAAACGGCTGCATCGGTTTGACTATTTTTTTTTTTTCAAATGTTATAGAAGCTTATTAAAGAAAATTTTTTAGAAAATTTGCCTCCACCATACAAAAAAAACATTCAAAATCGTATACGTACATATCTCGAAAACCACCGAACCGATTGAGGTCAAAATGTTCAGACAATTTTAGGTATTGGCCAGAAAATTTTCCTGCGAAGATTTGTCAATATTATAAAAAGGGGAGTGGCGCCTCCCATCATTTTTTTTCAAATTTGGAACAACTATAGGCAATACAATTGCTGAGGACGAGCAAAACCGGGTGTGTACAGTACATATAAGTACATCTACCATCGCGGACCATTCATAAAAATAATCTCGAATGTAAATATTATGAAATTCAGCACGTCATTCAGCACAAACTAACAGAAGTACCTATACATTTGTAAATTTTCATTGAGTATGTAGAAATAACATACGAATCCAGTTTAGTAAGTCTGACAGCTCTTTAACTTCATGTTGCTGAGTTGACGTTTATATTCGCAACACCGACAAATCAAATCAAGAATTACTCGACTTACTACTGAGTTGATGTCTATTTGTGTCAACATATTGTCTCTGAAGAACTCAGTTTTGACATTTATACTAGGTTATTGGAGTGTATGGGAGAGCGCAGTTTGACAATTGTCAAGAAGTGACATACCGGCAATTCAAATAAATTTTTGCGTTCATTTGAGCCCAGGCAATTCACTTATCTTTCATGTTATTCAGCACAACATTCAGCACAAACAAATATAACATGAAGTTGTTTGCCTCAATCGATGCCCATCTTCCTCAATGTTGTATGAGTTTTAATGTTTTATTTTGTCTATATTACTAGCCCGACGAGTTTTTGAGTCCACCCCTGAGGGACAACGTGTGCTACCCTTAGGAGGGCGACCTCAACCAACTTGGTGTGCTGTGCATAGCTGGAGGGGCTTGTTGGTTGAGGCCGTGGTCCACCCCGGACTGTAAGCGCCCCACCAAAAGTAAAGTAAGCCCGCAAATGTTAAACATTATGTACCTACAGATGGGCAATGAATTTGCGGAAAATTAGCAATTGCTTGAAATTGAACCTGCCAATGACACTTGGAAGGCATTTTTTGTAGGTATGTCTAATATCTCATTTATTGTACCTAAACCCTTCTGGTGTGTCAGTCAAAAATATTTCAGGAACGAACTATCTACATCAGAGCTTATCTCAAATCGAATCCAATGAAGTCTAGCTTCAAAATACCTGGGCAGAACTGCACCAGACAATTATTCCCAAAATTCGCTCCCAGAAAATCCTCACTCTCTCATTAATCTAGGCAAAAATATCCTTAGAATTCAGACAGGTATAATTCTTGGCCATTGCCTTATGAAAAAACATCTTCACAAAATTGGCATGTAGACTCCGTCTTGAGAGTGACAAATCCTCTCTTCAATCGCAAGATTTGCTGAAGTACTCACAGAAAAGATACTTGGCTTCCTGACTGTCTCCAGGTTTAAAGATGACTCTAGGTGGGATTTGATTTCACCATGGAAGGCACAATGGGCTCCTCTTAAAGAGGTCACAGTCGTGCCAGAGACCCATGAAGGTTCTCCCGACTTATAGTCTATTCTTAAATGCAAATCTAGTTATTACTGAGCTGCAGTTTCATTATAGAATTATCATTAGCCACTGTGCTTGCCACTTTTAAAAGCGGTGCCGATGGCGGTGCAAACGCAATGCAGACTTACTGCAGAAGTACCTAATTGGCCTCACAGAGATCTACAATTCACAGAGCCTATACAGACAGGTTCCCAGTTTAAAGACTCATACGAATCTACATAGACGCAGAGAATCAAGTCTAAAGCGGAGGTATAGAGATGGAAATCTAAAAACCCTCTGGGAACGGTACCGATGAATAAGCTGACAGCGTCACTCAGGAGGCAAAGTTGCCATATAATAGTTGACACATAAGGTGACCCTAGGCCTTAGACTTCTCACAACCATACATGGCTGAATTGTGGAACTTTCGCAGGACAGGTATACTTTCGGATCTTTTTCAGAGACTAAGACTTAATTTCTGTTTTCTATAGTCCAGCGCATTAGCCACTGAGGCCTCAGGCCTTTGGGACTTGATGGGTCTGACTCGCTATAAACTCTGATACAGATATGGCATTAGACATCAAGAGAAGCCAATTGATGTTTCTTTGGACTAAGAACAAAATTTGTTATAGCTAGCTAGGCCTTGTCAAGAAATACTAACAAGGCTGTAAGTATGTATGTATGACTCAGTCACATCATCCAAGTTTTGCTCTGTGGCGCTGAAGCAACTAAATAAAAAAATAAAAAAAAAAATTAAAAAAAAGAACAAAAAATATTGACGAAGGCGGATGGGAATCCATATCCTTGGAACAAAATTCGTCAACTGATTTTCTGTCCCGTTTCCTTTGGGGCTTTGAAAGAGGTGACTTTACAGCAAAATCGTACACCGACAGGTAAAAAAAAGTGTGAACCGTCTGCTAGGTTAGACAGAATGGCCCAAGATCTAAAACATGAAAAGCGAATGGAAACCAACGATAGGGCGTGAAGGGTTTTTAATTTTAAGCCGGGGAAACAACACTACCTAATGAAAAACTCAACCTTTCGTCGACTTTCTGTCGTGATATGCTCATTTGCCTATCCCTTTATGATGCTCTCTGATTTCTTTTCGCCTGTGTTTCCTTTTTGAGTCGAACGCAAAGTTGTTCCCAATTTACAAGTTTATGCAGAGATTCGTCTTTAAAGAAAGCTTCAGATGACAAGGTTTTAGTACCTACTCTTCCACGAAAAAGAACAAACGCTAATCCAAATCCAACCCCAGGCTTGAGATCAAAAATGTAGGTATACACCCTACAGCACGAAGAAAAGTAAAATTCCAGGTCAAGTGTCGGTGTCGCCAATACCCTCGAGGCAGTCAAACTTTGAAGATACCTACTCATAATGACAACGCCCAGTTAAAGTTCAAACACTGGCTTCCTCACAAATTTCAACTAAACGAGGGTGTCTAGCCCACATAAGTGAGCCAACACCTTTCCATCAACTTTTCGACATTTCTTGCCGTCTTTGGTGGAAAATTGATTTCTCTTTGATTTAATGTCAATTGTAATTAAGTCTGACACGATTATTTGAGACCTATTTGTGACCCTTAAAAAAAAGCCTATACACTACGACGCACTCAAATCAAATGGCGGTGAGTTAGGCAATGTACCTACAGACAAAACTCACCCCCAATCCACCATAGGGTGAAAGAAACTTTTACTCGCATAACCTTGAAACCATGTACCTCCCTAACGACCGCCAGACAAGTTAAACAGCCTCTTGTGCGAGGTTTTTTTTTTGTATTTTCTCGGCTGTCTGTTGGAGACTGGGGAGGCCCTTATGCCTACCCATGGGCGGTAGGATGTGCGTAGGTTGAACGTATTTTAATCATTCTAATCATTCCAAGTTCATAGGTCTAACCCAGAAAGATATACCTTCCCCGGTTATGATTCGTTCGTAACCCCAATGAGTTCATGGTCGAAGGGTATAGCTTCGATCGGCCAGAAACGACACTGGCGGCGCGACGCCTTTAAGATTTCCAAACTTAGTTCGCACGCAGGAGAAGCTTGCGAACGGGGGTGAGATCGCCCCCCAAAAAAACTGCCTTTTTTTAAGCATTCTTCAGCCCGGCATTGTCCTGCTTCGAGTAAATAAACTCGTGTCCTTGAAAAATAAAAAGCTTTTCCTCATTTTAACTTTGCCATCGACGGAGAAAGTATTATTGTTGTTGCTGGTCTCTATATTCTGTATCCAGGCCTATACGAAGTTTTTATATAGAGCGACGCATACTATTACGCACACCGAATGCTAGACTGGCGAAAAGTTCAACTTTATATCCATATCCACCGTTGTGCGTATATATAGTAGAATATCCTGGCAGACGTTCTTTTTGTGTCGTCGTTATATTTCAGTGTGCGTTGCAAAACTGTCTGGAGAATGAGGCTCAATATAAAGTCTATGAGAAGGACGACAACCTTTCGAAGGGTGGTTGCGCTGGTGATTTGTGTGCAAGTATAGATGTAAGTGTTATGTGTGAGCTTATCGGGCGATACTTTGGTTGTGTTTAGACCGAAAAAATAGGTACTGCGCTGTACATATTTTGGTGTGTCTACAGGACGGAAGAAATGACCTGTCTCAAATGGTTTAGGGGTTTGGGGTAGGCTTCAAGGTCGACCACGAAATTGCAATAACATGTATCGCGTACACCGAACAGATAGCTTTTTTGGGGGCAAGATGTATATCTATATGCGATGTACCTTCCTAATGGGTTCTATGATTACGGCGTATATTATGGATACGGATAGTTTACGAAGGTTGTGTTATACTAGCTTAAGGGAGGGGTTTAGTTGGGACTATTAGGCTGATTAGGAGGTTTATTGCCCCAAAAAAGGTGCTTGATGGATTTTAAGATTTAGACTGATGTAGCTTTGTGGAAAGCGGAAGGGGTTTACTGAGTTAGTAGTAGTAGTCTCTATAAATATGTCAGTGATGACACTAGGATTTATTTCGAAGCGAATGGCGAACTTAGGTTATTAACGAAGCGTTTAAAAAGTGTCACATCTATAGGTAGCGCGAAGACCGTCCATATAGACACAGGTGCCACGAATAAATGTAGGGCTCTGCTGCCGCAGGAACTATGCAGAGGTATATAAGTCACAGATTATGCCAGAGAAGCACGCATCAACTTAGGTCTGTGCTCATGTGAGACCGATTTCATCAACATATATGTACAATTTTTCAGTCTGGACCCGTCCTTGGGCCTTGATTATGTAATCATTTTTAGCCTTTACCTTAAAATATTTGTAGGTCACAACAGATAATTTTATAAAATTGCCTAAGGTGGATAAATATACTTAAAGAGAATGTTCCGATTACCAGCTTGATACCCTTATAGAAGCAACAGTACCATCGACCCAATTTTCTGCGACCTTTAGAACGTCAGGGAGAGACAAGATTTATACCATTTCATTGCTAGATGCAGGACCCCATCCTAAAGGAGTTTCTTTTAAATTTCTTTTGATGTAACTTCAATGGAAATGTATGAAGTTCTGGACGTTTTGAATGGCAACATTGGCTGGGAAACTTTATGCCAATATGTATACAACAACCACGATGAGCTACCAGACAACGTATCACTGAAGGAGACTGTTAAAATGATTTGCATTGAAAAATAAGTTTACAAATTGTCAACCTGGTAGACGGCCTTCGGTCAAATCTTATTAAACTTAAGATAAACCAAATGTAAACCTAAAGTTATGATTTAAATAAGGTTTTCTATACTTTTACTACTTCTGCTAAAAGGATTATTACAACTGCGCTGAAATACGGGATACGGATACTGTATGTCTAATAAGGATGAACCTTTATCTTGATCTTTTGTAAATTTTGTGAAATGTAGCCCTAAAGCAAAATTATTACCTAATCTAAATAACCTACATAAATAACTGCATCTAAGCTAGAAACTGAGGCGTAGAGGTAGAGACGTGCTCGTGCGCAATGCCCACGATCGTGTGGGCTCTCACCAACTTCAACCTAGAGACAGTCACTCTTTTTAACTTTCTCGTATACCTACCTACGTAGTAAGAGAAAGATATTGTTTTCGTACAAAATTTCGAGCTCGAGATTTTGATCAATTCTGATAGGGAAACTCAAAAAAGTGGCTCTCGCAATTCTGTCCGTCCGTATGTCTGTCTGTCCCACCCCTGGGGAATCTAAACGCTTGGAGGGATTTGTTTTAAATTTCGTATTTTAGAGTTTGTGGGCTTCCCGCTAGGAGGCGTTTTTTTTATTTTTATTCTAGCTCTAATATTAACGGTACTCCCATATAAAAATTTTACGAAATATTAAACAATAGATTTTTATAAAAACGATTTGAACCAAAATTGACAGTTGAGTTAACGTAGGCTTGATTAGCATGACTGCATACCCAGTTTTTCGCTAAAAAGTTCAGCAACGGCAGTTTTGAAAATTGGCTTTTTCTCGAAAACGGTAAGAGCGATTTAAAAAAAATATATTTTTAAGGTACTATTGTTATTCTTAACTTGATATCAAACTCAGTTTTTTTTCTAAAAAGACCGCGTCCTTTGATATCCAACCAAATCCCTAATAATAGTACATACTTTAAAAAACTGCTCAGATATCAAAAACGCCGTTTTCGAATATGATAAAAGTGTTACTTTCAGTTTCAGGTAATGCTTAAATCAGTTTTGAGCTAAACAGTTGCAAAACAGTGTTTTTTGAACCATGAATGCGTCCTTCGATTTCCACCCAAATCGCCAAAAATGGTACTTTAAAAACTGCACATATCTCGAAAACGCCATTTTCGATTTGGTTAAAAATGTAACTGCTAGGTAATGTTTATATCCTGAAGAATACGTCGTACTCAGTTTGTTTACGTATGTTTATGTAGTATGTAATACGTTATTAATTACACTTTAAGTGGTCTCATTTTAAACGTAAAATTTGCTGAAATGACTCTGAGATTCTGCGAGATTCGCAATAAACGAGAAAGTTAGGTGTAGGTACATTTTTTTTATTGACTTATAAATCTACTTTTATCGGGCAACAAGTTTAAAAAGGCTCGAAATAAGATAGGCTCAGATATTTTTCTTGGAACCAGGGGCTTAATTTTTGCGATTTTTGATAACCACCTGTGGCCCATAACAATATAACAAATTCACAAGTGAATTTCTACAAAGCTACACGTCTGCTTGATTTATCGCCATTATTGTTGTCAGATTCAACAATTACTTGTTAGACTTGTGGACTTTTTGTTTTATATTTTAGGCCCCTAATGTGTAAAACAAGGATCGTAAAACGAATACAATGGTAGGTGTTATTTATATAATGCGTATAAAAAAAACAGAAGACAATTCTTAAATTACATTTGACCTGTAATGGTGGTGGTTGTGAACTTTACAATGCCGGAAAAAGAGGAAAAAAGAAAATACATATGGAGCATTTTATATTATTGCAATAAAGTGAAGTTAGTGAGAGTTCGGTTATGATCTAAAATTGTACCAGACGGTTTAAATGTCCAATCGATTACAAAGGGTGGGCCAAATACAAGTTTCGTTTAAAAAATGCAATAAAATGAACAAAATTATTTTTGTTTTTTTTTATTATGGCTTTTTTAGTAAGAGCAAATTAAAGACCACAACGTCGTTCAAGTTAATTAAAGACCACAACGTCGTTCAAGTGGATGTCTCGGCTGGCTCCGCAGGAGCGCATTCTGTCCCTTCAATTTTCCAAGACCTTGTTAATGGTTTCGGGCTGTAGCTCACGGGCTTGGATGATATTGGCCTGAAGTGATTGAATCGTTTCCGGATTGTTGGCATAACTTCGGTCCTTCACGGTTCCCCATAAAAAAAAAAGTCTAAAGGGGTCAAATCGCAGCTCCGAGGCGGCCAATTGACATCGCCAAGACGGCTGATAATACGATTTGGAAATTTGGTGCGCAAAAGATCGATTGTGGCATGGCACGCCATCCTGCATGAACCAGAGGTCGTCCAAATCCATGTCTTATTCAATTTCAATAGAAAAAAGTCGGTTAACCTGGCTCTGTAACGCCCACCGTTGTCCGAGACGTTGTTCCCAGCCTCATTTTCGAAGAAGAATGGTCCAATAATGCAACCACTCCACAATCCGCCCCAAACTGTCACTCTCTATATGGATGCATTGGTTTCTTGACATACCAGGCTCACGCACTTTTTGCACAAACTTGCGTACAGCATGCGCGGTGGGTGCTTAATTTCGCCAAAACTTTTTTTGGAAAAAAACGAACTGTTTGGGCTACTCAGCATTCACTTTGGAAAATAGTTTTTAATATTTTTCAACGTTGTCCAAGGTACTGACTTTCTGTCAAAATGTTGAGCGGAAAACAGCTGTCAGAGTCAAAATAACCTATAATTAAAAAAAAAATTACTAGATGGCCCGACCCTTCCTTACTTGAAAACCCCTATAGTGGCGTCCTTATATCAAAAAGTACTGAATTCATTAGCGATTAGCCTATCAACGGATATTCATTTTACATACTGAAGAAGTTTTGGTCAAATTGCGTCGTTCACTCAAAATATTAAATTTTCTGTTCGCGTGGTTAATCATTGTCGTCAGTTATGATTGTGACTTGTGAGGCGTTGGGCAGTACTTCTAAATTAAGACCAAATGTAGGCGGCTGAAGTAAAGGCAGCCATGGCTGGCTTTCGATGAGTGAGGCGAGTTCTCATGAGAAGTTATACGTATAAAAATTTGGAATTTGTATATGTATTTTTTTTGTGAAATGGTCATTTAAATCTCATAGAAGGTCGTTGAAATCATTGAAATTTCGGAGCTCTAAAGAAACCAAGTAGGGACATGAAACAGGAAGTGATAGATATAGAAGAAGCTTTGAAGCAGCTCGAGTAGATTGAGACATGGGAGAGAAACGAAAAGGTGACAGACTCGAAATATGGGACAAAAAGAGACGCTGGGTGAATAGGTTGTCAGTGTCATGTCATGGGTGAGCGCTGAGCACACAATGAACGGGCTAGGTACATAGCAACACACCAAGCATCGCCATGTTTGTTTTTAAAATACTTGCGATTTAGGTAACCATTACCACCCTCATCTAAATTATGAATGGAGCTTCATGAAATTTAATCGCCAATTCTAGGCTCGCCATCTTTAATAATGGGAAATGGAAATACATCCACTGGAAGCTATTTTGATTTCCTGATAATTTTCATTTGTTTTGATAGATGACATATAGTATCAGGAATGTTTAATAAATAATTCATAAAGAGCTCCACGTTGGGCGCCACTTTCCGAAATTTTTTCGGTTAAATTTTGTATAATACCAAAATATGGGCAAAACTAACACTTCAGACTTTACTGCCACCGTTTTATTTATTTCCAAGTCAACCAGCTGGTAGCCCCGTCATATCAAGGGAGCAAGCCGCACACTGATTACCATCCAGACAGAGACACACCAATTTTCTGGCACAACAGGCACCAAACCTGACTGGCAGATTTTAGGCCTCGATGTCTAAAACTAAATGGCGATGTGTGACTCTTACTACGTGTTGTTTTGTTTTTGCCACTTTGTTTTGTTGTCATTTCAATTGGACGGACACCTTTACCTTCCACAATAGCTAGCACACACATGTGCCAATTTGTGGCCATAAACGACCAGTTTGTATGCGTTCCCATATGGAAGCGCTTCACTCTCTCTCTCTCTATGCAGTGAGTGCTGTTCCGCCGGCCGTCTTGCCTTACCCACCCCTAAAGTCGATTGGGGTCTATGAAACATTTTGAACTTTTAAGAAGTTAGTTCTTGACCAGAATTTCGACGCCTTGTAGCCGATTCTATCTGAGACAAAAAAAAATCAAAAGAAAACCCCCTTCAAGATTATGTTGTGCGCGTTGTGTGGTGTGGAATAGAAAGGCTATGTCCGCGGCTGGTGGTGGTGGAGGTGCCGCGGCCACCGCAGCATGATTTTGCGCTTGAAGTTGATTAATTTCGTCGTTCTTTCGGTTTCGGTGGTAGTTAGTCAGCACCAATCGATGTGAGGTGAGCAGTCATTTGTTGTCGTTCTGTTTTTGTTTTGTTTTGCATCTTTTGTTTAAACGATTTCGATTGCAATTGTGCTGGCAATCCGTCGTCGACGTCGTTGTCGTCGTCGTCCTCCCCGTCTTGCCTGCTGAGTTGTTTTAGAGGTGCGTTTCAAGGTTGGCGCACTGCTGCAGCGCAGCACTAATAGTACAGTGGTACTCTGTCTGCAGCTCTATGTGCAAGTGGATATCTTGGGGAATTGGAAAATTGTTGACAGAGTTTGATTTAATGCCTTCCATCAAATTTAATTGAATTCGTTGGCTGACTGAGCGAGAGCGGGGCTGCAAAGTTGACTAGTTTGCGGATGATTTGTGCGGCATGTACATTGTACCAGGGTTAACGCTTGTAACATGATACCTTTTGGTTTGGCAGCAAATCAAAGTTTGCCAGTTTGGTGTGTTGGGGTGGTGGTAAAACCCACCTTGAGGCTATTGGAAGTAATGCATGTAAATGGGTTGATCTGTCAGTCAGGCGGCGGCGGCAGTGTGTGGTTTTTTTTTTTTAGGGTCCTACACGTAGGTGCCTGCGTGCTCTATTTCCAGTTTAAAGTGATTTATTCGAAGCGTTTTTGTGAGTTTCGAGAAATAATTTGAGGAATTTAGTTCCGCTGACTGTATGGTGGATGTTTGATTTATTTTGAGTGGCGTTTGTGAAGTATTGACACAGAGTTGTGTTGGCGCCAAAATGTTGAACGGATGTTGATCGTGGTGAGATTGATTTTTATTTTTTTTAAAACGATGGTTACGCTTATGGTCAGCTTGATATTTAGTTTATCAAGCTGTATTATGGTAATTACTTTTACTAGACTGTGAAGATCTAAGCAATTCAATGGAGTTTCCAGTTGTGTACCTATATCTGACAGGGAATAGCATCGTCAAGTTGTAAATCAGTAAATAACTTAGCTTAGCTGGTTTCTTTAGGGTTAGGTTAAAAATTTAGTCATTATAAGTACCACTTTCAAGGTCAGTTTTCAAATCTATTTTCGGCTAGGGCTTCTATTGGAAGCGGTTTTCATTTTGAAGAACTGCTATAGAACTATGTACTTCCTTCCCGACGGTCTGTAACTATATTATGTGTTTCAAAAGTTCATTGGACAGAAACACCTTTTTGGGTCTTTTAAGCGCCATATTTTAAAAAAACCTTTCGAAAATCATAGTTATTTAAATTTTACCTCTTAAAATTGACTCGTCCTGCAACTGCAAGTCAATTAATTCCTCTAAGACGGTCGCCTCATATATACAGACCTACCTGATGCCATTACAGTCTAAATCTTCGCCAAACGCCTTCCAATACTTTTTGGTTGCTTTTACAGCCGATTGGGAAGTTAGTCGCGCCTCCATCATCTACGTGATTCAACACCTTAAAAAGAGCTATAGTCGACTTTCTGATTGCTTCTTGAACTCTGAGCGTTCTAAGCGGTCTTTTCTCACAACCAGCGATGACACTACTTCACTCTGCAAACATCTTCTGAAGAGGCAAAGACTGAACAACATTCAGAGTGACAGTTGGAATTTAGTCAAACATTTCAGATTGTCAAATTGACATAAGATTCGATCTTGCTGATACATTTATTTCAAGAGCTTTTAGAGGCAGGGGTTGCCGTTTAACCAAGGGATACGTTTGCGTGTTTGTCTGTTTTTCAGCAAAGGCTAATGTTGGTTAATGCCATCTACAGGGTGGGCCATCTAGTGGTTTCTTTTAAAATCATGGGTTATTTTGACATATTTGATACTGACAGCTGTTTTCCGCTCAAAATGTATACAGAAAGTCAGTACCATACCTCCGCGGAACGAAATGAGTTGCTTTACGCTTGGACAACGTTGGAAAATATTAAAAACGATTTTCCAAAGTGAATGCTGAGTAGCCCAAACAGTTCGTTTTTTTTTTCAAAAAAGTTTTGGCCGAAATGAAGCACCCACCGCGCCTGCTGTACGCAAGTTTGTGCAAAGTGCGACGTTATCGTCGAGAAGCCAATGCATCCATAGAGAGTGACAGTTTGGTGCGCATTGTGGAGTGGTGGCATCATTGGACCATTTTTCTTCGAAAATAAGGCTGGGAATAACGTTTCGGTCAACGGTGGGTGTTACAGAGCCAGGTTAACCGACTTTTTTCTACTGAAATTGAAGACATGGAATTGGATTACCTCTGGTTCAAGCAGGATGGCTTTTGCTCACCAAATTCCCAAATCGTATTAACAGCCGTCTTGGCGATGTCAATTGGCCACTTGGGAGCTGCGATTTGATCCCTTTGGACTTTTTTTGTGGGGAACCGTGAAAAACCGATGTTGTGCCAACAATTCATAAACGATTCAAGCACTTCAGGCCAATATCATCTAAGCAATCTGTGAGCTATAGCCCGAAAACATCAACAAGGTCTTGGAAAATTGGAGTGACAGAATGTGCTACTGCGAAGCCAGCCGAGGCAGCTACTTAAACGACTTTGTGGTCCATAATTAATGGGAATGTTTGCTCTTACTAATAAAGCCATAACGCATGGAAAAAATTTAATTTTGTTAATTTTATTTAATTTTTAAAAAGAAACTTGTATTTGGCCCACCCGTAGACTCTATTGACTAGTTGGTGCAGTGAATCAGTGGTTCGTCAGGTTCGATTCCCAAACCAATTTACATTTCGTCAACGTCTGACAAACGTCCATGAATATAACTGTCCCTTGTCTATTCCACAATTAGAATTCGGTAGCAACTTGAAGGAGCGTTCCATTCATCCAAAAAATAAAAACTCGCCTAAATGAATGGTTGTGAAATAGGCCAAGGACTTTTGGCATCAAGCTCATGTTTTTTGGGTCCATGTACACCAATACAAATTCGCGGCAACAATTTGGGCCGATGAACTGACGAAAAAGAATTAGATCAAATTTAAAAAAATTTGTAAAGTGAGCGTAAACAGTCGGTAGTGCAATTAACGTCCATGGTAGCAGGTCCCACATTTTATTTTAAGCTCTCTGACGAAGCCAAACGATTGCTGCGATTTATTATGCCAGAAGCAATTAGTGGGCTGAGTGGGCGTGAACAGTCAATCGCGTAGTACTCCGAAGGTATGTCAGAACTCATATTGTGATAATTCACATTTTTTATAGTGAAAAGAAGACTCCAAATCATAGAGCCCTTAGACTCCAGTACTGGTAAATTTTCTACCAATTAGAAATTTCTTTCCAGAGGAACCTGATTATGCAAGGTGGCGCAAAACTTATGATGTTCTTTAGCTGTAATGAAAACCTTTGGTTCTGCTTTGGGATTTTGTTTATTTGAAGTCTTCAATTTGTTTCCACTAAGTCGAGAAAAAGATATCAGCTAAGTGGCCGACGTCAAAATTGATGACCATTCGGGCCCGATTTAAGATATATTCCATCACTCTTGCAAGAACTTCCGGCGATATTCCCTCGCATTCTTGACAAATATTCTCTTTGAAGGCTTCAAAATTCTGAGGCTTGTTGACATAAACTCGTGACATAAAAAATCCATCAGCCATCAGAATTTCGGTTATAGCTCAACAGCTATAACATCTGATGCACTGACTGCACTACCTGTACTTTGTAAAGGACCATCTTACAGTCTTTCACCCAAAAGTCTATGTAAAGACCGCCGATTGATGCCGTGGCACGTCATATGGACGACACTTCTGGCTCCTCTGCGACATCTGGAGCCACAGCTGAATTAAAAAGGGCTGCTCCGGCGCCGGCCAGACCTGTCAGCATCCCGTCTTTTTTCATACTTTTCTAGACGAGCGGCTAAACATTGCAGTGTTTCCCCAGTTAGTGTCGAACCTCTGGGAAATCTGCTGCGTCAGCACCACCGACGAATAAATCCGCAAAAGGAAAATTGAAACAATTATTTCCCATTTTCTTAGTACAGCAATTTATATCTTATTGAGGTGTATTTTATACCTGTTTACTTCACAATAATGTCAAACAGTCTAACCACTTCAATATGGCTACAGCCAAATGATAACGAATTACCTTACCGTCTATAAAGGACTTCTTGTTATCCAGAGAAATAGTTAGACTTAAGTACCTTGCGTTATTGCAAATCGCTTCGAAGGCGCTTGTCTGATACAGGAACCCAAACTTCGTCAATCTAAGCTTGAATACCGACTGACAAGTTGACAAAACAGCTAAGTTGAGGTGAAAGTACAGGACCTTGCTGCGACAGACTTTGAAAGCGCAATTCCACAAAATAGATGCGCCTGACGATTGTTTTCACTTTTGTAGTGACATCCCTTGAGTGCAACGGTTATATCTTTTAGAGTTCCCTAGAACATTGCTATATAGTGTATCTCTTCAATGTTTTCTCGTAAGCAAGTCCATTAGAGACCATCAAAATTTCATGTTCTTTCCGGGCGGACCGAGTCCCCTCGCAGTCCATTCATAGCGATCCACAACACAGTCCACAATCAGCCAATCAATAGGTTCCACAAGGTTTGCTGTACGAATTAAACATCTTTTCGATCCAAAAACAAACTTCATCGTGTCAAGCTCTTACTTTGTTTTGAGAATAAAAAACGAATCCAAATCTCCAGCTAAGAACAACTCCATTCACGAATACTACCATCCTCTTCATACAGCCATCGACATTCTTTCTTGCCGACCATAAATCGAAACCGCCAACAGAACGCAACCGCCAACAGAACGCAACCAACAATATTCTCGAAAAAGTTCTCCCCATAAGTTGTCCTAAATCTGTGGCGACATTCATATTTGTAGCTGCGCCTACCGTTGCACAGTATAGGCCTACCTTAACATTATTATGCCTACGGGGCGTGCTGTGAAGGCTGCGCGTTCATTAGAACTCTTTTGGCCAAAACACAGGCATTCCAAATGTTTCTACATATGAAAAAATGCAAATTTGTTTCTCCGCACTTTATCTAGCCCCAATATCGCTCTGAGAGCATACACACGTTTAACGTTTAAGCTGGCCATTATAGGCCCAACATCAAACGCGTCCTTGGACGAGGAGAGGCAGTTGTTGCCACTGCTGCTGCTGCTGCACTCTAATTACCCACCCTGCCTGGTCGAGGACAACATAGCCGAATATTTTAAATTTGTTTGCTCGCTAACACTGTTAGCCAGAAAAGGGAGTTGTCGTCCATGTCCACATAAATGCTGCTCTCAACTAGGCCGAGTTATGCATAACGTCAACCAACGACGACGACAACAAAGCACTAGGCCTAGTTTATTGCAGTGTCACGCAAGTTCCCTGAAGGAGTTCGTGCTCCATGTTGCCACTGTGACTGTTGCTGATTGTGGTGGTGATGGTGTTGATGTTGATAGCCAGGGTCACAGATGCAAATCTCGATAAACAAAAATATCGCGCAAGTAAAAGTGCTATTTGCGCGCAGCACTTTGACACTGATATTCGTTCAATGTAATCCATGCGGCAGACCATGAAGACCGCCGCCACTGAAGAGGAAGAAGAAGGCGATCAAAAGAGCGTGCGTTCAACGCATACACATGCCGATGACACGGGATCCGCGCTCCGTCCGCGCATTCTAAGTGCGTTCACGTTTATAGTGTCGTTGTGCGTGTTATCCGTACGATAGTTGCTGCCGCTTCATGCAATTTAAATGTGGCATTTGTGCGAGTGCGAGAGTATAAATTAAGCAGTGCGCCTTGACATCAATTAGTTCATGCACATTTAAAAAAAATTAAAAAAAAACTCTCTGTTGGTGTGTAAATGTTCACCTATCCCTCTCTCTCTCTCTCTCTCTGTCACTCGGTAGCTTTCAGTTTCTAATTCTGCGAATTGCATGCGTTTTCGTTGTTACTTTTCGTGAATATTGTTGCCAACAACAGACGTTTGACATACGCAAGTGACATTTGGGTGTTAGTGCGGCAACGACAACATCTAATGCGCATAAACTACATAATACCCGAGTGCGAGTATGCACCAGCAATTATGACGACATTAAGATTTTCAGTGTGCGTCTGTATTATGACTTGTCCTTAATAGGTTCTTGGCTCCATTCCGATTTGAGGTAGGTACATGTCGCATTATGTCAGTTATGCAATTAGATTTCCTTTGCAGAAGCACTATACTTTTTCGATCTGTGTATTTGGTTGGGTATGGGTATTACTAATACCTTGGCGGATAGGGAAGGTATGTAAAAGGTATTTTTTTGACAAAGGAAATGATAGTTTTTTTATTGTTTTTGACAGCGCGAGATGCGAAGTGTTGCAGACCATAGAAAATTGCGGAGTGGTGTATTCGATGGAAAAATCTTAGACAAAGATACTTTTAGGCTACCCAACCCAACCATCCTATAATGCAGCTCGTGGCCCTTTAAATACGAGCAAAATAGGACGGTTGACGGTTGACTGTCCCTCATCGACGTCTGAAGGAGCATGTTTTTAGATAACATGCTATACCGAAATATGACTTCCACAAAAACTTCTCTATCATCATCCTATTCCATCGCGACTTGACCTACTCTGGTATACAGACGGTTCCAAGATGGATACAGGGACTGGATCTGGCATCTATGGGGAAACTTTTCAGTCAGCCTATAAGCAAATACTCGTCCATATTCCAGGCTGAAGTCCTTGCCATTAACCATTGCGCTAGAATAAACTCAAGTTCTAATATACATGTAGTAAGACTATATTCATCTTCTCAGACAGTCAAGCTGCTCTTAAAGCTCTGAACTCATCTGTCATAAATTCGAAGCTGGTCCTGGAAACGTACATGGCCATCTACGAACTTGCAAAGAAAAACCTCTCTCTTTACATTCTCACGGAATGTCCGGCTCTTTGTCGCCTTAGAAAGAATGTCCTTAGTGAGGAAATCGTTACCTCAGCAAATCTTGCTGAATTGCCACAGAGAAGATACTTCTTGTCTTCCTGACTGTCTCCGGAGTAAAAAAACATTGCTCTAGGACCCTACCAAGGAAGGCATAATAGGCCCCTTTAAAGAGGACGCAGTGCAAGGGCCGGTGAAGACTCTTCCGACTTATAATCAATCAGTAAATATTGCACAAAGGACATTTTGTTTTGTGATACCAACTACACCCCAGGTTAGAAAAGTGCACATCAAGAGCTCCTACCCGACGAGTTGTCAACTCCACTCGGAGGGAGAATGCAGTACCTAGAGCAATACCTCGCCTTAAATGGAAGGGGACTTAAATCAACTTGGAGTGCATAGCGGAGACAGTACACAAAAGCTCGCATGTTTACTGGGTAATTTAGCTGGATATTGAGGCACTGATGCACCCAGCCCGGACTCTAGGCCAGTAGATAAGAAAAATGTACGGGAAACTTATAAAACAGCTGGCAAGACACAACAATGTAGAATTGTACTTGCCTCCCAGAGTACTAACATCAGAGATCGGATTACAATTAGTCATAAAAAATAAATGATAAAGTTTAAAATAGTCTGTCTGACGGGCAGAATTTTCAAGGACGTTTATAGGAAATTCAAGGAATTTTCGCACCATAGAGTTAATTAAGCAGTTAACATTCAAAAACTTCTACATAGCTCTTGCAAGGCGACCAGCAAAACAATATCGATAATATCAGCAAAAGTTTTAGATTCTCCAGTGACAAATCGACAAACAAAATGGGACCAAGAACAGACCCTTGAGGCACACCTATTGTTAGCACATTTATATTACTGAGGTTGTTTGAAAATTTTTACTTTTTGAGTTTGGTCTTTGAAGTAAGACTTAGGCCCAATGCACACGGAGCAACTAGACAAAAACTAAACCGGTTGGCAACTTGGGTTACAGATCAGTTACGGACTAAGCGGGGATTTGACTCCAACAACGTGGAAACTCATCATTAGCACTAATCAAAATCTCTAGTTCGTTCAGTGTCGTCATGTTTTTCAACCTCCCCCACCAGCAACAGGTTGGTCTGTTGTTCGCTCATTTTTGACAAACTAGAAACACTAAGCTGAGGATGTCATTCATAACTGACTTTTGTTTAGACAAAGAACAACTGTGAACCATTTCTTGCTACTACAAGTGGTAGAAATACTGGAGCGTATAGAAAATAGGCCATAGGTGTTCCGAAACTGACCACAAAAAAAAATGGTTTGGTACACCGACGTGACGAATCGAAAATGAAATCTGAAGTTGATACTGGTGTCTTTGCACCCAACACCAAAGACTCGATACCTATGGGGATGTGTCCCACGGTTTTTCAGGCAAAAGTCAATGCGATTGAGATCGGGGCCATTTTAAACTTCAAAAAGGGAATTAAAGGCGCCAAAATACAAATCTTCTCTGATAGTCAAACGGCCTTAAAAGCTTTATTGTCGAATACAACGTACTCAAAAACAGTAAAGTGCTGCTTTGCCTTAAAGGGCAAGCCCTATCCAAACACAACATGGTCAAACTTGGATAGGTACAGGGTACCCAAAGTATTGCGAGCAACTAATCGGCGGACCAACTAGTTTAGGCCTGGATCTGAATCCACGTTCTATGGCCCAGAACCTTATTGCAATGTCAATAATTGGGCTACTGTTTTGGGTCTAATTAACGATTGGGAACAACAACTTCGTCTAAACCACTGGGAAACGTTCCAGATTTAAGACAATGCAAAAGATTATTAAAGCCTTACTCACAAGGAAATCCTCAACACAAATAAGGAAAGTATTATTTGTGTGCTTTCTTACAGGCCATTGAGGCTTGAGATACCATTTTAACCAAATGAATTTGCGTCCGGAGACTGAATGCAGGTTCTGTCTTGAGGATGAAGAAACCTTTGAACACATTCTCTGTGATTGCCCAGCACTTCATTGGTTAAGAAAACGTGTCTTTAACAAGGTGACACGTTTCCCAGCAGAGCTAAGGAACTCCGCAACTAAGGATATATGGGCCTTCAGTAGGGAGGTCATTCGTCTCTTAGATTAACTCTATCGCTCTTCAAAATAATATAACTTTTTAGCTTTGTCAATGTCAGATTTTTTGGGACGAAAGCAATATATCCATGTTATTAACGACTGGAGGTAGTAAATTTATAGGGGAACATAGAATCAGTTAGAAGGCAGTATTTTGTATGAAAAATTTAAAGTTTTGTAAATTTAATAAAAAAAATTAAAATTATTGCTGAAAAACAAAATTTATTGCGGAAGTAATTCCAAGAAATGACAATGCGTCGAAACGGAAAATTCTCCACACCGCATACTCGGATCACATATACCGTTCGGGAGAATACCTAGAAACAGAAGTCCTGCGATTCGTATGAAATCGGAGAATTTTGTATTAACATTTAACTAGTTAACACTATAAGAAATTAAACTCTCGGAATCTGTTGAAGGTTGAACGTTGAAGTAGTCTGCGGCCATAACAATAGTCTGCTTGATCTATCAATAGAGCTCGTACCAGGGTTGTCAGGGTTGTTTTAAAAACCGGAATCGCCAAACGTAAAATATAAAACGCAAAAAAATCGCCAAATTTCAAAATTGTCCACACTCCAAATGAATTCATGCAACTCGTAATTTTTACGTAAAAAAAAACGTAATGCAAATTCCCCAAGCTCCTGAAACTCTGGCATTTGACCAATTGGCAGAAATAAATGTTTCCCACTGAGCCTCAGTAAATTATAAGCTTTTGGGTGGAATCAAGCTTAAAAACTGACTTTTAAAACAGGGTCACAGTTGGCTTAAGCAAACGCCTGGCTAAAAATATCCCAAAGAAACAAACGGTGTGTTGCAGTCAGACAATGTTTTTCGCATTTCTCTTAGTAAAACAAGAATTAAATCGTTTACTTGCTCCTTAACTTCATTCACATGCTTTGTGCTACCACTGTTTTCGCGATTCTTTCAAAATCCGACCCTAAATCAAATTTTAAAGTTGTTTTCATTCTTTCGTTCTAATTTTAATATTTCGTCACAGTCATCAGCATCACAGATGTAAGGTTTGAGTGAAAATTATAAAAAAAGAAAAAATATGAGGATTTTGGTTAAAAAAAATTAAATCGCCAAAGGCTAAAAATATCGCCTTTTTTGGGGTGCGTCGCCAAACCGATTTTCGTGTCGCCAAATGAAATTTCAAATCGCCTGTTTGGCCATAAATCGTCACATCTGACAACCCTGGCTCGCGTACCACCATCATCGGATTACATTACTCCCAGATTGATTTTCACAAAAGATGTTGAAGTACATTTTCCAACAAGATTTTGTGTGCATTTTATTTTTGGGACTATTGGGTGGCACCTACCTACAATTTCATGCAGAGCCCGAAAAGATCTATTGAGAAGCTTTCTCCGGACAATTATATTTTCGGAAGTTTGTCAGACGTTCACGAGAGGTGGCGCAGTGGATAAAAAACCTTTAGGCTAATGCCACACGAGCTAAAAAATAGTTGGGTGCCAAATTGTCCGCGCCGCGAAAAATGTTGACAGTACCTATATTGTTGTTATCATGCTTGTTAGTTTAATTTGGTTATTCAAGAGCTGTCAGTGTCAAAATTACATAAATTTACATTCTGAAATTCCAAAACCAAAGCGACTGTCTTGGACACAGTATGGACCACGATCTTGATTGGGGAGCTTTTAAAGGCTTTGTTACCAAAATGTCAAAAAAAAAAAAAAAAACTTAATGATGAAAATGGAGATTTATTGATTCTGTTGTATGCTTCAAGGGTCATGCAAAGTAAAGGGTGATTCAACAAGACAGTAGAGGCACAGCACATGGTAGCAGTAGGTTGCCTGTCAAAATTAAGTTTTGGTTTATTTCGAACGAAGCATTGTCCAGGTCTGCAATTGCCTTGAGCTTATTGGCATAAACCTTAATTTTTACATATAGCCACAAAAAGGAAGAAGGTCGATGCTGTTAAATCACAAGACCTTTGCGGCCATGTCAGCTCATTTTTACAAACGGCGGCGCCATTTTGTTGACAACACTTATTTTACAATTCTATGAGAACTAATTCAGGCCAAAATGTATCACTTTAATGATCATGATCAGCGTTCATTATAACAGAGTTGCCGCTATAATTTTTGCAAAAGCACGGCCCGGGGACTTTGTCAGCCTAAAAATATTGCCAATAATACACGGGTGTTTTCACACATTTCGCATCGACACTGATTCCTCTCCCAAACGTCTTATTTCTGTTTAATATGGCCGGTAGTAAGTATAGTGTTGACCGACAAATCACCCACCCGACCATTTTCCTAAAACTTGTCCTAAACGACAGTTGTTGATGTTGTCCTAAAAAAAAGAGCATTTTTGAAATAATATCTGTCAAAAATCTGCGTTGCCATTGACTATTTTTTCTGACCCATCGGTCTAGCTTTAGTAAGCGCAAGTCGACGGCCTATAACAGTGAAAGCTTGATAACGAATGTTTAAGCCCGATTGCTGGGTTTATGAACTTGCTGCGGTGGGTTTGCCTACGTCAAATTGTCCACGCAGGACTTCTTGTTCACCAAAGGCCTGTGAGTTTTCAAACCCCACTTCCACCATATGCACGTGTACGTGTGTTAAGAAACCTTATCCTAATTAGACGTTACTGCTGTCAACATCAACGAGTTCTTTCGTCCCAAAAAAGAATTCAGCAATCCTATTGATTTCCAAAAAGCAAAAATATACAAACGTCTGGCATCACACCCTAACCTACCCAGTTCGGAATTGTGAAATTCGTCAAACGTCTGGCAGGCGGTCGGTAGCTCTATATAGCGTGTATGTCGCCGGACGGCTACCTCTCAGTCTCGCAATCCCATTCGATTTCCACCGTGTCATACGCAGGCACACTGACACAACAAACCACTGATGAGACGGATGCCATGGAAACAGACATCACAACCGAACAACAGCTATGGCGCCGGCTGCCAACAGGGTGTGGGGATAATGTTTCCTGGCGAAAATTTCCCCAAAATGACTACACTCAGCCAGGTCAATATATTTTCGAGCTCCAAAGCAATCGTTCAAGGTTAAAAGGATATTGCCTTGCCGCACGCACTTCACCATACAATACACCATCACCCGTACAGAACACTGGGGCTGTCGGCTGGTATCGTTCTCTCGTCCTTCAGGATGGGGGAAGCTGAATCTTTTGCCAACGTAGTGTTTATACTCAGCCCTGAACTTCTGTCGCCATTCGCCGTCGTCGGCTTTCGCTTTAGAAAGGGGAAGAGGGTTGCCTTTCAAACGACGGCATGAGGAAAATCTGCTTTCCAGGAATCACTCTCTCAGCGGCTGTGTGGAGGGTGGTTGGTGAATACGTTTTACTTTTTTTTTTTTGTGTGCGTATTTCTTTGCCTTGTGTGCGTACAAAGCCCTATATGATGGCAGACATTCGGAATCGATTGTGTGGGACTTTTTATGTCTGGGGTTGGGCGGGTAGGGTTGGAAATGGCTGTAAACCTACCGATGGGTTCAATGGAAATCCTTGTTTTTCGTCTTGCCACAGCTACGACTGACCTTGAACTTGAATTCGGGGGTAAGAAACTTTTATACACTAGGAAATTTGTCTCGAATGTGTTGTAGACCCGCGCACTCCACCTAACGGGATGGCGGTAGTTGTTTGCGTTATGGCGTCGCAATTTCATTTCAGCTCGAGAATCTTCTGCACGACCCAAAAAATGGATCAATAAAAGGAAAAATGTAGACTTTTGGGTTAAGTTGGCGGGCGTGAGTGCGGGTAGGTAGCAGCGACCGACATAATTTTTATAAGTTTTGGGTTCATTAAGTACGTAAGAGGCTTTCAAAAAATATGGCAACAACTTATCCGCATAAATTTTAGAGTACCTACCTACATTATTTGATGCGTGCGTCTGTGCGTTTACAGCTATAAATTTATGTGTAATGGGAAACAAGCACAACTAGCAGCTGGTGCTAGAGAGCGTTGCCAACTTTTTCGCTGCACTTTCAATTAGAAATGCAAATGCGAGTACCGATACCGAGTACACCGAGTGTATAGCCATGAACTCAATTAGCAGACGATGAGATGTTTAGAAACTGAAAATCATGTTGCTGTTGGTGTTGCTGTGCGCTGCGTTGCTTGATGCAGGAGATAATTCTGTTTTTAAGCGCGTTTGACATTGTAGCGATTGACGAACTCGTGTACTTGATAATGTATGAACGTTTAACTATCAATAAGCTTTGGGCTTATATCGTTAGTTTGTAAGGTTATTTATAATACATAGATGAGAACTTGTGCAGTTGCGGGCTTGGGAATCGAGGTTACATTGGGGAAGTCCACTCCAAGGGGATTTTTGTTCGATTTGCAATCGGCGATTGGGGGTTGCAAAAAGTGATTTTGAGCACAAATTAATAAATAGTCACCCATGCCATGCGTCCATGTACTGCAACTGAGTGCATATTTTGCTTTAACCTATTGCTATCGATTAATGGTGACCATTGGTCTACTGCGGACGTTCCTCCAGGTCCGGTCCGGTCTGAATGAGTCTAACATGAACGCCATAGAACGAGAACGTATTGGGGATGAATTCACTCTATTGCATCAACGGTTTTGTCAATAGTTGACAGATACCTTACATGAGCTACTCTGACATATTTGAAGCTAAGGTCAGTGGGGATTTTTCAGGGCTATTTAAGGTGCTGAAAAAGAAATGGTGGCGGTTGAACCTGAAGTCTGAGTTCGCTAACCGGCGGCCTATATAGGCTCACGCGTCAGGTTCTTACAGAAGAAAAATATGACGCTACCAAAATTTGATTTCACGAGCCCCTCAACAAAACATATGAGCAATGTCCGAAGTACAACGTTAAAAGCAAGAATAGGCAAGAAGGTCTTCTTTGGCAGTACAATCGGGAAGCAAATAGCCTAAATGTCACAACATCTGGATACTGACTTTTCCTGATTGACTCTACTGCGGGCGATTACATACTATAGCCAGCACGCGGTTTCTTTCAGCTCTGTATTCATAAAGAAACATGGAATGTCAGGCAAGTTGATCATATTGCGACTGACGAAAGGCACTCCTGCAGTAGGTATGTATTTCTAAAGTCCGAACATTGTGTTGTAGCCAAGGTAAATTGCGGATGTTTCAGTCTCAGCCTCCACAACAAGGAAAAAATACTGTTAGACGATTTAGCGTTGCATGGCTGCAATCAAGAAGCTCTAACAATGATAGCAATGCCCAAACATTCTTGAGAGACGCCGCAATGTATGTGATAGGTTTCACCCGACCACCACTATGAAACCTTAGGTTTTATGAAGAGTGCTGGCCAGCATTAGCCTACAAAACAGCGCTAGAGAGAAGGACGAGAGTGGAAAGGAAAAGGAAAAAAAACGTCTGTTTTTCAGGAGGGAAAATAAAGAGTATATCTACAAGAAGTGCGCGATAGAGGAACTATGAAGAGAGGTGCTACCCTACTCCAGCAGGAACGTTTGGCAGATTTACCAAAATGTAAAATGAAAATGTCAAAGTAACAAGACCCGACCGGAGACTTGTAGAGATGAGCAAGGAAACCTTGTAGAGGATAGTTACTGTCGGTGTTGAGAATATGAAAAGACTTCTACAGTCTTGACGATAAAAGCCAAGACTTCCGTCAACCCAACCAATGTGAAGTGAGGAAAGCAATATCCAAACTTAAGTCACACAAAACTGACCAGATGGACTACCAGTCAAGTTATTTAAGGCAGTGCAGATGATTTAGTGAAGTGTATTACAGCAATTCATTTCCAAGATTTGGTCGAAAGAAATTACACCTGGTGAATAGAACCTTATAGGGGTCCTGTGTGTTATAGCCTACAAGAAAGAAAAAAGGAGAACGCTAAAACTGCGCCAACTATATAGGAAAATCAGTCGCCCTAACATTGCAAACGAAATCCTGTCTTTACCATAGCGGCAAGCTCGGTAAGCTTTTCGGAGCTCTACCCATCCACCATAAAAACTCAGACCCATCATGTGAGTCATCTGTCAGACTTAGTGAACAAGTGTTTTGTGCCGACTCGGCCGTTTGGATAGACCTAGTGTCTTATTATGGTCCTATTGTGAACTCCCCTGTTCATTTAACCTATTAAGGACCAAAACCAAAACCAAACCCCATTGTTTTGTCAAGTCGGGCAATATCTATTCGAATGACTAAGGCTTTGCAAGCGGCTTTTGTTAAGGCCGGATGATATCAGTTAAACATAATCACGCTTTAAGAATACAGCCTTTCAAATTAAGTTACATAATATGTGTATAGGTACAACGAACTTAACTTCTACTTTTACCGAGACTTTTACCGACGCGCACTCAAAGAACTGTAGTGCTACGATAAACCTTGCAAATTTGCCGTTTCTGGTTAAATGTATGTAGGCTAATTTTGTTTGTATTATACGCATAAAGGTATTTTGTCTTCAAAAGTAAGCCTGTACGAATGCAAAGTATAAAACAGAGGTACGGAAACCAACAAAAAAAAATGTTTTTTTCAGTAAACTGAGGTAAGCTGTATTGATCTTGTTAAAGATCTGCATACCTGCATACGGAGCTATTAGAACCCCTTCCAGAGATAAGCAAGTAAAAAGACATGGTGAAGTTTAAGTCACGGCCTATTTGTAGTACGAAAGAGGAACTTAAAGAGATCATAGCTCATAGCTTTAAGTTGTATAAGTTATATAAGTAGCATCCCAAGCAGCGTCTCTACAAAGATCCATAGTTCCCAAGTTATACAAGCTTCCAATCCATTGGATTTTGAAACATGGCTAATACCTGCGCACCTCCTTAGCTGTTATAGCGTTATTCAGAAATCTAGGCAGGCCACATTAATCGCAGTCGTAATAGAAATCAAAAAAAAAATAGCCAGCACGGTGAATGTAGGAACATAGGCTTAACTTCCCCTAACATCCATTAAGAGAAACCAGATCTGAGTGCTCGTCGGACAAACGCTTTCAAAATTACTGCAGTGACGAAAAGGAAATAGAATCTGTGGAACATATCTTACGCCACTGTTGGGAAGACGATACTTCGATAGCATGGTGGCCATGGTGTAGTGGTTAGAGTCATTGCTTGTGACCCGAGCGGCGTTGGCAGAGTACCACCGACCATAAAGAGAAACGAATAATATCAGAGTTTCTCCACCACTACACCAAAAAAGGGGTTTCTGCTTGGTAGTAGATACAATGGACCGAGATTCGTCTGAGTGCTACAGGATTTGGAATCCCCTTTAAAACAAAAAAAAAAAGCAAAAAGATCAATGTAGGTCCGTTGTAATGCCCAAGGGATTTATGACTTCCACGCGGAAACCTATGAAAAACCTACGGATTGGTAAACCAACCCGAAGTATTTATTGAATTGAATTGAAAAGTTAATCGAAAAAGTAACTGCCAAGGAAACTATTTCTTAAGATTCTCTTTGTTTTCTGTTTGTTATAGATTGGCCACATTTTCTTGGTTATGCCACAGAAATCGAGCTTGCCACATCTTTCATTTGTCGCCATTAGTATTTTGTTCCCAGTAGTCTTTCTGAGATTACAGGGCCGAATCATTACTGCGGTGTCGACCTGGTTTTGTTCAAGGGAGGACGCCTTTCTTGCCAGCTCATCAGCTTTTTTCATTTCCAGACACACCTCTGTGCTCGGAAACCAGGATGGCCTTACGTTGTGCTGAGCGCCAAGAACTCGTACCTTTTCACTATTTGATTATAACTCAACGGCAGAGATCGCTCTTATAGCCGCTTGACTGTCAGTGAAAAAAGTAATATCTGCATTAGGTACTGCCATCATTGCAACCTGTTTAAAAGCTGTTGTCACTGCCAGTACCTTAGCTTGCTATACGCTGCTGTTGTCAAAAAGTCTAATAGAAGCCCGAGACAGAGTAGAAACCCGTGCCAACGCCGACCTCCATCTTTCATCCATCCGTATAGATAGGTGTATGGTTGATCTCCGATGGCTATCGGTTGATTTTTGGTCTTTTCGAAACACGAGTGCTAAATGGTCTTACCACTGTATTTTGGTATTAGGATCCCATGTTGGTCTAAATATTATATTACAGACGTAGATCGTAGAACCCTATCATTGCCTTTTTGTTTTTTTCTTTAATATTTAGATTCCAGTCCAATTTTCGATCTAGGATAACTCCCAGATATTTGACATTATCAGAAATTGAAGAAAGCGCTGCAGTGCAAAACAAGGGCAGCGAGAGAAGAGTATCGAGCCAGGAGAAGGGAGGAAAAGAAGATCTTGCGTAGAAAGAAGAGGGCTTACTCAGCTTCCCAGCTCAAGGAGATCGAAATAACATCCGGAGGTTTTATAAAAAAGCCAAGCAACTGACTGCTGGCTACAAAACCGGAACGCAGGCTCTTCGAGACAGCGAAGAAAACTTAGTCAACGAAGAGCAGGGAATAGTAGATGTGTTTAAGCAGCATTTCCAGCAGCTGCTTAATGGGAATCATGTAGAGAGAGTGATAGGGCAAGAAGAGAACCCACGCCCAGTCAATGAAGAACTAGTTCCACCACCTAGTATAGAAGAAGTTGGCTTAGCTATAAAAAAGCTTAAGAACAACAAGGCCGCAGGCTCTGATGGTCTACCAGCGGAGCTGTTTAAATACGGTGGTGATGTTTTGGTAGGGAGCATGCACCGAATCATCAACCAAGTATGGGTGGAAGAAAACATGCCCGATGACTGGACTATCAGCTCCATATGCCCCATCTTCAAAAAGGCGATCCTATGTCTTGCAAGAACTATCGAGGCATATCCCTGTTAAATGTCGCATACACGATCCTATCCAACGTACTGTGTGAACGTCTAAAACCGTTCTGCAACACACTAATCGGCACGTACCAGTGTGGCTTCCGGCCCGGCAGATCGACTATAGACCAAATATTCACACTGAGGCAAAGCTTGGAAAAGACCAACGAATTTCAAGTCGAAACTCACCACCTATTCTTCGACTTTAAAGCCGCGTATGATAGCATACATCGTCAGGAGCTCTATATGGCGATGGCCGAATTCGGAATCCCGGCAAAACTGATTCAGCTGTGTCGCGTGACGCTGGAAAACACGCGTTGCAGCAGTTTGGAAGCAGCTCTTCCGAACTTTTTCAAACATGCACCGGATTTCGGCAAGGAGACGCTCTATCATGCGACTTCTTCAATCTCGTACTGGAGCAGATAGTGCGCAGGGCAGGTGTCAACACGGAAGGCACTATCTTCAACAGGTCCGTCCAGCTGCTTGGCTATGCGGACGATATTGACATCATCGGCCGCTCCCAGCGTGCCGTGATAGAAGCGTTCACGGCGATTGAAGAACAGGCGAAATCCGTTGGGCTTGAAGTAAATGAGGACAAGACTAAGTACATGCTATCAACAAACAAACAAGCATCTGTCCACCGCCTACGACAAAACGTCACTATTGATAGCAACAATTTCGAGGTAGTCAAGGAGATCACCTACCTCGGAGTAAACGTAAACTCCACGAATGACACCCTAGTGGAGATTCGGCGAAGAATTACCCGTTGCTACTTCGGTTTGGCAAAACAATTGGGTTCAAAACTCCTAACTCGAAGGACGAAATGTATGCTCTACAAAACCCTTATCCTGCCAGTTCTGCTTTATGGCGCCGAGTGCTGGACGATAAGCAAGAAGGGAGAGCTGATACTGGGCTCCTTCGAAAGAAAAATACTTCGGCGGATTTTTGGTCCCGTGTGCGAGGAGGGCGAATGGAGGAGAAGATACAACCGCGAACTCTATGAGCTGTACCAAGATGTGGATGTAGTTCAAAAAGCCAAAACACGTCGACTACATTGGCTCGGTACATCGAGCGAATGGACAATAATGCTCCAGCCAAGAGGATCTTCGAATCCCAGCCCCCAGGTTCGAGAAGACAAGGAATACCGAACATCCGTTTCAAATACCAAGCCATCGCGGATGCCAGAGCGCTTGGTCTGGACAATTGGAAGCAGCGTGCCCGGGATCGTAGAGGATGGAAGGCTGCAGTGTCTCAGGCAGAGACTCTTCACGGGTCGGGACCTCGATAAGTAAGTAAGTAAGCAGAAATTGTTAACGGAATCTTTTCAATTGCTGGCAGGCTAAATTTCGGAATTGTCTTTTTGTTGGAACCTAAAGAGAACCAACACTCCGAAGATTGGAATAAAATTCATCGTAGGAGCAATTTTAGTACAATTTGGAGCAATTACTTAAAAACATAAAACTGAAATAATTACAACTGTCCTCCTTCGCTATAGAAACAAATATGTATCTTCACTTACCTCGTCGTTCCATGATAAATGTGGAAAACAAAAACCCATCCTTACCTGAAAAGAAACAAAACAAAAGGAAATTTATTTATTTATAGAATTAGAAAAATCAAATAGAATACAATAGCATGTAGCTATGTAAATAAACAATTCAGGAAACTGTCAACGAAACCAAAGAAAACAAACAAAACCTGCTGTCATTTCAAATGTGATATCCTCCAGTGAAAGGAATAGGTATCCTCCCATAACATGCACTAACATGAAATCCAAAATAGGGAAAACAAAAAAATCCTCCAAACCTAATTCCGTATGCCTGGCACGTGCCTCTGCACATATCCCCAACGAGAAATTTATAACAATGATCGTGGCTACCGCGCGTCGTCAGCCAGGTTAGTGCACAGTGCACACACTTCAGGCATGTTAGCGGATGGCGGGTCGCCATGTCCACCACAAAGATTCCTCTGTATTATATATACGCTGTGGAGACATATTGTATAGAAAACGGATTCATCTACCGGAAAGGGTCATGGTCAAATGAGTTCGGTATCATGCGTTCCCCAATGTATTTTGATCTCCTCCACCATTATCGCCATCGGCTCAAATAGTGTCGCCTAATGGGCCCTGCCATATTCATTGTTAATATGGCTTCTGTATACCAATTAGAGTAATGTCGGGCGGGTCTATAACTATAATATCCTTTGTTATCAATCAAAGTGTTTGTGTTACCGATCATGCATCCGATCGTGTCGGTCGGTGGCCATTGTCGCTTTGCGTTGCCTTTGAACGCAGGATAGCCGTTTGGACATAATGCGGCTATTTGTATGAGCGGAGGTGGCTTTCGGTTTGTCACCCGGTTCTTAGCTTTGATTTGAGTCATTCGACAAATTTGAATAGTAATTCGATTAGATGGACGCACGGGAGGGTATACCTTAAGAGGAAACAATTAATTTAATGCTCGGGGCAATTGATCTTGATTGTAAGGAGGTTGGAGGAAAAGAGTTATGAAACTTATTTTTGTGGAAGTTGGACAAGAAAATAAGTTCAGTTGAGTGACTTTTATAATTGGCTGGCATATGCGCTTACTTTAGGTCCTGTCTGTATTTTAAACTGTTTTTTTTTTTTGCCAGTTTTTTGACCGCTCTAATGGGGTTTTTTAGTAACACTTTGCTGGCCTTGTTTAAGCTCGAGGTGTTGACCAATTCAGATAATGCGATGATATTACAATGTGGCTTTTGCAATTATGTCAATCTTTCTGTCTATACAGTACTGTATCTCGACTTAAATTGGTAAACACCGAAACTTTCTCAAATTTTGTGAGTTCGAAAAAGTGCATACATTGCTCATATAAAATTTAGCCCTGCTTAAAAATTCAATAATGTATTTGGTTAAATAAACCAAACCCAAATAAACAATAAAAAATAAATAAATATATAGGTGGCGCAACAGGCGGGTGACACCCAAGGCCTAGCTTCTCGCAACCATTCGTTTTGTGTGAGTTTCTATTTTTGGGACGAATCGAAGGGACCTACAATTTTATGCCGAGTCCGATCGGCTGAATTGAGAAGCTTTTTCATGACAGTCATACTCTCGGATGTTTGTCAGACGTTCGCGAGAGGTGGCGCAGTAGAAAAAACTTTAAGATGTAATTTGTGTTTTTCCGGGGATCGAACCTGGGATCCCTCGCACAGTAGTCCAGCACACTAACCACTGCGCTACTGCGTCCACAAATAAACAATAACCGACTTTAAAAGTTGGTGTATACCACGCCCCCTGAATGGGAAATCTAATGTTTTTGACTTTTCCCAGTACAGGGTATCATTCTGCCTAATCTTACGATTCTAGGATGACCGGAAGTGCTTCATAATTCTGATGATCGTCATCTAAGTGAGTGAGTGAGTGAGTGAGTCAGTTACGGTTTTTGCGATTTTTGAAGTCCTGTAGGGGCCGGGATCGTCCACATGAGTGAGTGCTACCGAGATTTAACCGACACGCTTATGGCCTCGTTCGAGGCCCGGCAGCGCATGTGCAGTGCACCATGTTAGCGACTGCCAACAGATTTAGTAATTTTTGTCTAGTATCTAAGTTAAATAATGAAATAATAAAAATTAATTTAAAAGTCAAGATGTAATTTGGTGAGGTGCATCTTTTTAATGAGCTTGGTAAATGCTATAAATTTGAAGCTTTTAGCTTAATTGGTTTTGAAGTTAGAGGGGGGTCGAAAACAGTCAGAGTTTGTTCCTGTAAAAGGGTGTGTGCCTTTACTAGAGAACTTGGGTGGGGCACTACCGAGACCTTTGATACAACAACTAAGAAAGCAGTTTTTTCAGTTCATATTATGTTTGGGAGTTAGTTCGTAGTTCCAATTTAAGAACAGTGCGAGTTAGTTCATTTAACTTGTTTCGACGAAAAAATAATTCTTATCTACATACACCCAACCTCGCACTTAATCCAAATCTAACAGTGACCCCAAGAAGGGGGGTTTGGGAGGATGCGCACACATATTCCACTGTGCCTAATGTAAATTGTGTTAAAATGTAAGATAATTTCTGACAGGCGGATACATTTTAAAACCATTGTCTTGAAAAAGTTAAAAAATATGATACCAAATTATAATCTAGGGGTAAAAAAATTAAATAGTTGGCGCAACAGGCGTGTAGATACTCTAGGCCTAGCTTCTTACATCCATTCGTTTGTGTTGAGTTGAGTTTTTTTTTTTTTGGAACAAATGGAGTGCGGACATCTGAGTTGAGAAGCTTTTTCAGGACAATTATATACTCTCGGGTGTTTGTCAGACGTTCGCGAGGGGTGGCGCAGTGGAAAAATCCTTAAGATGTAATTTGTGTTTTTCCAGGGATCGAACTTGGGACCCCTCGCACAGTAATCCAGGACACTAACCACTGCGCCTTATCTAGGGCTGCGGCCTGCATATTTTAGAAATTATCAGCAGCAAAAAATGTTTTTACAGACAGCAGACTGATTTGATTCTCATCAATGGTTGTGTTCACGGGAACTCTGTGCAATTCTTAACCGCAAATGCCCGCAAAGCCAAATGTAAATGCGGGGTGTCCGAAATTCAAATCTTTTGAACAGTGTTGCAAGTTCGTCAGTGTATTTGTTCCTTCGGATGTAGGTAGCGGTAGGTAGGTAGGTATAATTGGGTGTCGCGGTTGCCACAGTTTCACATAGACCATCAGTTGCGTCGATTGTGTCCTCCCTTGGATGTAAGTATTACTACAGACAATCTAGTCTTGAGACGAAATTTAAACAGATTCTAAGCCAATGCACAAGTTTCGTTGATTAGCTTAAGGGGTTGAGCAATGCCTAAGGCTACAGCTTGGCCGTGACTTCGGAATCGTACACTACTTCCCCTCCACCCAGCATAACATATGGACATAAGGATTGTACTTATTGTTTCCTTAAAGGCATAATATATAAGCCTTTCGTCAAGAAGCAAAGTCTAGTGTTTTGCAATTCCGCCACAGAACCTTGGCTGATTGTGAAGCTCGTCCTTGGAAATTCAATCGTACCTTGCCCCCGGTTTCAGTTCCAGGCGAAGTCAGGTCAGAGTAGAAAAAAATCTGGCTGCATAGTTTCCTTGCTTTTTGGAAAAACTGTTTGGTATGAAGCTCTTGGCTTGCCTAATTCCCTCGGTAACCCTTCAGAAATGGACCTTCTTTTTTTCTATTCGACATAAAGCCTATACTCGGTAAAGGGATCTCTATATATCCCGCATTGTTATCTAAACTCCAGGTATACCAAAAAGGCACCTGTTTTTAATAGTGATATCTTTGAGAGTACTATGAATATCAAGAGATGATTATTATCGTTCGAAAATGTACGTGCATTTTCCCTATAAAATTGTCTACTGTGACCTACAAAATATTTAAAATGAAAGTTAAAAACGATCATCAGGAAAGCTATATAGTGGGCCATCTAGTGGTTTCTTTTTAAATCATACATTATTTTGACACTGACAGCTGTTTCCCGCTCAAAATATTGACAGAAAGTTACTATCATACCTCCGCGGAATGAAATGAGTCGCTTTACGCTTGAACAACGTTGTGGCAGTTGCTATAGCAACTATAATTGCTTATTGCTTGTTGCCTCAGTCTGAGAGCCGCCTAACATGGCTCTGTTGACCGAAACCTTGTTCCCAGGTTTATTTTCGAATAAAAATGGTCCAATGATGCCACCACTCCACAATCTGCACCAAACTGTCACTTTCTGTGGGTGCATTGGCTTCTCGACAAGAATGTGCGGGTTTTCCGAGCCCCAGATGCGGCATTTCGTCCAAAACTTCTTTTCAAAAAACTCACTGTTTGGGCTATTCAGCACTCACTTTGGAAATAAGTTTTCAATATTTTCACATACATTTGGACGACCTCTGATTCATGCAACCCATGCCGTTATCGATCTTTTGCGCACCAAATTTCCAAAATTGATAACATCAGCCGTCTTGGCGATGTCAATTGGTCGCCTGGAAGCTGTGATTTGAATCCTTTGGTTTTTTTTTTTGTGGGGAACCGTGAAGGATCGATGTTATGCCAACGATCCGGAAACGATTCAAGCACTTATGGCCAATATCAGCCAAGCCATCCGTGAGCTACAGCCCGAAAACATCAACAAGGCCTTGGAAAATTGGAGCGATAGAATGCGCTACGGCGAAGCCAGCTACTTGAACGACCTTGTATTCCATAATTATTGGGAATGTTTGCTCTTATTAATAAAGCCATAAAACATTGAACAAATTTAATTTTATTCATTTTATTGAATTTTTAGAAAGAAAATAGAATTTGGCCCATCCTTTAGTTAAAAACTATTGACTTCCCTTCCATTAAGCTTGCATTGTAATTAAAATGAAAACAAATTGAAAGCAGCATCTATTGTGAATTGCAGTACAAAATTCCACCACATAGCTCAGAGTTATGAGTTTAAGGATTACCAGAAAAAAAATATATTCTGTAGGATATTTGGGGTAGGTATCCTAACCAACAGCAACTTGGTTTCTAATCAAATTCAAAATGTTGTATATTCTATTTGTTAATACATTTTTTTGCATATAATTTGACATTCAATTTGCATACCCACTATCTGCTTCACACACACACCACACACTCTGCTTATATACAACGCTGCACGCATTTCGTTGTCGCACTTTATTTTGCATTTCATGACCACCGATTACATCGTCAGCTTGATGTTTACAAGTGCATGCACATGTGGAACTATAAATTTCCACATACACGGAGACCCTTGACCGAAAAAAAAACCTCAATACTATAACAAGTGGCAATTTAGTACATGAAAATGTCGCTATTCCACGTTAAGGAGCTGCGCGGTATGCATATTAATGCATCGACTTTTACGCACTTGATTTGTTAAGAGATTTTTTTTTCAGATTCTTTTAAGATACTTTTACCTTTGTGCTAGATGAAATGGCGACCCAATAAAAGTGCCTCCTAGATCCGGATGCTTGCAGATGCATGGTTCGCGTTTGATTTGTTTGGAACAAGGTCTCATTTTGAAAATATGGCTCCAGGAAGCTAGTTCCCAAGTTTGTATGTTAATAGAGTTTGGATAATTGACTAATTCCATTTCTCTCAATATCTGTCTGGAGAAGAGGTACCTACATATAGTAGTAGAGTGCTAACAGCTGTAGATTGATATTCTCTGTTCTCTGTAAGGACACTCCAAATCCTTCCGGATCAATTTACCAGACAACCCTTCGGTGGAGAAACGCTGATATTATTCGATTCTCGTGTTACGCTATGTTCAGTTGTCCCTCTCTTTGAGCTTGAAAAAATAGTCTGTACGATCTTTGATGTCTCTAATTTCGCACGCTAAGTTGGTTAAGGTCCCTTTCCACCTGCGTGCGTCGCCTGAGTCGCGGTCTTTCTCTACTGCTCCGTTTCTCGGGTGTGTATTCAAAGATCTTTCGGGCCGCCGCACTTCGGGTTCATTCGTTCTACATGGCCCAGCCACCTCAGCCGTTGGACCTTTCACTCTTCTGGCTAGGTCGATGTCGCTGTACAGCCCGTACAGTTCGTCGTTGTATCTCCTCCTCCATTCATCTATTTAGTCGGGACCGAAAATTACTCGAAGAATTTTCCTCTCGAAACAACCACTGGTAACCTCATCCGCTTTTGCTACAGCCAATGGGCCATAAAGGAGAACTCGGACGATTAGGGTCTTTTAAAGAGTGACTTTATTTGCTCAAAAGAGGTCTTTGCTACTCAGTTACTTTCTTAGCCCAAAGAAACAGCGATTGCCAAGAGTTATTTTTGGTTTAATCTCAGCGCTGGCTGGTGTTGTTGTCTGAGTTGAAAGCGGAACCTAAAGGTAAGCAAAGTCCTTAATCACCTCAAAGTCATATCTGTCTATAGTGACATTCTGTCTGAGACGTCGGTGTTGGGTGTCCTTTCTTGTTGCCAGCAAATTTACTTTGTCTTGCCCTCATTGACCTCGATGTCATCGGCGAGTAAAAAGACAGACTTTTGAAAGATTGTGCCTCTGGTGTTGATGTTTGAATTTTGCACTATCCTTTCAAGAACGATGTTAAAGAAGTCACAGATTGTCATCCTCGCTCCACAAACGGATGAATTTGACAGGGATCCCAAAACTAGACATTGCTCTGTATAGCTCGTCCCGCTGACATAGGCGGCCTTAAAATCAATGAACAAGTTGTGGGTATCTGCTAAGCCATATCCTATGAAGTCTGGTTTATTATTTACTAGCTGGCCCGTGCTCGCTTTGGGCCGCCCGCCTTTAGCAAACAAGCAAACTTATACATATTTGGTTCATTTAAGATTACACTTGAGTGTTTCATTGAAATCTGTCCAGTAGTTTTCGAGTTTTTAACAGCCAAAGAAAATTCCTACAGTTTTATTATATGTATAGATATTGTTTTTGTTTGTCCTGTCGCACGATCGCAAAAGTATAACCACCATTTGTAGCAAGGTATATGTGTATGTATATATTTTCACTTCAAAAAATACATTTTGGCTAAAAACTGTTCCTAAGGACGTGGCTATAAACGACATAGCCTATAGCAGTCTCACAGTCTTAAGGAACATTTAAAAAAAAGTTTCATCGAAATCTGTCCAGCAGTTTTAGAGTTTTTAGCTGCCAAAGAAAATACCTACAATTTTATTATATGTATAGATTTGATTTTGACGTTTGTCAGTATACTACATTGTCAATTCGAAGTTCCTGATGGGTCTTCTCCAAGATCTGCCGCAAGATTTGAATATTTGATCGATGGTGGACATTTCGGTCTGAGCTGATATCGACCGCTCAGGTTGTTGACGAAAAGTTTCAGGCGTTCACACAACACGGCAGATAAGATCTTGTAGGCGATGTTAAGAAGACTGATACCTCTGGTAGTTGGCGCAGTTCAGAGGGTCTCCTTTCTTGAGGTTCGGGAAAACCAGGGGAACTCTTTAATAAGATAAATGCTTGCGCTCTATATCTCACATTCAGATGAGACGCTGCTGAATTTAATTTCACCGACTATTCTACAACACGCTGATTCAATCCCAATGACTCTCTGCAGTGGTAGGTTGTTGCAGCTATTTAAAAATAATCAGTTTATATATTTATATTCAAAAACAGCTTTGTGGGAAAATTATGGAAATTTGAAAGAGGGAACAAATAAAAAGAAACAACCCAATGACATAGCAACACTGGACAGAGCTCAATGAATGGTAAAACCACTTCCATGGACAGAACAACTACTCGTGTCCACTTTGAAAAATGTTAAATATTTCCAATAGCTACGATTTTATAGTCAATTTTGGAAAATAAATATAAAAATTGAAGAGGGATGAGTATCTTTCGACTAAAGTACCTTTTTACTTCAAATTGGTAACTCAACTTTGTTATGCCATATATTGACTTCATGATACCAAAAAAGTTCATGATTTTCTATAGTTCGTCGGCCGTTTCAAAGGTCTAGAATCAAAGATTCTTCCAATTACATCCACGAATTTGTATGCCACCAACTCAACAACTCCTTCCTGTTGTACTACTTTCACATGGCAAACATAAACCATTTGTGTGTTAGAAATTCTTTTCAACTTGTTGCTGGCACTTAAAAAAAAATCGGGACACATTTCGAAATGAATGGATTTTCATTCTAATAATGCACCACTTGTTGAATATTGCATTTGGCTGTGCCATACATTTCAAGTGCTTCAGCAGGTAGTTCCAAAAAAAAAAAGGATCTGAATTTTTATTTCTGGGTTGTGGTTGTGGTGGTTGTTTCCCTCATCATTACATTCAGGCCTCTTATTCTTAAGTGACCGTCAATTATTACCGACTTGATGATGGTTTTTCTCTAGAAATGAACTCTTCCTTGTTTTGGCATACCTATTGTACCGCCACCGCAGTCTCGACGACGATGATTGCATCCTAAGTGGCCGGAATGTGATAAAAAGAATTGTTGTTGGTTGTGAAACATGAGAACTGTATTCCTTTTGCTTGTATTTATATATGACTATTTTCTGTCCTTTATTTTTGTGACAAAAAGAGTGAAATGCACTAAAGTAGATATTTAATAAGAGTCGCACATTTGGGTTGGAGTTGGAGATAGTTCTGGGCTTAACAGATGTGCGACATTTGTATTTTTTAACTCATTCAGCGTACTTATTTGTTTTTCTTTTGGAACAGGTTTCGTTCGTGTCGTACTTAGGTTTCATCTGATTCTTTGTGCATATACTTGATATTGAGAAATTAAATCGAGAAAAAAAATCGTATAGTCTCCAGTAGTCGGATGTGAAATTCACCGTAAAGGTGCCTTAAGTCGTTTTCTATAGAATTCAGAAGTTTACGACATCTTTTTTTAAATGTATGTATTTTGCGACGACTATATAGCAAGTCCTAAACTCCTAAGCAAGTAAGGCTACACGCTTCAACCCAAATGGTGGGGGATTGGGTCATTCAGGAGGACCAACTAAGCGAAGGTCAGTCAACGAGTACTAGTCGCGAGAGATAAAATTTATATAGAGACAAACTGATGTCCTAAACTCCTAAGACCGTTTAGAGGTATTCAAAAAAAATAAGATATCTAGCTAAACTCATTCAGCGTCGCAAAAATAATTTTAGGAAAAGGACTAAAAGAGTAGAATAATGATTCAACCACAGAACGGTCCGCAGGGCCGGCGATTGGGGGATTACAATTGTACTATTTTGTGTCGTTGCAGGTGCAAATAATAGGACTACATAGATATGCGCATTTAAATAGTACAGAAATATATTTCCTGGTCTAGGAATTAGAATTAACTATAGACATCCAGTTTCAACCACATAGCTGGATAGCACGAAACTTTCTCGTAAATTGCAATGAAAGTTGTATTTCTTTTTTTTTATTATAAGGAACTCCATGTAAAATGGCCGAAATTCTTTAATATTTCCAGAAGAATCCAACTTACAACGATTTAGTTAAAGAGCTGACACCTATCTACAATAATCTCAGGCGCTCGCCTTAACGAGAAAAGTATTTAAAAAAGAGATGCAAGCTAAATTTCATAGACGAAGTACCTACCTATTTTTAGTAATGCTGCATTTTTGTCAAAATTTTAGAAAAACTAACTGAACAAAAAAAATGCTATGCTTAAAAAATATAGGACAAATCTTAATAAAAACTAAGCTTGAAGAAATTGTGAAATTTTATTCGTTTGTCCATCCCATTTACTTCATTTGTCGCAAATGTACAGTGAGCATCAAAAGTGAGTAAACACCGATGCTTCTTTCAGTTTTCTTTATTGTTTAGAAACAGGTCTAAAAAGCCAAAAATCCGTAAAAATGTTGATTACGAAATAACAATAATTTAACATATTACATGTCGACAGCAAAAAATTTATACATATAATAAAACTGTAAGTATTTTCTTTGGCTGTTAAAAACTCGAAAACTACTGGACAGATTTCGATGAAACTTTTTTTAAATGTTCCTTAAGACTGTGAGTCTGCTATAGGCTATATAGTTTATAGCCATGTCCTTAGTAACAGTTTTTAGCTAAAATGTATTTTCTGAAGTGTAAATATTTATACATGCACATATACCTTACTACAATTGGATGTTTATACTTTTCCGATCGTGCGACAGGATAAACAAAAACAAAACAACACTAGCATACAGTCGTCGCGTCGGCATAATTATTTACACAAAAGTAAAGTTAATTCTACTCATAAATTTGAACTTACTTCATGCAAATTTTGGCATCAATGGAAAGGTTATTTAAATTCCGTTTGAATGATATCAAACTTTCCTTAACCCATTAAGTACCCATTGAAAATTTAGAACTTTTGTAAAAGTCTACTTTTTGACTTTTTTCCTCAGTCTAAAAAAAAAATGTTTTGAAGCAAAAAGTTTCTTCAAGCAATTCTAATAGTAACCGCAAACATTTTTCTTCAAAAGTCTCTTCGCTAATATTTTTTATGTTTTTTTTTTAATTTGAAGATTTAAATTATTGCATTTCTAAAATAAATATGTAGGTAGTTTAAAAAATGCTTATCGCTTCATCTATAACTCCAGCTACATACTCCGAAGATATTCAAACGGAATTCTGTAAGAATGGGGTCGTACTGCTAAAAAGTGGTACCCTACCCATCCTCACGATCTTTCTGGTTGCATATGTTGCACAGTATAGGAAGATCTGGGCAGTGAGGAATATAATTAAGGATTTGCCAGCAAATATATATGTTTTGTCTTTCAGATAGTGGCTCAGTCTACTATAATATGATCTGTGTTGAAATGCCAACGTTTTCCTTACAAATTAAAGACGTAATCTTTGACCTGTTTTCTGCAATATGGTGTTAAACACATTTTTCAGAGATACTAACTACTCCTTAGGTATGTTTCCTGCGCGATATATAAATGTAAAAGAGGAAACTAACTGGCTGTAAAAAATTTCTGTGTAACAAATTCTGAGAGCTACGCGAGCAAAGCCGCGGGCAGAAGCTCGTTTTGATATAGAGCTTGGAAGTAAATTTCCTAAAATTACAAACGCTGCAATGGTGTAAGCTTGCCATTTGAATTTGTCAAAAATTGGTAAATGGGTGGATTTTAAGTGGTCATCGATGAGCATGGCAGGTAAAGTATACTTAGACTAAGATAAATGTCCATTGTTCTATAACTACAAAAAAAGGTGGTTCATGCTGCCCGCTCTTTTGAAACCAATTGACTTTGTTCGTTACGAATCTGTGGATGTCAAGTAAACGTTTATATCGTTTAGGCCGTCAAAAGCAAAAAATAATACAGCCTAGTAAATCATCGAGCTTAGTTGGACATTTCTGGTCTAGCTTAGAAAATGTTTGCTTATACCCTATTCATACCAAGCCGAAAACCGAGTTTTCATCAAAAAAGTTTAGAAAACTCGTAGATGCATTCACACCGAACACCAACTCGTTTTCGTTTGACGTTTCAATTAGCTGTGAAACTAGCTATGAAATGTTTGTGGCGGCTAGACTTTTATTTTAGTTACTAAACTTCGCTTGTATTGACATAATATACAAACAAAATTATTTAAGCTACTTGATAATCGTTAACTTTTGGTTAAATGCATTAAATAATTAACATAAGCAACATTCAAAATCAAAACACCTGAAAATACCATTTAGTTGTGGCAGGTAGTTTACTCTTCATGGTGCAAGCAAAGATAACAAAAAAAAAAACTCTCACTCTCACTCAGGCTCTTACATCATATCAGCAGTTTTGCTGAGCTCGCTGAATGTTGCAAAAGGTGTGTCTGCTTCAAAAACCCAACGATTGTACTCGTTTTCGTGGCGTTTTCATGGAAAACGACCTTAAACAACTCGTTTTGAAAACTGCAATATGTACGGGAAAACTTCTGTTTTCGAGGAAGTTTTCGACTGTTTTCGCGAAAACCCAGTTTTCGGCTTGGTGTGAATAGGGTATTAAGGTGTGTAACCCTAAGCATGTCGCCATGCATGAGGATTTAGCAAATAGTATTGGCGCTGCAATGTTGCGTAGGTGCATTTATGCCAAATAAGTATCGGTGTAGCCAATTCGTCCGCTTGACAGTTCCCTGTCAACCTAGTAACCGAAAAAATGAAATTTAACAGTATATGGTTATCTCGCAATGGTTATCTTGGGCGCAGTAGCGCAGTGGTTAGTGTGCTGGACCACTGTGCGAGGGATCCCAGGTTCGATACCCGGAAAAACACAAATTACATCTTAAGGTTTTTTCTACTGCGCCACCTCTCGCGGACGTCTGACAAACATCCGAGAGTATGACTGTCATGAAAAAGCTTCTCAATCCAGCCGTTCGGACTCGGCATAAAAATTGTAGGTCCCTTCCACTAGTTCCAAAAATAGAAACTCACACAAAACGAATGGTTGCGAGAAGCTAGGCCTAGGGTGTCTACCCCCCTGTTGCGCCACCTATTTATTTATTTATTTATTTATTTTATCTCGCAAAGAGTTATGCGACAGTTTTCCACTGCATTGGAATTTACTATATGGTCTATGGCTAATAGGAGAGATGTTTATGATGATCACTCTGCGAAACATCGCCAACTAGTACGTTGTGGTACATCGCGTTCTGTCAATTCCGATCTGCCTAAGTTTAGAACCTACATTGTCAAACCCTATATTAAAAATAAGTGTCGAAGCAGATTTTATCCACCATCTGTCAAATAACAGCCATTTACATCGAAAGTTCTGTCACTGTCACTCTAAAAAAAATCCCCAAACAAACATTCTCCTTATATTCCTCCTTTATTTTCCTTCAGATTCAGAACAAAAAACCTTGTTTCTTTACGAGATCAGCTCGTCATGATACGATTGTCCGGTCCCATTATCATCCAAAAGATAATATATCAAGGTCTGATGGGATGCACCTTATTTTCAAAATTTAGAGCTTGGTCTATTTTCGGAATCAACATTTCAAGCCAGTTTCGTGTTTCACTCAAACTAGTCCGAGTAAAATGTTAGGTCAGTTATTAAGAACATTGCAAGGTAGGCTACCCTCTAAGTTGAGATAGTTTTAGTACTTGTTCAAAACTTTATCTAAAACGGTTGAGCCGAGAAGAGTCAGATGTTTTACAGAAACATCTGGAAATATTTGCCAGCAAGTGCTGGTGAGCCTAAAGCTTTTCCTTTACATGTAGCAATTTACTCAACCCCAAGGAGCTACAACTTACATCTTTACAGTCATAGGTTAACTTTTCAAGTTTTATGTTACAGGCTCTTGGTGTTTAAGAGAAGAAGGTCCCAAACTCTAAAAGATTATCGTCTAATGACAACAATATAAGTCTTTCGATTTAGGTCTTTGAAAATTCTAATATTAAACATCGTTGTTCTAGGCCCTAATTACATAGTAATTGCATTGCCATCTGTTGGCCATTATCTGCAAGAATTTTAGTCGTCAGAATCATAAAAGCAGTCGCCCGAATGAGTGACTATAGGTTACGATTGAGCGCATTAAGCTGTCAATTATTCCTAATTTTCATTCGTTCTTTTTTGCAGCTATTTGTAAATTTTTTTAAACAGTTTTTTCCTTCAGTGAATATATTTTTATCACATGGTTACCCATTTAGACAGCAAATCACAAGTCACAACACTATATCAAAAAAAAAAAAAAAACTCTAGGTTCTACCATTTAATTTATTACAAATGTCCAATAGTAACACCCTTGGCACTTGCAAAGTTAAAACTTGTTGCCAAAGATATTTTTCTAATCAATCCCCGTCTAACATCTAAACTTCTAGCTCTAGATACAAAGGCAGTCTATACTCTTTTTTTTTTTTTAAATTCCAGTGCGTGTCTGTTAAAAAAAAAACATCACAACGACTGCATGTAAACGCAATCGGTTTGCAAATTAATTAATTTATCTAATCTCCAACTGACCAAAAGAATCGACTTGAAGTAAGAGATCGAAAGAAAAACCTAACGAAGTGAAAAAAAAAAATAAGAAAAACTCCATCACCGCACTGTGGTTGCCCTGTGCAAATGTAGTTCGAGGTTTTTCTGTGGTTGTACTCTTTACTTTTTTTTAACTGCATTATTGACGCACACAGTCTGTCGGTCGATGTCAAATATATTCAACTTTCGATTTCACTTTGGTATTTCCTTTACAACAATATTTGCAGCGCATTGTTATCGGAAATTAATAATTTGATTTTTGATGCTGCTTTTGTCATTCAAGATTGAGTTTAACTCCAGCAGAGGACTGGTAATTTTGAGACATTTTTTAAGTTATTGCCGGCAATTTGTCCGCTCTACAAACTTATCTAGCATCTTAAAGTGCTAGAAGTTATCGATCAGCAGTGACAGTTCCGCTGTCACATTATCAGTAAGAATTGTGGTAGGTACCTGTGTTTGACACACGACTGGCAGCCAGTGTCAACATTACCGTATCTTGTATCTGGTTGTTGCGGTTTCCTTCTGAGGTTTTCGCTTGAATTGTTTTTTTCTCTGTTATAGAAGAGAGCAAACGTCGCAATTTTGAAAAATGTATTTCTTGTTGCTGTTCCCGCCAATATGAAACGCGCAATGTCATTGTTTTGTATTTGCCACAGATTCTATACCTATATCGATAGGGCAGACAAAATATAGGTCGATTCTTTTGAGAAATCAGTCTTCATCTTCAGTCTTCCATAGCTTTAGAGGTGTAAGGTTTAAAAAGCCCTCAAGTATATTTCATAAATATAAAGAGATGTGTGTTACTTATCTTAATGTGATGTAATTATGCATGTTTCCGTGTATATGAACTTTAAAAACCCGGTTAAGCTGAAGTAGATATTAACAACGACGATGCATCTCCTGCGGGATACATTAAAATAGGGGCGTTCCCCGGAGTGAAATTTGTATGCCAGATAAAGACAGACTGGAAAAAGGCAGACAAATCCGACTTTGAAACGGGAAGACGCGTAAAAGATACACGCAGCAATGTCACAAAAAGGATACTCGTATATTTTTGGAGCAAGGCTAATTGTCATTCCGTGTTTAACCGCATTTTAATGACTCCTTTTCGGTTGATGGTGGTGTCATGTCGTCAACTAAATAAAAAAAAAAACCAAAAAGGGATGGAATGGAAAGTGATTTTTGTTATAAAGTATCTTGCGGAAAAGGAAGATATAAAATTAAATGATTTTAATTGTGTGTTGTGCGTACAAGATATAATCCCTGCTGCAGTAACTGACTGTCACTTACAAGGAACTGATGAGGCTTGTGTGAGGTTGTGGTGAGGATGAGGATAAGGACTGAGGGCGTATCGTTTGTCGGTGGCATTTTCAACTGAATGCATTCGGTTGATGGTGTACTTTTAAAAAGCATGACAGACAATGTATGCAAGAGAGGATGTTTGAAGGTGACTTTCGTTTGCAGACGGAATACATAAAAATTGCAGTATAGCGGAAGTATGTTGTTGGTTGGACTATGTCAATCGCGATCAGAAAGAAGATCATAACTCACCGATGTATCTTCAATAACTGGCATCCACACAAAATACAAAAACTATTTGTTACCTATTCACGACTAAAGCTCAGAACCAATCGTAATGTAATTGGGCAAACACTGGACAAAGAGACTGTAAAAATGTTTTTGCCAATTTAATTTAAAAAATAATTCTTTCTACAAAAGATAATTGTTAATTTAATCTACATTGATAGTTAGACTGTGTTAAAGGCGCTAGAGTCTTACGACATAAAATCTACTTAGGACATTGTTAGATGGTAACAAAAGTGTCCACGTACTCAGGCAGTAAAGGGAGCAAAGCTCTCACTAAATAATGTAATTGAAGGCATAAAACCATCACCTGCGATTCATTAAAATTGTCGAACAAAACTGAGTTCGCCACTGGATTAGGTTTCTGACCTTGAAAGTTTCTTTGCAATCGCAATTTGCCCACTATTGTGCCTGGGTGTCCAGTGACTTATGAGCTGAGTACTTTATAACCTAAGCTAACTTTTTTTGTACATGTTCTGTACATCACACAACAATATGTAAACGAGCATTGATAGTGATGAGTCCCCCACATTATAACCATCTTTACAGATGGCTGAAAGGCAGAGAATGGAACGGGAGCAGGAGTTTTCTCCGAAGAGCTAGTCATACACCGAGCATTCCCAGCAAGGAAACAACCAGCAATGGATATTATCCTGCGTGAACAGTCAAGCAGTACTCAAAGCGATTTACTCCAATCTGGTAAATTCCAAATGCGTATGATAATACCTTCCGGCATTCAGAGCAAGAACCATCCCACAGTAGTCCGGCGCTGGGTTTCTGCATCTGCACATGTTAGTGTGAAAGAAAATGTCATCTTGTCATCTAGCTGGCCAGATGTAGCTCTAAATTGGACGGACTAACTAAGAGCTACATTTACACTCAGTCTCACTTGTAGGTCTGGCTGGCACCGGAGCAGCCGTTCTGCTGAAAATATGGCGGCAGTGGCTGAAGATTTCGCCCAGGACCCTGGAGTATCGACCAAACGAAGTACCACGTAATTGGGCATCAATCTGCGGTCTTTACAGAGAATTTTGATGAAAGACTTGAAGATGTTCCCCCGAAAAAGTACAAACAGTGCATCAGCTGTCGCATCGAACATACGCTAAAGCCATCTTTAAGCCAATCACTCGATTTGCACTGGCCAGCAGGATTACCTGATTTAACCGTTCAGAATTATTTTTGTGAGTTTTTTTTTGTCACTAGTCTCAGTCTCAGCCTCAGACTCTTGAAATCCTAAAAGCGAATATCCATCAAGAATGCTAGGATCTATCGCGAAAAGTTTAAATAAGAATACAAGTTCTGCAATCTGGTTCTATTCCTGCCGCCATTTTATAATAATACTATGCGCAAAATCAGCGTTACCGTTGATAAATTTAGAAAAGTCGCCATAAAAAGGCCCACGGAGAAAAAAAAGGGCCATTTAAAGTAATAACTTCAAAACAAAACATAACAAACAAACAAGATATTGTACTGGTAATATTCTATTTTTAAAACTATAACAATTCTGTCGAATATTACATACCATAAAGAAAACATTAAACGTAAAATCAAACAAATCAATTCATTAAGCGGTGCAGGTTCTAATCCAAAATCTTCTGAATCATTCTCCGACCGCTCTGATCCCGATTCTGAAATTGGAGGCGCCGCATTGTTCGTTGAATGAATCAACGAATGGAGAAGCTTACTATCAAAGGTTACGGTAGTACTCCTTCCAAGTTCTCTAGTAAAGGCACTTACACTTCTTATACAGGAACAAACTCAAGCTTCGACCTCCCTCTGACTTCGGAACCAATTAACCAAAAAACTTCAAACTTGAAATATTTACCAAGCTCATTAAAAAGATCCACCTTACCAAATTTTGTCTCTATAGCATTAGTGGTTGTCAACATACAGGACGTCAAAAATCGCAAAAACAGTAACTGACTGACTTACTCACTCACTTAGATGATAATCATCAAAATTATGAAGCACTTCCAGTCATCCTAGAATCCTGAAATTTGGCAGAATGCTAGATCCTGTGGTGCATACACCGGGAAAAGTCCAAAAGTTTCATTCATTCCATTCATTCCATTTTTTTTTACATTAACCTCTTAAACTAAAAACTTGGCGGACATTTAGATCTCAATATTTTTCGTGGCTAACTAGTTACACACTTTTTTTTATATAACAGAGCTTGGCTGTTTTTTGTTTGTTTTTGGTGTGATGTGTATCAATTGAGCCACTTCAGAGCAATGAATTTTCTGAAAAGTTTGAAAATTTAATATTTTTGTTGTTCCAAATTGTGAAAAAGGGCCAAAATCATTAAATTTTAGAAAAGTGGTATCATTGTGCCAAGGTGGTAAAAAAAGTGCCAAATTGCAACTTTAGTCGCACAACGGTCACGCTGCGCAAAATGTGGCTTAAAAAAGCATTCCACTGAGAGACGACCTATGTATGTATCTCTCTCTATACGTGTAACACTAACAGCCGACTTCTTCACAAAGTACTAGCGCTAGTACCAGTATTAGACCAAAAGTTGATACAAAAATAGGTATCAAGTCATTTCTTCACGAAGTACTAAGCTGAATTTGGTACCGAGTATTAGTTAGTACTCGGTATTAGCTGGACCCTCAAAATCGGCAGTCTAACGTCGTTAGTACCTGAATTAGATCGATTTTATTGCCTTGGCTCTTGCATATTTTTGTCAAAAATTAAATACATCGTAGGTTTAAGTCTAATGAAGTTGATTAAAAAATTAATTTCATTTTTGATAATTGGTTCAATAATTTCGATGACGACATTGAGAATGAGAATGGTGAAGAAGGGGTGGCAACTCGTTGATCTGAGCGCCGCATGGAATACAATAAATACTTAGGACGATGTGGATTTTTTCGGCTATTTCAGTTGTCCAGAACGTGGACGAATCAGTACGGTTAATATATTTTCTATACTTTCAGTTCTAGTCGGTAATCGTTTTTATTCACGATCTTACCAGTAATCGTTAGATATATATTGCTGATCAGATCACTCTACGATTCATGGCAAGTGGATCGATGTAAATAGTGGTTGCCGACGTCAGTCGCGTACCAGCCGCTAGTGTATGTCGCACACTGCCAAAAGTATGATGTATGCCCTTGACACGCCATTTGGACAAACTTATTCAAATGCCAGCAACATTGGAAGAGCAGGAGGTGGCCGCTGCTGGTTTTATCGCTTTGCATAGTCTCCACGGACAATCGGTGCAACCTACCGCACTCATGTTAAATTGCAAACACCGAATTGGTGAGCTCAGTTCCATATGTGCAATAATAGAAAAAAAAAAAAACAATCATATGCGCTATCATATGCTATCCAATGCTGGATACCCCTAAACACACATATATTAAAAAAAAATATTTACTTGCTCTTATGATTAAAAATCAGTCATCCTTCAAAATGTTTGACACACAATGAGCATAAAAATGTCACCGTTATGACATTTCAGTCAACAATAGGTACTAGACCAGTTATTAGACGTATTAGTCGTTAGTACGGTTGATAAATTTAGCTCCGGTACTAGCAATGTGAAGAAATACACGAGTACTAAAGTAACGAGTATCAGAACTAGTACCAGGTCTAGCTAGACCGGGTACTAGTACTCATGTGAAGAAATCGGTCGTAACAGTATTAAGGTAATGTTATGAGTTATGAGAAACAGAAAAAGGTCGGTTAGTACGTAAAGTAGTAGCACTAGCAACGTCATCTGGAGGTTTATTGCCAAGAACGCGGCGGATCGCTTTTTATGGCGGATTTGCATTTTTATATTTCCAAAAGCGAGCGCTGTGAGGAATTGCTGGGGTATTGTTTGCAGATAAAAAATAAACTAAATTCCTGTGACGGGAAAAAGATGTCAAAATATTGGAAAAATAAATGGAAGATTGAAAGTCAGAGTGGAAAAGCAGTTCGCTTTTAAGAATAAGCAAAAGCGAAGACAGTCGAAATTGAGGTTTCTCTTGCAATACGATCCGCCACGCATTTTGGAATAACCCCCCCCCCCCAGTCGATGGTCCTCCTTTTTCACTTCTCCTTCACAGTCACACAGAGTCCGACAACAAAGCCGTGTTGCGCACAGTATTCTTGTTGTAACCAATCTAAAAATATTATTTTATCTATTTTTTTTAAATTATAATTCTATTCGACAAATCTATGAATGATAAGCTCCAATTTAGAAAATAAAAAAATTGAATTGGTTAACATTAAGTTGGGTAAAAATGTACCACAAGAGGTCACGTCGGTCATCTATATATATAAAAATGAATTATCCGACTGACAGATGATCAACGCCCAGCCTAAACCATTTGCTCTACAAAGCTGAAATTTTGCACAGAGATTTTTTTTATGATGTACTAGCGAACCCCCTGCACACTTTCGTAGTGCAAAATATGAAAATATAAAAATCAATTTCAAATTCAATTAAATCAATGGTAAACAGTTTCTATTGTAATGCCCTGCTGTATTCACAACACTTGGTTTTTTAGGATTCGTATTGCCTACATAATATTCTTGTCTATCAGGATAATGCGCATCAATGTTAAAAATTTGCGAAACTGTAGCTCCCATGACTGTCGAAGAATAACGCCTCCTCGCCCCTTTATCTATTTTTGACAAATCTTCACAGGAACACAATCGATTCGGTGGTTTTCGAAATATTACATTTTGAATGTTGTTTTTTTATAGGCAGTGCCAGGCCCCTAGGTCCAATTTTAACCAATCTTCACAGGAATACTCCTGGTCCAATATTTAAGATTTTACGTAAATTTGAACTCAATCAATTTGGTGGTTTTCGAAATATAAGATTTTTAATTTTTTTTTGTATGGGAGGTGCCACGCCCCTAGGTCCAATTTTAACCAATCTTCACAGAAATACTCCTGGTCCAATATTTAAGATTTTACGTAAATTTGAACTCAATCAATTTGTTGGTTTTCAAAATGTAAGATTTTTAATTTTTTTTGTATGGGCGGTGCCACGCCCCTAGGTCCAATTTTGACCAATCTTCACAGGAATACTCCTGGGCCGATACCTAAGATTGTATGTAAATTTGAATTCAATCGATTCAATGGTTTTCGAGGAATAAGATTTTGAATGCATTTTTTGTATGGGAGCTGCCACGCCCCTATAACTCATGAACCAATACACCTACAAAGACCGTATGAACTTAAAAACCATGGTATCAACGTCACCTTTCATGGGAAATTTCCAGAATCAAAATCAGTTCACGCATTACAGAAAACATTATGGACAAACACAATTGACCATGATTTTTATATATATAGATATACAACCACTGAGGGAGAATTTTTTGAAATAAAGAAAACCATTTTCTCCGATTTTTTAAATTCAACCCTTGAAGGGGTAAAAGGGGGGTCAAAATTTGTATGGGACCATTTTTATTTTTCCTCCGATTGACTTCAAACTCGGTTTGTGTGCTCTCTATGAGAAATAAAGATAATTAATTTGTCCGATTTTGAAAATTTTGCTTGAGGTCCGAGTTATTGGCGATGACCCCTTTTAAGGGGGGCCTTTTCTTAATTCTCCAACCGTTCGTCGTATCGATTTGAAACATTGTAGTGCGTCCAAACTTCATAGCTGTTGAATATGCTGATCGCTTCATCTAACTCCATCGTACGTACTCAAAAGATATTCAACCGGAATTCTGTAAGAATGGAGTTATACTGCTATAGACTGGTACACATCCTCATGATCTTTCCGGTTGCACAGTGTAGGAAGATCTGGGCAGTGTGGAATATAATTAAGGATTGGCTAACTCAGAAATATGCTGTGTTCCATAGATAGTGGCTCAGTCTTCTATAATGTGATCTTTGTTGGGATTCCCGTGCTTCACAAACTAATTGATCATATCTATATTTTTAAAGTGTTTTCACCAATAGGGCGTTAGACATAATTTTAAGAGATACTAACTGCTCCTTATGTACTTTCTTAGGTAGGTTTCCTGTGCGTTATATTTATAAAAATGACTGTGAAGGAATTTCTGTGTGTCAAATCCTGAGGACTGCGCAAGCAATGCCGCGGGCAAAAGCTAGTGAATTTAGAATTTGCTTACGTTTGGCAAAAGACAGAACTTCATATCTTCATATATAAAACAGTTTTTCCTGACTGATTGGTGATCAAGGGAAGTTGACATATTGAAACAAAATAAACTTTATGGCCAAAGTGAGCACTTAAAAGCGATATGGAAAAATTCGAGCTCCAAAAGGGGGGTCAATGTTTGTATGAGAAAATTTTTATTTTTAATTCGGTCGACTTTAAACTCGGTTTGTGCACTGTCTATACAAAAAATAAAAAACAATATTTCTCTGATTTTTTAAATTTTTCTTGGAGCCCGGTTTATTAGCGATGGGAAAAGGGGAAATGGGAAACATTTTTTTGATTATATCAAGCGCGTAGCAAAGCACGCTATATATACAGGCTACTTCTGTAAAGGCCTCTGATAAATGGTAGCGTAGGCATACGCGAATAAGAGATATATCTCCCTCCAAAACTTTGGTGCAAGATTAATTTATAGAAAGTCAGCGCCGACCTACAACTTAATCCTTTCATGGGAAATTTCCAGAATCAAAATCAGTTCACGCATTACAGAAAACATTATGGACAAACACAATTGACCATGATTTTTATATATATAGATATACAACCACTGAGGGAGAATTTTTTGAAATAAAGAAAACCATTTTCTCCGATTTTTTAAATTCAACCCTTGAAGGGGTAAAAGGGGGGTCAAAATTTGTATGGGACCATTTTTATTTTTCCTCCGATTGACTTCAAACTCGGTTTGTGTGCTCTCTATGAGAAATAAAGATAATTAATTTGTCCGATTTTGAAAATTTTGCTTGAGGTCCGAGTTATTGGCGATGACCCCTTTTAAGGGGGGCCTTTTCTTAATTCTCCAACCGTTCGTCGTATCGATTTGAAACATTGTAGTGCGTCCAAACTTCATAGCTGTTGAATATGCTGATCGCTTCATCTAACTCCATCGTACGTACTCAAAAGATATTCAACCGGAATTCTGTAAGAATGGAGTTATACTGCTATAGACTGGTACACATCCTCATGATCTTTCCGGTTGCACAGTGTAGGAAGATCTGGGCAGTGTGGAATATAATTAAGGATTGGCTAACTCAGAAATATGCTGTGTTCCATAGATAGTGGCTCAGTCTTCTATAATGTGATCTTTGTTGGGATTCCCGTGCTTCACAAACTAATTGATCATATCTATATTTTTGAAGTGTTTTCACCAATAGGGCGTTAGACATAATTTTAAGAGATACTAACTGCTCCTTATGTACTTTCTTAGGTAGGTTTCCTGTGCGTTATATTTATAAAAATGACTGTGAAGGAATTTCTGTGTGTCAAATCCTGAGGACTGCGCAAGCAATGCCGCGGGCAAAAGCTAGTGAATTTAGAATTTGCTTACGTTTGGCAAAAGACAGAACTTCATATCTTCATATATAAAACAGTTTTTCCTGACTGATTGGTGATCAAGGGAAGTTGACATATTGAAACAAAATAAACTTTATGGCCAAAGTGAGCACTTAAAAGCGATATGGAAAAATTCGAGCTCCAAAAGGGGGGTCAATGTTTGTATGAGAAAATTTTTATTTTTAATTCGGTCGACTTTAAACTCGGTTTGTGCACTGTCTATACAAAAAATAAAAAACAATATTTCTCTGATTTTTTAAATTTTTCTTGGAGCCCGGTTTATTAGCGATGGGAAAAGGGGAAATGGGAAACATATTTTTGATTATATCAAGCGCGTAGCAAAGCACGCTATATATACAGGCTACTTCTGTAAAGGCCTCTGATAAATGGTAGCGTAGGCATACGCGAATAAGAGATATATCTCCCTCCAAAACTTTGGTGCAAGATTAATTTATAGAAAGTCAGCGCCGACCTACAACTTAATCCAAAATAAGCTGTTTACTTGTCTTACTCTCATGTATATAAAACTCATTTAACAGCAAACGTTCCTATATAAAAGTTTAGGTAACACCAACGTGCTCATTGTTGCAAACTGTCAATATGTCTTTTTAATGATGTACCCAAGTCAAAGCTATAACATTTTAATGATCTCAACTATGCATACAGTTTATGATGTTAACAATCTATAGGACAGCCTGTTAAATGGTGGATGATATAACTGAATATTCTTAAACAATTTATTGGCTTACTGTACTCTTCTGACGTAATTATACGCATGTAGGTATATATCATAAGGTAATGCTCTCAAATTTGTACATTGTCACTTTCGTTTCATTGTAACGTAAACGTAACTATATTGTGACACATGTGTGTGAGCTACCGTGAGCGACTTCATAAATAATCTCAAAACGATGCCAACAAGATCCGTTTAAATCGTTCTCATTTATTTTAGATTTTTGTTCGCCGTTGTGTCGTTTGTAAACTCATTCCGTACAAAGCAGCGCTAAAAAGTAAAAATAAAATATTTCAAAATCGCTATCCGCGTTTAGGTCAGGGTTATCATGTCTCTTTATTGGATCTATTCCATTTGCGCCGATCAGCCTCTAGCGTGCCTACCGCTACCACCTTCATGAGACTTCCTCACCCTCTCGTGTGCGCGCTGAGCAAAGCGGCCAATAGAATGCGCTTTTGTCGCGTATACGCACATGAACCCGCCGCAGCTAGCATGCGTTATATGTCGTTAGCGTTACAATGCAAGTGTGGTCGTCAATGCCTACACGTACTCTGGCATAGAGGCTATAGAGACTCATAAGAACCATTAGAGTGAGTGGCCAAATATTATGCTCAAATGCCAGGTTCTACCCGTTTAACCTGCAGCCAGCTATAAGACATCGACGCGCGAAAATAAAATGCGTGTGTCGTTGGCGTCTTGTGCATAGTGCATGCGTTTATTTTTATTTTTTTTTTTTTTTGAAACGCTCACATGAATGCACAAAAGACCGACCGTGTCTACCTATCTATCTATATCTGGTGGCTATGGTATAGAACGGAACTTGCCTTGGCTAAATGAAAAGCAAAAGTTGTTCCTTGGCATGACATGAATATTATATTTGCTGGCTTCGCACATTTACTTGTCTCCTTGGGAATGATAACTGCCTGGGGGAGGGCGGCGAAGGAACCTAAATGCACACACATGTCGTTGGCGTGCCACTGCGTGCCGTATGGCAGGCGAGTAGCTGCGAACCGCATTCCATGTGAAGTGAATTTAAATTTAAATATTCGTATATCTATCACTAAACACTTGAAAGTCAGTCGGAGCGCGCGAGTCAAAAAATTCCCGATTTGCATGATTCCTTACTTGGTATATAGTTAAGTGTCCTGCAGCGCCAATACAGCAGGCGCATACATGCACAACCGGATGGTGAAGTGGAAAATCACACACGGAAATGGAAATTCATGCGCAACTTTGGTTTGGTGGGTTTTCATTACTGGCTTCTTATCTGAAAGGAACAAGAAACCGCAATCTCGTGGTCCTGATTTAGGAGGAGATAAGCAACGGAATATCGTGAAAGGAAATTGCGGTTTTGCATTTAATAAAAATGTACGCATATGGAGAAACGGTGGTAACTTTGATTGCCATAAGAAGCGAAAGCTATATACCTACATCCTCAAAGGAAGAGATTTATGTAGTTACGAGTAGTTAGTCAGTATGTATTTGTTTGAAAGATAAATGGAGTCCTTGCAACTATAAATTAGTGTCATATAAGACAGCCTTTAGAGGCGAATATTTGAGGTTAGGAGGAGCAACCCATCATCTTAAAGGCTCTCTTGTATCTTGGGTCGTGATTGGTATAAAAACTACTATAATGACCAATCAGGATGCCCAGCAAACCACTGGGTGAATGCGTTCTCCTCTAGATGAATGTATTGCGAATATCATTCACTTAAAAATAGAATAAAACATTTAAGGACTCAGCGTCTGCAAGCAAAGTGTTCTGGCAGACCATCCGCCGTCTTAGAGGAAGGAAGTGGAACATTATCGAAGGAGTCAAATCCAAAGATGGTACACTTCTTTCTAATGAGGATGACATCTTGCGCAGATGGAGTGAGCACTTTTCCGAATTGCTCAATCCAATCCATGGCATTGAGGATGACACATCCATCGCCTTAAGCAGGGCGGAAAATAGTCCCACGGTAGAGAAAGTCACTCTTGCGATCAAATCGCTAAAAGCTGGCAAATCTGCCGGAGTGGATGAAATATCCGGCCAGAAATGCTAAAGGCCTTAGGTGAAGAGGGAGTCAAATGGCTCTCTCGTGTCATTAAAGTGGCCTGGGAATGTGGCGAAACTCCCAGCGATTGGCAGATTGGGGTGATTATGCCCCTTTTCAAGAAAGGGAAAAAAAGGGATTGCTCCAATTACAGGGGTATATCACTTTTAAGTCTCCCCGGAAAAGTCTTTGCCAAGGTGCTGGAAACGCGTTGCAGAGCTGTGGTCGAGGCACGATTAGGAGATGAGCAGTGCGGTTTTCGTCCCGGCAGAAGCACAACCGACCAGTTATTCGCACTCTCAGAATGGTACTTGAGAAGTCTTGGGAGTATGCTACACCTGTTTACGCTTGCTTCGTAGATTTGGAGAAAGCATATGACCGAGTCCCTCGAGGGAAACTCTGGAGTGTATTACAGGAGTATGGAATTGATGGTTCTCTCTTGAGAGCCATTCAATCTCTTTACACAAACTGTAAAAGCTGTGTTCGGGTAAACGGCGTTAAATCAATACCTTTCACCGTGGGCGTTGGACTTCGCCAGGGGTGCGTCTTGTCCCCTCTCCTTTTCATTACTTATATGGACTGGATGTTACAGCGCAGTCTTGGCGAGGAACGTTTTGAATTGGGAGATCTGAGGATAAGTCATTTGCTCTTCGTTGATGACTTGGTCATCCTTGGGTCCTCTCAGACTGAACTTCGCTACCCGTATGGGGATTGCCTCTGATGATTTGGAGTCGATGGCGGAGGATCGAGTGCTATGGAGGGTCCACTTGAGCAACCTACACCCGCGACCCGCACTTAATGGATAAGCGGGATATTGAAGATGAATGAATGAATGAATGAAAGGACTCAGCATGTCCTTCTTAAAATCCAATGTCAAATCCGTACTGCTGTATGCCTGTGAAACCTGGTAGACCCAGAATTACTTGGAAATCAACAGTTGGCGTATTTTTTTGGGAAGTGAGTATAACAAAACCAAAAGTGAGTATAAGAGTTTTGCATGTAAAAGTAAAAGTGAGCCATTGTCAAAAAAACACCCCTAGTATTGCCCGAAGCAGCAATACAGCGTAAAATGTGGAGCTGGCCGCAGATCGAGAAGGATGGAGGAAGTTTGTCGCCGCCCTATGCTCCACCCGGGGTTGAAGGACTCATATATATATATATCCCTCTTTAAATGTTTGAAATGACTGGGACAAAAAGAAACATGATTAGTATTTAGTGGAAGATGTCATCATGCTCCATCTTGGAATTAAATGTGAAATCGGACGGGTGAAAAAACTGCGTTTGTGTCTTCTTCACAAAGATGACCGTAAGTATCATTTAGAGGGCAGAGACAGAGACCGTCAAGACCGTCCCTATAGTACCACCAATTCTACTGAATAGTATAACGCTGTGACGAACTTTCTTCTTTACCACCAGAGCCACCCCTGTAAATGCACATAGTTTCCTAATTCACATAAACTTCTTTTAATTTTCGCATTTTGTTCTGTGGTGTGGGTTTTGGCGTGAATTTTGGCGAATCATTGGCAATTCTTCCATCTACATTCTGACACAAAACTATCGTCCAATAGCGTTACTTTCGCAATGCTCTCAAAAGTATAATGGAAAAGGCAATAAATGTCGAAATAATCAAATATCTAGAAGGCCACCAATTAAAAAGCGATAGACAATACGGATTTTGAAGCCGTCGGTCGTTCCACTGGAGCCCTGTTAAGCTACGTAACTGACTTATGGACGCAAGCAATTGAACAACACGGATAATCCAGAGCCGTAGCCTTGGACCTATCAAAGGAATTTGACCGAATCTGGCATAGAGCCATATTAGGCAAGTTAGCGTCTTATGGATTACCAAAACAACTCTGCGGATGGATGCAAAATTTTCTTTTCTGTAGATGGTGTATTATCTAATTCGTTTGCTATAAATTGCAGGAGTGCCCCAAGGATCTATTCTTTCCCCAACTCTATTTCTTCTCCACATCAACGATTTGCTTGGATCCACAAATAATAATATCTACAGCTTTGCTGATGACAGCACTCTTATATCCTCCATCTCGAACAGTGGGCCTGTGAATGCGGCTACATCACACAGTCAGAGATGTAAACAAATTAGTTCTCTAAATGATTATCTGGACAAAATCTTGAAGTGGGGAAAGGACTACTTGGTTGTATTTAACGCAAACAAGACACAGCTCACAACATTTTCTAGGAAAAATGCATCAATAGCTCCTCTGATCCAAATGCATGACCATCCAATCAATCCCAAGGACTCAATGCACCTTCTAGGAGTCACAGTCAATTCAGGAATCACATGGCCGGATCACATATCCTATATCGCACAATCGCCGTCCGCTAAGTTGAGCTACCTTTTTAGAGCAAAGAGGTACTTTAGCCCCAAACAACTTTTCCTTCTCTACAAGTTGTTGACGACACTATGTGTAAATGGATAAAATGCATGATAGAGGACAAAACAATAAAAACCTCATTAGGCAGCACTAAACTCAGTATGATAGCTACGAAAGGATGCCCCCAGGGAGAAGTACTCTCACCCCTACTATGGTCCATAGTAGTAAATGAACTACTGACGATTCTCAGCAATGACAGTTTTTATGTCCAAATATGCAGACGACATAGGTATCCTAATCAGAGTCAAATTCGAAGACACAATCTCGAATCGCCTCCAGAGGGCTCTAAACCTAGTTGCTGAATAGTGTACAAAAGCTGGCCTGAGAGTCAATCCCAAAAAAAGCACCATAGTTGCATTCACCAAGAGAAGAAAGCGCGAAAGGCTGAGAAATGCTACACTTTTCGGCGAAATAATGGAGTCACAGTCAAACATCGAAATTACACTGGATGAAAAGCTCACATGGAACTCTCACCTTACCAAAACTATTGACAAAGCCAGGGTATCCTTATTGACCAGCAAAAGTTTACTCGGTAAAAACTGGGGACTTAACCCAAAATGACACTGTGAATGTATACGGCGATAACAAGACCTATCATAACGTATGCAACCGCCGCCGTGTGGTGGTTTAAAACAACGCAGAGGTCAGCACAGGCTAAACTCAATAAAATACAGAGACTAGCATGTGTCTGTGCAACTGGAGCAATGAAAACTGCACCAACAGCTGCACTCGAGGTTATCCTAAACATCCCACCACGTCATCTAGAACTCAAGAAGCAATGGTTAACGCCCATACGCTCATCACAGAAGATGAATCAAATTCCAACATAGTCCACACTGATATCCTACAAGAACTCAGACCGAACTACTTGTAATACATTTGACAGCCAAATGTTTACCACGCTATAACTTCCGACATAACTTTAAGGTTACATTCCCAGACTGTCTAAACTGGGAACAGAAAAAACCAACAAATGGATCCAAAATAGATAAAGGAGTTGGAACTGGAGTATACGGTCCGTGCACTAAAACGTCCCTATTCGCTAGTATGGATATAAGCAGTTCCGTATTTCAGGCAGAAATACATTCTTTTGAACTCTGCATTCGAGAGAGTCTAAACAGGGCTATAACAAATAAGAACGTTTATATTTTCTCTAATAGCAAGGCAGCTCTACTTGCAATTGACGCATTTGAAAAAACATCAAAACTGGTCTGGGACTGCCTCCAAATCCTGCAAATACTGGCCACCACAAACAGGGTTCACCTGATTTGGGTGCCAGGGAACAGTGGATATAAAGGCAACAAATTAGCCAGAAAAGGATCCGCATCCCAATTCATGATGCCAAGGCCATTCTGCGGGCTACCAATCAACACTATAAAAAGTAGTGTGAAAACTTGGCTGAACGAAAAGAAGCTCCATTTCTGAAGGACCACCGAAGGAAACAGGCAAGCCAAAAACTTCATGCCAAACAGTTCCCACAAAAAAAAAAAAACGAAACAACTAACAACTAACAACTAACACTGTCGAGTCAAAAAACACCTGATGACACAAGATAACACTTTCAGACTATGCAACGAGGACGCACAGCGGAACACATACTATATGACTGAACTGGTCACACCACCGGTTCACCTCTACCATGTAGTTTTAGTTTTTTCAAAAAACTCTTTTCTAGATCTTTACGTAACAGAAGTTCTTTTTTGTAAAGGGTGGCTCAAAAAGTAATTTCGAAATTTGTAAAAAGTATATAAGCCTTTAATTCTGCCTCCGTAAAGACGAAGTTGGTACTCATTTGAGAAATACGATATTCCACAACTAGCCAACATCTTATCCACACTTTGAAAATAAATATTATTTTGCATTAGGAACTGACTTTAGTGCTGCCCTGTATATAGGTTAGTATGACATGTTTTGAACATTTTCCAAATGTTTCTACACTCTGTTAGGTGTATGTATTTACCTACATTTAATATTGAAAAACCCATTAATGGTTAGTTTTTAAACGATTGTCAAAGTACGTCTAACTCAACTTCGAAAAAAGAAAAACAATTTCGAAAATGCATTTCTTTGAGTTCTCACATAAGTCATATAATTTCGGTAATGGTAGCCTTCACTTTAAAAACGTACTATTCAAAGCAACACCAAATTTACGAACTTCGAAAACGGAAAAACTTTCGAAAATGAATTGTTCGGACTAGATGTCATCATTTATAATGTCAGAATTGACTTTCATTTAAGGTAGTGACCATATGCGGCGAAATCTGCATTGGGGCGCCCCAACTGCCCGACCGCCTGTCACACACAACCCGCAGCCGTCCCTGTTGCAAGAATTTTAATCTCGCCATTGCATAACCAATAACCATACATTATTCCCACGTATTGATGATGAATGCATTTGTCAGGAGGATGAAAGAATCGCTGTGTCGTTGCTGTCAATGTCGATAGTCGATTTCCTCGCCGCGCAATTATTATCTCGTTGATTTCAGTTTAAAAATAAAAAACGTACAAGTATTTCTGTGTGCGTCCAATCCGGCCAAACCGATTGACACTACTTATAGTTGCAATTACCTCCTCGATTTTGTTTTTATTCGTGCAGCCATTAGAAGCATATTTTCTTTATATTTACCTCCACGAAGCGTCATCTCCTTTTATTAATTTAATAATAACGAGTTCGCCACAACGACTCCACTCCAACAGGCCCGAAATCATTGGCGCTGCCAAAAGATTATGCTGAATGCGCTGCATCATGAGACGGTGGGAAACAGCGAAAACAAAATTTTGCGTCTTCGTCAAGTGCGATAGCCTCGAAATTAAGCACAGCCCATTGTGGCTTGATCGTCGATCGCAAATCGAATCGAACGTTCGTTCGCTCGCTCGCTTTGATTGCGGTGAGATATCGGATGTGGAAGCACGCAGACATTTTGAATGCATCGCAGTCTCGGGGCCTCACCGGGCCAAGCTTTGAAAATTAAACAGCGATTAGTGCAGGTATACACCTGTAAAGAGGTTCTACTCCAACTCTCTCTCTCTCTGTCTGTCTTTAGTATCGATCGATTTGCTCGATCGCGGGTAGACTATCGTCGGTCGGTCGGCTATGTGTTGTGTCACTTGGATGTGTGTTCACCTTTTAATGAATTTCTGCAATACCGGAACGTGACGGGGCAATTTAGGTCAAATACACCTTAAATTGGTTTTAAGCGACTTTTACGCCCCGCGCCTGTCCGCCCAGTGTAGCGTCGTCGTCGGTCTGTCGGTAAGTTGGTTGGTTCGTTCGTCAATTATGCGAATCGATACTTTCGACTGCAGCTTTTCATTACTCACCTATCAATCGATAGTTTTGTGGGGATTGGGGCATTGTTGGGAGTTTCGCTTTTTTTTTTTTTTTCTTATTTTGCGTGTAGCAGCAGCGAACTTTTGATGTAGAGCCCAGATCCATTGTCTATACATGCCGATGGCGTTAATTAAGAGATAATAATTACTGAATTTAAGATCGTTGTTGAAGCTTATGTTGCGCGCTCAGATAAGAGAGGTGTGTTGCGGCCCAGTTGAGTGTTTTGTTTGGGCTTATCTGAAATCTGCATGGCAGTTGCCAGACAATAACAAGTGTAACGTTGCACGTTTTTTTTTCGCAGGCTTTCATTAAGCGGCGCAAGATAGATTTCAATGTAACGAAAAGTTAGCCAAGGTTAGGTTTTTGGTAATTGGACAGCCCACGCTTTGATTAGAAGGTTTATTTGTTTATAACTTTAACGTTTTTCATTTTCTTAGACTAAGAGCTGATGCTAGTTGGGAGCTTGTGTACTTTAAGTGAAAGGTTTTATTTAAGACCAACTAAAGTCCGGTATCTACGACACAAAAAGAAATGGCCGCATTCAAGAATCTAGTCATCGTAAGTCGACTTGAATTGTTTGGATTCAAATTTGCCTGAACGCAAAAACTAACTTGAATTGTCGGTATGTTACTTTTTGACATTTTGTATTTTTTTTCTCCTGGGTTTTGAGTTTCTGATTGGTGCTTTACAGGTCAGGAGGGCAGCGCAATCGAAATGTCAAACTGCGCTCTCCCATGCTCCCCGATAACCCAATAGAAATGTCAAAACTGATAACCAACGTCAACTTAGTAGTAAATCGAGAAATTCTTGACTTGATTTGTCACTGTTGCGGACATAAACGTCAATTGAGTAAACTGTTCACGTGACCAGTTCGGCCTGAAGTTAGAGAGCTGTCACCTTTATCGAACATTAACTGTATATGCTGAAATATAACCTATTAATCATCAGGGTAGACTAGCAGAGGGTGCCCACATGATGGTACCGATTCTATCAAGGAATTTGTCATTTTAGGTCATTAATTTTAACCAAACTATGGGTATTGAGGCATGAGAGAAGAAGCTGCTCGACATTGAGTACGTCATGTACGAGTATTCTGGTTTTCTTTATAAGATGACAGCTTTAGTCATCTAATTATTCATTCATTCATTTTCAATGGCCCGCTTATTTAGCGTGCGCTTAAGGTGAGACTGTAGTTTTTTTATTTGGATTTTGCGCCTTTGATTAAGACAAGAAGTTATAGGAGAGAAAGGGAGAAAGTATTCACTCGAGATTCAAACCATATGCCATATGGTAAGCCCAGAGGTTATCTAAGGGCACCTAAGGGCATAGATCGCCTCCACATGATGTGCTTTGAGTTCGCTCTGAAATGAAATTTCTCTCTCATATGGATCATCTGAGATACGAACCTTTCTACAGCATGAAGAAACGTCGGAGATCTGAACTAAAGCTAAAACAACAACTGTGACTATCCAATTAAGCCGGCATGCATGACGCATGAATGCAAAAACCTGCTCCTATCTTTTTAGTATAAGCTTAACCCTTTGTGGTTGGATATGCTAGACGACTGAAAAAATGAAACTTGATGGCCTGCAGACCTAGAAGAAAGGTCTCAAAAATGGCAGCAAACAGCCACAAAGTATAAAGGGTAACACCATCGCAGCATTTGTTCAAAAATTCGAATAAGGGGTACAAAGGCTAACGCCACTTGTACTTAGGCATAGGTGGCGATATGATTATTTAGACCGATTAACCTGACATCGTATTTTTAGGAGTTAAGATGTTCGTACCCACAAACGTGACGACGAACACAATGTATTGCCGCTGAAGCTGTAGTAAAAGCACTGACTGTAGGATGGCAGATTTATTGCGCTATTGACTCAAAAACGTTTCAAAATTTGTTCCATAGACGAGTATTATGCACTCAAATCAAAAAGAACGTAAAGTCTATCACTGCTGAGTAGTGGACTCAAAGACTCGTCGGGCTACAAAATTCGACAAAATTTCCCAACAGAATTTGTCAGGGTCAATCCCAATTAGCGAGAATCGTTGTTACTCCTTGCTTACCCACTCAATAATGAGTTTTTGTTCATAAGCTCTACGTGACCTTGCCACTTCAAGCTTTTTGACTAGGTTAACGCCTATCTATAGACCGCAAAGTTTGGTTACTGAATCTTCTGAATCTTTCTCTCAAAGTATCCCAAGAGGTTTTCATCCGCCTTCGATAATGTCCATGCTTTTACAGCATACAGCAGAACTGGGATGGTTAAGGTCCTGTATACTATCTCCTTGGTACTATGAAAGATGACTTTACTTTTTAGAAGCCTTAGTCTGAAGAAACAGCAATTGCGGCACAAGTGATTCTTCGATTGATCTCGCGCCGATGTAATTTTACGAGTAATTTGTAGAGCCTAGGTAGATAAAGTCTTTGAGTACTTCCACCTTATATCTGTCCATTGTGACGTTTTGCCTGAGTCAGAGATGTTTTGAGAGTCATTTTTCGATGACAGCCTCGGTAACAATCAGACCTGCATCTTCGTCGCCTTTCTTGCAATATTTACAAACGCGCCACCTACAGTTTGCTGCGTTCTCCCTAAATTTATCAATATATCAGCACCAGCAAGAAGCAGAACGGTCTTTTGAAAAGTTAGACATGTGATGCTGGCTTGTAAGTTTCGTACAATTGATTTAAGAATGAAGTTACATGGTAGCACATCGCCTTGTCTTAAACTTTTTTCGACATTAAAGGGTTCGATGGTGTTCTTTATTTTTACATCGTCATCTTACACAGAAGAACTAGTTTGGAATGAATGACGAAATTTGACAAGGCTCTTTATTATTCTACCTACGCTATCGTAGGCGACTATGGGTGATGTGCATCAACCTCTGGACATCCTGCATTTTTCGAAGTTTTGACGGAGATTTGCAGAAGATTTGGTCGGGTTTATTTGCATAAATTTCAATTCAATTAGGCGGCTCTACAGTTCGGGGTGAACCGAGGCCTCAGCTAACAAGCCTCTCCAGTTAGCCCGGTCCTTAGCTAACTGTCTCCAGTTGCGTACTCCTAGTCGGTCGCCTTCGACTTGCTCGCGCCACTTAAGGCGAGGTCTTCCTCTACTGCGTTGTCCCTCCGGGTTAGACTCGAAGACTCTACGGGCCGGAGCATTTGTTTTCATCCGCTCTACATGTCCTAGCCATCTTAAACGGCTTACTCGCAGTTTTTTGACCAGGTCGATGTCGCTGTACAGCTCGTATAGTTCGTTGTTGAATCTCCTTCTCCACAGCCCGTCAACGCAAACGGGACCGACAATTCTACAAAGAATCTTTCTTTCGAAGCGACCTAGGATATCTTCATCCGCTTTAGATAGAGTCCATGCTTCAGCGCCATAAAGCAGGACTGGAATGATTAAGGTCTTAGGCGGCTCTCAGATTGAGGCAACAAGCAATAAGCAACTATAGTTACTATAGCAACTGCCAATAAACAATCAGCAACATTTTTCGTTCGAGCGATATTTAGTTGCTTTGATGTGAGAGTGAGACCTCTAATTTAATTCAAAGTAAAATAATTGTGAGCGATAATTTTGCGTGTTTACTATTGCTAATAGCTTATTGAATGTTGCCTCAGTGTGAGAGCCGACTTATACAGAATCTCCTTAGTTGCTTGGGATAGGGCTCTACTACTCAATTGCCTTCTTAGCCCAAAGAAACAGCGGTTGGCAAGAGTTATTCTTCGTTTAATTTCATCTGAGATGTTGTTGTCAGAATTTATAGCAGAGCCGAAATACAGGAGACTAACTTTCTGTAGTTGGCACAATCAAGTCTCCTATTTGTGGATTGGGGCATGGGGGCGCACAAGTTTCCATTTATCAGGCATACATTCATTTGACCAAATTTTACAGATAAGTTGGTGAATCCTCCTTACAAATTGTTCTCCTGATGCTTTCAAAGGCTCGGTTGGTAGGTCATCCGCCCCAGCAGCTTTGTTGGAATGGAATTTGGGTATCACTAGATCTTACAGCCTGACAGAGATTTGTTGGCTACCATTTAACGGCCTGCGGAAGTGGATTTAAACAGGAAAATGCTCAGCACTTCGACTTCTCATTTCTGCGGACTCCTGCCTTGGGAAGATCGTTTCCCCTCTTGTAGAACTTCCGAAAATTTCATCTGAAGTTTGCAGTAGGATATCTGAATAGTTTGAAACCGCTTGCTTCTCTTTATATTTCCTTCTACAAATTGCTGGTAGTAGAAACTGTCGGCTGAAATTAGCGAACTGCTGCGATCATGAAATATGTTCATGTGAATAGACTGTTAAAACTCGAGAATATTCGTTCGTTTGTAGGTAGTTGGTCGCTTTCATGTGATTTAATACTTCTCCCGTGAAAGGCGAACCTATAAACGCTTCATCAGCGCCCTTGGATGCTTGTAGATGTATCTATGTTAGTTCTGCACTTAAATTGCTGCAAATTATAGTCTTCTGGAAATATACCCCCAGAAAGCGAGTTCCAAAGTTTGCTTGTCCTGTAACAGAAGGAGTTTTGGAAAGGTGAGCCTTTATTGGCTTTGTGTGTAACTTAACTGCATATGTTTAGCCAGTTTACATAAACATTGTTAACGTTGAACGAAAATAATATTGGAACTAATTGTCCAAAAATAGTTTAAATCATTTTGCGGTTGTAACTGATGCTTAGTTGAAATTGGACACTAATTTTCTCATAGAAACTTTCAAACAAATACGGTTTTGAGGCAAAAGTAAGACCAAAATACATTTGTCACAAGAAGGCAAGACGGTCTTATGTCGTTTTCGGTTGGTCGTCCAGAACCGTCCGGAAGAACTCTCCGCGATTCGAAAGCAATCCGAACGCTTCTGAAAGCGTTCGATTGGCACTCAACTGACAGTTCTTCTACTGAAAAGAAGAGAATTTTGCTTTTGGATTTGAATTCAGAATCGTGGAGAGTTCTTCCGGACGGTTCCGGACGACCAATCGAAAACGACATTAGTATCTGCTTTGCTGACATTACAGAAATAGCTATTAAAAAATTAGGTCTAGGTCTAGGTCTAGGTTTATTTTAAGACGAATAGCTATTGGGCACGTTTAAAAGACTAGTCGGCTTTAATTTGGTTCTATTTATCTGGACTAGATTGCCTATGAGCGCCATGGACTAGATTACAAGCAATTATCATTTTGACAGTTACTAATTCGATAAATATTGTAACGATAGCAAATACTTCAAATTAAATTCAAAACCACTGTTTCTCTGATCAGTCACTGTTTATTTATCTCTAGAGAATATTAAACAGATTTTGAACCAAGATAATCCGCCCCTTAAACGCTCAACTAAGTTGTCCTATTCAACCGCCTTTATCATTGCCATCTAATTTGCCTGATAATAATTAATTGCCTTTCTGTTTAACTAACACTCTTGAGTTGTGTGAAATCTCACTCTTGTAACATAGATCAAGTCCTCCAAACTAAATGATTAATTTCTACATACAAACGCATAAATCTTTTAACTCTCCTAATTGACACTGACCACAGTCCTTGTCTCAAATGTCATTTATAATTTCCGTCTAATTTTTAAACACCAATGTAGGCGTTGACCCAAAATCGTTAACAATAACGCCGCCTTGTGATCGCCATGTGTTGGGCGCACTGTACACTCAACATAATCACGATGTAACGTCATGAGCCTGCACAGAACCTTTGTTAGCGGCTGGTGTCATTGTCGATGACGACGTAATTATGTGCAAACCTTTGCGTTTACAAGAATAGACGACTTCCCGTCGTTTTTTTTTTTTTGTTATTTTGTTCCCGGGTTCAATTGAAACGGAGTAATTCGAGGCGAACGTTTTTACTCATCCAATTTCCAGCAGTCAGCCAACATTCCGGTGACATTTACTGCTGCCATGATCAAAACAATGATCGCTGCGTCAAAATACACAATGCCCAGTGAAAAAGGGTCAGCAACCGATGAGTTGAGTTGAGTAAAGTATACCTACACATTCACTACAGACTACACTACCGATTGCTATGACATAATTGTACAGCAATTTTGTTTTCTTTCTGAAGATTGTACTAGATTCTGTTTGAGATTTGGAAAGCCCAATTGAGTGACAGGGTTTGTATTTGTTGCAGGATATTAATTGACACTTTTTTTATACCTATAGAAAATGGTAAAATTTGTTTGATGGAGTCTTTTATGAATATAATGGGTACATTGTGTTAATTAATTGAAAGAATCACTAAATAAATTAATAAATAGGTGGCGCAACAGGCGGGTGACAGCCAAGGCCTAGCTTCTCGCAACCATTCGTTTTGTGTGAGTTTCTATTTTTGGGACGAATGGAAGGGACCTACAATTTTATGCCGAGTCCGAACGGCTCAATTGAGAAGCTTTTTCATGACAGGCATACTCTCGGATGTTTGTCAGACGTTCGCGAGAGGTGGCGCAGTAGAAAAAACTTTAAGATGTAATTTGGGTTTTTCCGGGGATCGAACCTGGGATCCCTCGCACAGTACTCCAACATACTAACCACTGCGCTACTGCGCCCAACTGAAAGAATCACTACTATTCCAAATAATGTTGATGGAGTGATATTTAGATGTGAATTATTACAGACTGACATGTTTTCCCTTGACGTTCGCCCGCAGTTATTGTTAGAATAGAATTTTTCTTAAAAATAGGTACTTTCTCAATGACAGTTGGGGAAAAATGCGTGGTACTCTATAGAGACTCTGAAGATTATACTAGTTACAGTACCGTCCGTCAAGCTGATCATTCTATCATCTGTCAATTGATTTGAAAAAGCATGAGTAAAGAATTTACTATAGTTTCTGATTGGTGCTCTACACCACACGTCAGGGCAATAGAAATGTCAAACTGCGCTCTCTCATGCTCTGCAATGCTCTTCGATAACCCAATAGAAATGTCAAAACTGAGTTCTCCAAACACATGTTGACACAAATAGACGTCACCTTCGGTTAGTCGTCCAGAACCGTCCGGAAGAACTCTCCGCGATTCTGAATTCAAATCCAGAAGCAAATTTCTCTTCTTTTCAGGAGAAGAACTGTCAGTTGAGTCCCAATCGAACGCTTTCAGAAGAGTTCGGATTGCTTCCGGACGGTTCTGGATTACCAATCGAAAGCGACATTAATAGTAAGTCGAGAAATCCTTGACTTGATTTGTCGGTGTTGGCTGGGGTCATAGACGTCAACTAAGAAAACTGTTAACGTGACCAGTTTTGCCCACTGAAAACTCAGCTTCATTAAGTTAGAGAGCTGTCAGATACACTAAACTAGATTCTCGAACGCCCTCTATGTCAATGCTTTCAATTATCGTGTAAAGTTGGCTATAGTATGACAGCTGATGGAATTTATCTGAGTTTTTATTAGCCCAGATAGATGTGTGGCCTTAATGGTTAGCGTGCTGGACTATTGATCATTTGTTTGATACCCCAGAAGGTTAGATGACAGTTAGCTAGATGACAATGCGATATTCACGGCTCAGTATGCTTATATTAAGATCTGCTCAAACCAACGCGAATCGCGAAAGCAAAAGCGGGAGCGGGAAATAATTGCATGGCGATATTGGCATATCTCACGGTTTCTTGCGCGGAAATATCTGGGAATGATCCTCGATAGGAAACGAAGATATTTCCAAGCCGAATGTTAATGAAAGAGTGAAGATCTGCGAATGCTTTCTACGCATGCAATCGTATCTTTGACAGGAGGTGATGACCAAACCCCAAAATTATCATGTGAACGGCAATCATGCGGCGTAGTCTGGTGGCAAGCCGCAAGCAAGGCGACTATTCCCAAGACAATGACAAAAAATACAAAGCTTAGCATAGGGACAACAATTTGAGCAAAGTATCAGCCAAACTAAGACTTGAAACCCATTTGCAATTTCGGCCATGCACAGATTTTAGGAAAATACGTAGGGACCGTTGTCACTTCTAAGTGAGAACAGAAGTTCTGGCTATATCGAAAGCTACTAAATTACAATCCACCCTAGTTCACCGCTGCCGAGAAGAGCTCTGCATTCTTTGCTCGCAGCACTTCACGAATCTCTGCTGGGTCCCTGGACACAGGGAAGCCAGCTAAACCGTCAAAAATATGACTGTCGAACCGACGAGAACTGGGTATGCAATGGACCATGATCGAGCACTTTAGTCGATGAAACAACCCTCCCACAAGTGGAGAACCTGATTCGTATGAAAACCAACAACAGGTAGAAAGAACTAACGACCTGTAAAAGTATCATGAAAGTTTTGAGCAGAATATAACAGAGGCTGAACCAGAAAACTCATACGTACGTCCGAAAAATAAAACCATCACAAAAACAAATAGTTTTGAGAAGCTATATGGATCTAGTGGGTAACGCTACGATACATAAAGAGGACCGATTGGCTGACAGAATAGGCAAACAAGGCAGCTTTGCTGGTCAGGGCACGATCTTGTCCGTGGGTTATGCAAGCAAAAGCTCCCTAAAGGCGGAGGAACTTCATCTGGTGGTCAACGGTATAAAAGTCCGATGGCGAATGAGGCTAAACTGTAAGGCGAACAACATCAGCAAGTACATAGAACGGGCTGCTACAAAAGTCGTCTGTTTTCTCATATTGGGCGTATTGTATGTGTTCGAAGGCTTATTAACCATAAATCCTGAAAAACACCAATGATAGAGCGAGAAATGTTTTTATAAGAAAAATGTGAACAAATGGTAATGAGTCTTCAAGAGGTACCCAAACTTTGATTCTTCTACAGCCCCAACGGAGTAGGTAGTAGACTGCACATGCACAACCAATGTCAAGATTGGCCCGACCAACGTAGGCCTTGAGCGTTTTATGGGTAGATATATCTTGGGAGAGCGAAACACCAAATGGCGAAATGCTTGTTGACTTTTGCAACGCTCGTCAGCTTGTTGATCATTCGTCTACCATATCAAACACCTTGCGAATCATCATTGAGCAATCGTCGGAGTACCAATCGGCCCTCTTCCTTATGTTCGTCGACTTTGAAAAGGCGAATTTGATCGCTATTGCATCCGGAGATCGCTTGCTTAAAGAGGCTAGTTGGTAGCCCAAGCCAATTGGCAATTTCACAATTAATAAACTCATAGCCGTCTAAATATGTCCGGTGAGCTAATCTAGCCATGTTCGCCCATGTTACGTACATTCACAGAAGAAGAATTATAGCCATAGACCACTTAATATAGGTTAGGTTGGGTTAACGGATTGACAGAGCAAGGTATATCCTGCTGTGCCACACTTAGGTCCTTGTGGATCCTTGTGTAGCCGCATCTCCCTTCTTCTAAGGATGACTCGACGCCGGCCGTCCAGCCATCCTGATATCCTCAAAAACCTGTAAAGATTAGAAAGTAAGACATCAGAAAGTTCTTGTAGGTCATGGAAGTAATGACTTCCAAGTGTTTTGTTCCTCAATTGACAGAGGCTCGGGCAGTGACCTCGCAGCCTCTACAAATATCGTCATCTTTGAGATTTAGTTTCATTGTATGGTTTCTTAGGAAGTTATGGCCCATTAGAGCCCGTTTAGCCATTAGAGAGTTTGATGGTCCAGCCACTGTCGTATTTTGGGCAAAGCTTCCGTGATACTTCGCAGGTAGTTAGTCCCTTCCACCTGTATTTAAACCCCAACAACCATTGGTGGTACATATTGTTTTAAATACAAGTTTTGGCTCCGCTCCAGTATTTTTTTTTCAGACGTGCTGTCAGAGGCTATATGAGGGGGGCAGACAGTTTCGGTCAACCTATTGTCCTTCTCCGAAGACAAACCGTCATCAAGAGGCGCAAACTGTATCAGTTTCCTCTACCTTGACCCAATAGCAGCGGTCTAATGATCGACTACTTCGCACATCCCATAATTATTCGATGTTAGGCTTCAATCACCCTCGACTGCTCAGCGCCAGTCTCCTTTCCTGCAGACGAGCCGCCAGAGGCTACAAGCGGGGCAAGACTATGGTTCGGTCACCCCTCGGCTTCCAAGTTGCCACCGGAAAGTGCGAATGTGAGCCGCAACAGCCAGCTTTCAAATAAAACTACATAATAATGTTGACTGTTGACTGCGTCACCTTCGAGCATCTTAACGGATTGTTAACCGATTTTTTCAAAAGAAGTACCTAAGTAGCAACAAGGCTCCCCCATTAGTTCTTCCTGCTGATCCCACAATCGACCAACATCTCTGGTCTAAGTGTGTCCTACTACTAGATGACCTAACCTAATTAGTAATTACCATTAAATCAGCCTAAGCTTCTTTTTTTGTGTTTTCGAAATTTTCACACAAAACTCGAACGATCTCGGCAGAAAAGTCAAAACAAAATCGGAATATCGATGAAGTATATCACGCCCTAAAGCAGACTTAGTATTAACAATTAAAAAAAAAAAAAAAAACATTCAAACCGTATTTTCGAATTATTAAACAGCACGATTTCTAAAATACAAAAAGTCGTTCCATTCTCTATGGTCTAGAGTTCCAGTTGCCCTTTTGACAGATCCCGCCCAAATAACAGTTGGCCCCCACTTACCTTTTATTTCCGGCGGTCGGCCGTTCCTGCTCCCAATGGTCAGATTGTCCAGATCACTCAGGCTATTCGTATTTGGCGATAGTAATTTCTCAGCCAACAGTGGGTTCGCCGCAATCGAGTATCGACTACTACCACCACCACCACCACCGCCAGCAGCACCGGGACCATTGAAATTCCTCTGATTCTGATGCTGTGACGATAGACTCGAACATGCTGTCACTGATGCTGCCAACGCCAGCAGAGCTGTCTCTGCTGCCGTCACAGCGATACTATTCGCTATAGCAGCTTGTTGTTGCATAAAATGACTACCGTTAGGCGGTATCGAGTTATCACCGGGTAAAAAATTCGTTGACCCATTATTGCTGATGTTTTGCTGAATTGTCAAACTGTTGTTGTTGTTTTCCTCCTGCTTTAAAAAAAAACACAAAAAATTAACAACACATTTTTTTAGGGAAATTTTAGCGATCAAAGTCAAACCTTCACTTCCACTGTCGCCAAGTCGGAGAGTAAACTTTCGATTTCGAAATTACTCTCGGACAATTGTCGAAACAATTCCTCTGATGAATCATTGCACAGTGGATCCAATGAATTTAATTCACAGCTTCCATCATTTAAATCTGTATTTTGATTAGAATTTCCGTTTCCGGTTGAAGCATCCTATAATAATATAGAAAATATGGGTTTAAACATAGACTTTGCTATAACTCATCACGTACACATACCTGAAGGCAATTTGCAATATCCAATCCTCCAACCATGCGACCATCGTTATCGGGACACCATAATAATGCGTCATCGATAAATGGCATCGCCGATAAGGCAGAGCCACTTCGAATACCTGTCGCCAGTGCCAGCGTATTGGTTCGTGTACCGGGTTTTAATAATTCTCCACTACCGCCTACCGCAGCAGTGTTGTTGTTGATTGTTGGTAACGTGATGACGTTTGGATTTTGTTTCTTGCTCTATAATCGGATCTGCTTAATTTTTCAGTCTTGTTTTTATGTAAAAAATGTTTTTTTTGTTTTTTTTTTGTATGGACAAAGGCACTTCCGCTTAAATGTGTGCTGTGGGTTTATGCACAAAATATTATTTCTTTCGTAGGCACTTTTCGAACTCGAAGAAAAGCTCTCGACGTAGAAGGAAAATATAAAAAGCACTTCTACTGCAGTGAACACTTTTTTGTGATTATTTTTTTTTCTTTGCTGGTTGCTTCCTTTTGCTCGTATGCTTATTAAAATTCAATTGTAAATATTCTTAATGTAAAAGTTTTTATATAAAAAGGACGTATGTGTTTCGAAAAGGTACAAAATGGTGACATCGTATTTACCACACTACAACTATCTGGCTGATAGAGATAAATAGTTTTTCTTAGAACGATTTTGGCGTAGAATTTTAAATGAAAATCAGACACAATAGATTGCATTGAACACATAGGTAAGGTTTTTTTCCTCTATTACTTGATGTAATATTGTTTTGACGTCTTGTCTTAAGTCTGAAAAGAGAAAGCAAATAGAGTTTTAGTCATATTTGTTTAATGACCATTATTTGGGTTGTATTTTGTGAATAGTGAAGTAATAGGCTACTAAAATGACAACTGAATGACGGTCTTGTCAGTCACGTTCTAAGAGAATCTAATACAGACAAATTTGGTCAACTTGAGATGATTAGACTTGAGGAGTGTGCGCACTTATATGGTTTTGCAGAATGGCCAGTTCAGATAATACTTTGTGACAGATGACACTGCTTATATTAAGTTACGGTTCAATATGTATCACGTACCACACTTGGGTTTCAAAAATTGTATGTTTGGCTGTCTCTGGCTGATATATAATTACGTTACATAGCTGATATTAGAGTAGAGGTTTAGTTTGGCAAGTACATAATTGAGTGATTGCTGTAAAATGTACTTAAAAACCAAATCCAAAGTAATTTGCAGTAAATATTCAAATCAAATACAAAATTTAACGTCAACTTCTATTATAAAGCTTTTCGCAGCATTTCATTGCATATTTTTAGCTGCTATCTGACACGTTGAATTCACCCACTGGCAACCATTGCGAATCGAACTGAATTCTTCCACTTTGGAAATGACTTTTCTCTGACTTGTGACAGCACATTCAACAATTTGACAATTTTATTGTCAACAAAAACAAACCATTTGTGCTGATTATACTTAATGCTCTCCTTGAAAATGATAAAATAACATAAAAGCAACCATGGACGAACAACCATCAACCTCAAAAGGTGCCAAAGATGACACATTGCAATCAGAAGAACTACCACCCGAATTGGACATCGCTAGTGACGAGTTCGATGCAATGCAGGCGCTCTATGCAAATCCTAGCATGAAGCTGACTAAACGAAAATCGAAGATAATCTACCAAAACATGGCAGCATTTGAAATCGAATACAACAAGAAAGGACTGTATGGCCTGGCGTCCAAAACAAACAATACGAAATTGCCACAGGAAGTTGATATTTCAGCAGATGCTGAGCCTTCGACCAGCAATCAACAAAACCGGCGATTTCTTCCACATCAAAGTAAGATTTAGTTCTGACAGATATACGTTACCTCACACACAATACTCTTTAAATTTCAGTGGCAATTCAGACAACTGGAGTTAAGGCTAAAAACAAGCGATGCCTGATAAAACAAATCGACGACATGTTTGGCCCGTTGGCTGTTTTACGGGACTGTATGCAAGATCAACTGAAAATTGAAGTATATACCCGCTCGGAACACGGTGTGCGTGGAACCATTACTGGCTATGTAATAAGTTTTGATAAGCACTGGAATCTATTACTGAGAGATGTCCATGAAACATGGAAGCGACGAAAATATAAATACGATGAGAACAAATTTTGTGGTAGGTACTTATGTGCTGGTTTCTGTTGGCGTGATTATTGAAAAACGTTTGTTCTTTGCAGGAACAGTCACGGATTGTAGTGAGCGACTGAAACAATTAAAGATAATAGTGCCGGAGACAAAAGTGAAGAGTTTGAACAGAAAGAACGTGGAGCTGAGCAGGAGTATCCCCCAGCTTTTGGTACGCGGTGAACAGGTGGTTCTTGTGATATGTAAAAGAGAGGAAGTGGAAGCATCTAAAACGAAGGAAGCGATAGCGGAGACCAGTGAAATAGGAAAAACGTCTTGAGGTCAATGAGGACCACACTCTATTTTGTATCAAAATTTATTATTTTGCTTATGCAATAAATTGTTGTAAGATAAAAATGAAAAGTATTGTGTTTGAATGGTCTTTAGAGGTCATACTTAAAGCCACTAAACAGCAAAAGTTGCAGGGGCATCAAAATTTCAAAGCAACGCGGAACGCTAGCGCCTGCAAATGCTTGCGAATTTTAGATGTTTATTCTGCCTGAGGCTATAGAGCGTATATAACTTCGATGCTCCAGCCAGGAGAATCTTCAACCCTTCCAGATGGTCAACGTAGTAGAGAACGATTTAAAATGGCGCTAGTGATGGATTGAGCTGGCTGGGGAGGAATCTTGATTGAGCCCAGCATACTCAACAACAGAATGTCGTCCCTCAAAGAATATTGGAGATGCATCTATTGGCGCGATGTGGGGGCGAAATTGAAGGTGTATTTATGGAAACTGGATTCGAAATTCGTATTGATAGTCAGGAGATAGAGGCTACTGGATATCCCAAAGTCATCTGGGCCAAAATTGAGCGTTGTAGATCGTTAAGGTTAAAAATACACGTCAAAACAGACGGTCAATGAAAGCTACAGGGACGGTAAGTCTTGTGGAATATGTTGAAAACACTGTAAGAAGTAGAGTTTTACAGAATATTTAAAGAAATTGTCGGGCAAAAAAAGAACCCCAACTATCCTGTACTGGATGCAGACGTCGCCCTATTGGCATTAATTGAGGTTGAGGATAAACTACGTAGATGAATAGAGCATTTTTGTGCACAGCTAATGTTGACTTCGCGAGCAGAAATGAGCCACCAGTTGTCAATATGCGCCGATTTTTCGGGGGATAGTTACATCGAACTCCAAACAAAAGAGGGTAATCTTGAGAATAATAACTGTAATAACTGGTTTGGTTTTAATAACTGGTTTGTAATAACTGGTTTGGTTTTAGCGTTTTAAATGTTTTTCAAAACTAATGACAAAGTATAATTCATGGATATACTTTTCGAGAGCCGCCCTCAACTATGATTAAGTACCCGGCGTTACAGTCGAAGAAGTTGAGAAGGCGGTCAAAGACTCCAAAAAAACGCAGAGTGGTTGGGCCGGACGAGATACCATCTGAGTTCTGAGATGGGAGACATCGTGTTCAAATAGCTCATGATTTTCATCTTATGAGAGGTGAACCATAATGCCTGATCAGTAGAGAGGTAGTTATCTTTTTCCTTTGTACAAAGCCGCTAAGAAAAAGACTAGTTGCACAAACCTACGTACAGACTATCGTGGACATGTACGAGGGAGCAAAGACAAGAGTGAGATATTCTGCCGGAGTTACCCACCGAGGAGTTTCCAATTAAAGTCGGTGTACATCAGGGAAGCGTCTTAAGTCTTTCGCTGATGGGCCCAAAAGGGCATCAGTTATTCTTCGCTGACGATGGAACCACCATAAGTGATGATCAACGAACACTTGATGTGTGGGTTAATGTTTTGGAGGGGAATGGGTACCGGGTGTCCTGTGGTATCCATTCTCCGATCCGATCGGGCCTATTTTTACATTTATTTGAATGGAAATGTACTTCCCAAGTGCGAAAAGGAGAGATCCTTCGAACCCCGTAATAAAGGCAATATCAATCAACGTTCCAACACAAGCGCGAAAGAGTGGGAGGCTTAAAAACTCCTGGATCACACAAATGCAAAAACACCAGCATTTGATCGGCCTCAGTGATGAAGTGATTTAAGACATGGAGGTCTGCTGATATTTCTTGAGGTCGAATCGGCGAACCCACACGGGCGGACCAGTAGGGGATGCAGTGAAGTGGGGATTATGATCCCCATAATTCAGATCATAACCTCGTCAAAAAAGAAGCAGAAGATAATTCACTGATTAGTCAGGACTACACTAAAAAGACAGCTTGCGTGTTGGTTATTGGTTCATGTTGTAAAAAATTCAGAACACTTAAACGTGTCGTCCGACGAGTTGTGTAACAGTTAAAACAAAGTTCCTTCAGGTAAAAATAAAATACCAGTACCAGTAGTCAAATGTAGGTAGTTAAAAAAAGAGTACTCATAAGGTGTTTGACTTTTTTTTAAATTTATCAGTAATGACATCTGTTGCCAAAAATATGAAACCACAAAATTTGTCAACAGATTCGTACCTTCTGCAAAGGATGGCACTGCGTTCTATGTGATTAAACTGGTGTTAAAATGAACGAAAATCCAGATTCAGCCACTGCCTACTGCTTTTATGGTCACGACAATGTACAATTTTAATAGCTTAATTATACTCCTATGCAATCCTATAAGTCGTCAATGCCGTGGGAAATTCTGTAAATTATAGATCTATCTAAACTAAAGTCAACACATCAAATATTTAGCTCACGCAAACCAATTGTCTGTCACATTAAGGAGTTTTTAACTAGAGACATGACAGACAACAGGGGATTTGAAACATTGTCACTTGTACCTTGTATGGCTGTGGGGTTTGTATTACATTGTAGATATAGTCGAAACGATTTCATCTCCATATGTTGACATTAAATGTTATAATCGTAGTTCCTGCAACAAGTTCGAAGCATGCTGGCGCGTATTAAGCAATAACTAGTCAAAACAATATTCAGTCTTTCGGAATAGAAACGTCTAATTACATTTCCTTAAGAAGCTGGTGAATGCACTCAGCCAGAAGGAAAAACAAAAACGAAAAGTGAAAACCTTTCCTTTTCGCATTCGCTACACACTTGGCTAGTTGCACAATACAGGCAGTACCAGCCGCAACAGCCGCTACTACCATGCACTATCACGCGAGAATGGTAGCACCATCGTCGCCATAGTCGCCGTCGTTGTTGATGTTGTCGATTACGTCGTTCCTCCATTCCGGCGATGGCGACTGAAAGTCTTTTTTCCACTCGAACTAAACGCACGCACCAGAACCAGCCATCCGCGCGGCGGCAACGGCAATCAACACCGTCCATGCCATTGACCGATGTACGAACTGGCTTCGATATACTCTGTGCCTGGCATGACGGTTGCATGGTTATGGTCTTGGAATTGAAAATGAAAACCATGAATATTGGTTTCCTACACAATGCATATACGACTGACAATAGAATATTCAATTTTGCATTCGAAGCGGAGCGCAGCGCTTTGTATCGTGTCGGCGGGAAGCCATCACTCGAAGACGAAGTGCAAGTGAGTCACTCGGACGTATACGCACCATTTCGAGCACCATACATTGGCACATTGCCAGTGATGCGCCACAGCAAATAAATTCTAATGGAATATGGAATCTTCTTCTCCGCAGTTTGTATACGATTCTTTGTTGCGAATCTCCATAAAGCGGCAATTACCTTGTCACTGATGCCCGCGTATTGCCATTGTCAGGAAGCAGCGCAAACAATATTTAAGACAAAATGTAAGAGAAAAAAAAAAAACACAAATCTCCTTGGCACCCGACGATAGTAGGAAGCTGGCAAACATGAAAGATGAGATTCCATGGCTTTGACATTAGATACAGCATTAGCGAAGGAGAAATATACGTCGGCGGTGTTGGTGGTGGTGGTAGTGGTAACTGGCAGTGCGCTAGCTGATCGTCTAATGTTATTGAGCTCCAACAGGTTTTTAGCTTTTTTTTTTGTGCACAGCGCTCTAATCTCACTTCGATCGCGCACACAAAAGGCAATGATCCGCGAAACTTGCGACCAACGGGAAGTGGGAAGCGGCGCGGTTGCGCTTTGTGGCCAATTGGCCGCAGTTGCATGCCTATGCCTAGGCTATGCCTATGCCTAGGCTATGCAAACGGTACGACCTCTAACTGGTTGGTGGTATAGGTATACCAGATCGTGTGTTAGGCTAAAACTTTCTCCGAAAGTATTAAATCATTGGCCTCATCTGTGAACGTGCAAGCGCAATAACTATTATTTGCAGTGTTTTTTTTCTTTTTGCACGAATAGGATGTAGACAATTTTGTTGCATTTTAGGGAATACCCTCTGTTTGCTTTGAGTGCAAAGTGAAGTATGCATTGCCGCTATTCTAGACATGCAGTCAACTTTTCCAATAATTTTCATACAATTTTCTTTAAATTTTACATATATTTTCAATAATTGGTTTGTGTATTGACTAACTGGCTTAGCAAACGCAAATTAGCATATTATTTCGGCTTAAAATGGATCGCTGTAATACAGGGAAGGACAAGTTGGGCAATTTTTAACCATGCACTTGTTTACATCACATCGCCCACCACTATATGAAGAGGTGATCATAATCACCCCTATTCCCGTTTGCGTTTGTCGTATACGACTCATGTTTCATGTCGTTGTAAAACGATGTTCAGATTTTTTTTTTTAACTTTTGTTTGACAATCTTATTTCTATTTCTATATGTTCACCATCATTTCAATTCATTTGTTTCTAAAAAGTTAAAAACCCCGACTAAAAAACGAAGTGAAATACGAGTCGTTTACAACAAACGTCAACGGGAATAGGGGTGAATGTTTCTCTTTTGGGGGGTAAGTATTGGAACAATGTAAGTTTTATTAAATCAGAAAACAGAATAATATTAAAAATAGAAAAACAAAAGCAGAAAAATAATTGAACGCTTGGTTATCAATGTTTACGTTACAGTAGATTCCAACACTCCTCCTCATTGATACACCATTCCACATAATGTTCGCAACTTAAGAAGTCTGTTGGCCAACATCGGTTTAGTTAATAGGTCTGCCGCCATTTCCTCTGTAGGACAATACAAACATCTTATAAAATTCTGCTTGACATAATCCTTTACAAAATGAAATTTTGTGTCGATATGTTTTGATCTATTGCTGAACTTCTCATTATCCAACATTTTGAGAACACTCTGGTTATCTTCCCAGATGGTTACTGGTTTATTTATGTTGACTTGAAGTTCTTCCAATAATGAACAAATCCATTTTGATTCCTTAAATGCTTCGGAAAGAGCAATAAACTCGGCTTCGCAGGATGATAATGCGACACAAGATTGCTTTCTGCAGCTCCAACTAATTGAACCACCATTAAGCATAAAAATGAATCCGCTATTTGATTTTCGATCAACTTTGCTTTCCGCCCAATTTGCATCGGCGAAACCTTCAAAATCGTTTATTTCTGCTGAAGATGAACTCATTTTTAGTTGCAATTCCGAGGTTCCTTTCAAATACTTAATGACTCTTTTAACTTCAATCCAATCTTCAGATGTAGGTTGTTGAACCTTTTGTGCAAGAATCGAAACGCTTGCTGCTATATCCGGCCTTGTATTTACTGATAAATATAGCAAACAACCAATAGCCTTCTGATAGTCCTCGTTATTGAGAAGAACCTCTTCATCTTTTCCTTTTGACTTCGTATAGTAAGGACTCAAAGCAATTGGTGAAATCTTTGCATCCTTCAATCCAAACATGTTCACAACTTTGTTTATGTATGACTTTTGATTCAAAGAAAAATTACCGGCTTCGTCCCTTAGAAGTTCCATACTCAAAAATTGTTTAGCTGGTCCCAACTTCTTTGTTTCAAAGTTCCTATTGATGATGTTATAAACCTTATCGATGATAGCCTTTTCCTGACAAATTATCAGAATATCGTCAACATAAATCAATATGTAACATGAACACTTGTTATCGTAGTAAAGGCACGGATCAACTTTACTTTGAATGAAACCTGCCTTTATGATAACTGAGTCTACTGCTTGATTCCATGACCGTGCCGCTTGTTTTAGGCCATATATACTTTTCTGGAGTAGACACACAGTTCTGTCATCACCTTCTATAAATCCCGGTGGCTGCCTCATGTAGATGGTTTCTTCAATGTTACCGTTTAAGAACGCTGTCTTTACATCAAATTGTTCTACAAGGAGCTTTTTCTTACCAGCAATTGACAAAAGAATTCGTAGAGTGGTTTGACGAACGACTGGGGCAAAGACTTCATCGTAGTCTTCTCCAAACTTTTGAGAGTAGCCTTGCGCCACTAACCTTGCTTTGAATCTTTCAACGTTTCCTTTCAAATCCAATTTCCTTTTAAAGATCCATTTACACCCAACTGCTTTCCGACCCATAGGCAATTGTACAAGTTTCCACGTGTTGTTCTTCTTGAGGGCGTTGATTTCTTCATTCATTGCTGCTAACCAATGACTCTTCTCCTCCTTAATTTCCAAAGCTTCTTTCATAGTTTTAGGTTCTTTGATGTTTTCAACTATATTAGCTTGATATCTAATCGCAGGTTTGCCTTTTGTTGATCTTGACGAAACTCTTCTTGTTGTTGGTACTTCCACATTTTCATCGGATACTAGCTCATCAGCTGATTCTTGAACTTCATTATCCTCCACAGCACTTTCAAAACTAATTTCGTCAACTTCTTCATCAACTTCTTGGAAATTATTTTGGTCGTCATTGGATCTGCTTTTCTTTGTTTCCCTCAGAAGCAAATCAGTGGAAATCTCAACTTCAGTAACTTTTCCAGGAGTAATCTCAACATTAACATTATCGAAACGAACATCTCTTGAAATTTGAAGTTCCATGGTGTTCATATCCACCATTCGATAACCCTTGGAATGCTGATCATATCCCACAAACGTCATAAGTCTTGACTTTTCATCCCATTTACGTCTCTTTTCTTTAGGTACGAAAACGTAAGCTTTGGATCCAAATGCCCTAAACGTTCTTAGATCTGGTTTAGTCCCTTCCCAAATTTCTATCGGAGTTCCTTGGATTGCTTTACATGGTAGACAATTTTGAACGTAGTTGGCTGTCATTACTGCCTCAGCCCACATTTTAGTATGCATCCCGGCACCGAATAGCATGCATCTACCCATCTCTACCAGGGACCGATTCTTTCGTTCGGCAACTCCATTTTGGGGCGGATTGTAGGGAGTCGTGAACTGTCTAAGTATGCCTTTTTCTCTGAATAGAAGCTTGATTTTTGTATTGACATACTCTTTCCCTCTATCACACCTGAACTTTTTAGGATAGCGGCCATGCTGATTCTTTACTAATTCGAGGAACTCTTTCATTTTATCGTAGACTTCATACTTGTAAGATATTAAGTACAATTGACAATATCTGCTATAGTCGTCGATAAAGGTAAGAAAATACCTTTTCCCACTCACCGAGTTACTTTGCATGGGCCCGCATAAGTCCGTATGTATTAGATCTAAGATACGTTTAGATTTTCTTTCGGATTTCTGGGGAAATGGCAAATGCGCAAATTTCCCTTTCATGCAAGCTTCACAAAGTCGTTTATGTCCACAATTCTCCATTTTTATATTTTTATCTTCCCCGATAATTTGCTTGATAACATTAGGATCCCGATGCCCAAAAACACAGTGCCAATAGTGAATACATTTATTATTACAGGTACCGTCAAACTGCCTAACATTGACCGGGGGGGGTAACTTTGACCAAAAGTAAACCAACTCTTTTTATTCACGTTAGCGGCCCCTGGTATAAGTTAGAATTATAAATATGGTTTTATACTGAGCGCTATTTGTTCACAGATGGCAGAAAAAAAAATTGAGAGACTAGGGGCAATTCTCCCTATCTGACAGCTAATACAGTGAATGTCGTATAAGTCGAACTTTTTGTGTGCTCCAAACTTCCAGGTTTTTCAGGTTTTTAAGAACAGTTTTTCGTTAAAATTTTGGGACTAGTAAGTAATTTAAGATGTTTTCTTTCGAAAAATATATTTTTTATTACAAATTTCAACTTGAATAATGTTTTTAAGATCAATTTGGAAATTGTGTTAAAATTTATGAGCCAACGGCTAACTTTGACCGAGGGCATTCAAACTTTGACCAGGCGGTCAAAGTTAAACGAACACAATGGCTAACATTGACCACTTATATTTTCGCGGTTTTATAGGCTTATATTCAAACTGAAATATAATTTTCAAGAAATATGGGTCCCAAAATAACCCCAAAGAGACGATACAATAGTGCCAAGGAAGAGGAAATTCAAATTGCTCTTACCCTTATTGAAAGTGGTACTAAGTCCATTACACAGTGCGCAAAGGATTTCAAAATTGCGAAAGGGACTTTAATGAATAGATTAAAGTCAAATCACAATAAAGATATTGGTAGACCAAAAGCCTTCACCAAAGAGGAGGAAAAAGCAATTTCAAATGCTCTTGTAGTAGTCAGCGATTGGGGGTTTCCATTCGATATGAGGTTAGTGCGAATGTTGGCAAAAAATTTCCTGGACGTAAATGGAAGAAAAGTTAATCGGTTTGGGAGTAATAATATCCCCGGGAAAGATTGGGCAATCGGATTTCTGAAGAGAAATGAATCGATTCTTTCGATGAGGCGCTGTCAGAATTTAAAAAGTTGCAAGGGAAAGATAACTGTCGCGGAAATGGAGAACTACTTCCGTTATCTAGAAGTCACACTTAAATCGTCTGATGGTGAATTTATTCCTCCCGAAAGGTAGGTGACCTAAGCATTATTCTTCTACTAGTAGATATCCTAATTAGTAGGCATTTATATTAACTCTTTTTGAAACTCGTGTGGCTTCTAAAATTAGCTTGAATCCTTTTATTTCTGGTCCATATTATAGGATATTCAATTACGACGAAACAAATCTTAGCGATGATCCCGGAACTAAGAAATGTGTATTTAAAAAGGGGGTCAAGTATCCAGAACGCATCCTTGATAGCACAAAGACCAGCATATCAGTGATGTTTTGTGGATCAGCATCCGGTAAGCTACTCCCACCGTATGTCGTATACAAAGCCACACATTTATGGGAGTCGTGGATACAGGGTGGACCACCAAAAACTCGGTATAACCGTAGTAAGTCTGGTTGGTTTGATGCCTTGTTATTCAAGGATTGGTTTCTAAATTCGTTCATACCGGAGACAAGACATTTCAAAGATGATGTTGTCATCCTTGGTGACAATCTGGCAAGCCATTTTTCAGTGGAAGTTATTGAAGCGGCAATGAAAAATAGGATTAGATTTGCGTGCTTCCCAGCAAACTCTACCCACTTATGCCAGCCATTGGATGTTGCATTTTATGGGCCATTGAAGAGAATGTGGAGATCGATTTTAGATAAGTGGAAAAACTCGCAGCGCAAAAATTCCCAAACCTTATCAAAGGAAAGATTTCCATTTTTGCTAAAGGAACTGGTTGAATCGTTGGTTAACGAAGATGGGTTATCAGAGAACTTAGTTTCTGGTTTCAGGAAGTGTGGAATCTCACCCTTAAACCCATCTGAAGTTGTAAGCCGCCTCCCATCTGAAAATGCTCAAACAAACGATCTTACAGCTGCCGTTTCATCTGCTGTGATTTCTGTGTTAAAAACAATGCGCAATGGCGAAAATGAATCTCCAGTTCGAAAAAAAAGGAGCAAAATCAATGTCCAACCTGGAAAAAGTGTCGAGGTTGATGCTTTTTCAGAATCCATTGTACCAGACAACGCAAATGAAATAAGTGTTGAGGTTGATGCTTTTTCAGAATCCATTGTACCAGAGAACGCAAATGAAATATTTGAAGAAGTTGAATATTTAATAGAGGATACTGATGACGTTGTAGATACTTGTATTGAAGAAGGGGAGAGAAATGTGGATGAGTCAAACCCCACGGAATTGGAGCACGAGAATGGCAATTTCTCCGTAGATGAGATATTTGCATTACTGTGCTCCAAGAATACCTAATTCGTAAAATAAATTAAGGACGTGTAGGTAGGTAACTAGCTTCAAACTGGTTTAAAAAATAATTTTAATTTAGTATATTTTCTTAGACGACTCCACTGTCCAGAAGAAAAATGTGCCTTAAAGAGCCTCAAGACTTTTTATTATTTTAAATCATATTATATAAATTATTTCCTACCTTACAGTTATTTTTTTATAGCAGCCTAACTTATTTCAAAGCTTTGTAAAACATAATTAGTTAATCAAATGAATTTAAATTAAATAAAACTACCTTAATTTATGATTTTTGCTTAACATTTAACATCCCGGTCAAAGTTACCCAAAACCAGGTCAAACATTGACCACCCTATTTTTGTTCAGAAACTACCTCTACGCGTTTATTTAAACATATTTAAGTTTTGGATTACTAAAGTACAAAGGTAAGCCCCTGTTCTGGTATCATTTATTTCCCACTCATGCAAAAAACATAAATGATACAGCTGTTTGAAATTTAAAAGTGGTCAATCTTAGGCAGTTTGACGGTACTTACAGACATGTACACTTCTTCTTTGTCTTTGATGACATATAATCCACCTTCCCTTTTAGCTGTGACAACGATGTGATCTTTCTTCTTTATTTCAGCAAAATGTTCACTGAAAATTACAATATATCCCAAAGATGTTAACTTTCTTACCGACAGCAAATTTCCAGTAAAATCCGGAAGATAATGTACATCCTTGACAAAAATTTCATTTTCTTGACCACCTTCCCCGACGAACTTGATTTTGCAAACACCAATTCCTTTCGACTGTGATCTTTGTCCATTAGCAACACCAATATACTGCGAAGCTGATGAGTCAAATTCCACGAATGAGTCCAAGTTGTTGCTGATATGACAGGTAGCACCCGAATCCAGCGTCCAGTTCCTTGTTTCAATAACGCTGCCAGCACTGAGTACATACTGGTTTTTCTCTTCAACAGCAGCCTTCGCTGAATCTTGAAACCCATATTGCACATGATTAGCTTCTTGAGATTTTCTTGGCTTTTTCTTGATCCATTTCAAATAGCTTTGACATTCTTTCTTGACATGACCAGTCTTGTGACAAAAGAAGCACGATGAAGACTTGATAGTTTTCTTCACAACAGCTAGCACAGAATCTGAACCAACTCCTTCCGATTTCTCACAGCGTCTCTTGTATTCATTCATCAGCTGGGATTCAACCATTGATAGTGACAGCTCCGTTTCTGGTCTTGTCTCAAGAGCTATGATAAGCGTATCATAAGAACTTGGTAAGCTGCTAAGAATCATGGCAACAATCCATTTATCTGCTAATTTTTCTTCACCGAGCGCTTCTAGCATGTCGAAGTGTGTTGTCATCTGGTTGAGATGTTCTGCCAAATTACCTCCTTCTTCCATCTTCAAACTGCAAATCGACCTCATAAGATGAACTTTAGAGCTGAGACTGGCACGTTCATGATGTTTTTTAAGATTTATCCAAGCCTCTTTTGCAGTTCTCGCTTTCCTTACATGATGCGATTGGTTGTCTTCTATGGCCAAACCAATGCAAGCCCTGGCTTCATCATCCTTGTTTTTCCAATCGTCAGTTATCGGATTTGGTGCAGTCCCATCAATATGTTTCCATAATCCTTCTTTGATGAGAACCAATTCCATTCTCCATTTCCAATTATAATAATTGAAATTATTCAATCTAACGATTGTAGATTTTGGCTTTTCCGCCATTGTACGATGTCTCGCTGTTATTCTGATCAAACTTAAAATTCCAATGAACCCTTCGATGGGAAGAGGCCCATAACCTATTGGAACAATGTAAGTTTTATTAAATCAGAAAACAGAATAATATTAAAAATAGAAAAACAAAAGCAGAAAAATAATTGAACGCTTGGTTATCAATGTTTACGTTACAGTAGATTCCAACAGTAAGCAATGGAACTATTGAACTGATTTCAAAAATTCTATCACAAATAAGCTACGAGATAGATTACTGCGATAGGCTATTTATTTTTAGTTGGATAAAGGGGCGTGGCACCTCCCATAAAAAAATAAATAAAATCGTATATCTCGAAAACACCAAACCGATAGAGCCCACATTTTCAGGTAATCTAAAGCAACGCGCGAGCTGAAGTGGTGAACAAGTGGTGATCAAGTGACAGGTGGCATGGGAGTGGTGGCCATTTGGTCTAGCGATGGACTTGCGGGGAAGTGATATGAACGTGATTTAATGCGCACTGAAGAGGCAAAATCAACGTATGGTCCCACGGCCACAGATTCATCAGTTCTTTGTCTTCTCGCATGGTTTTACTTTTCGAATACACAAAAATACGTAGTAGAAGTTGCAATACCAAAATTCACGTCTTCATAAGCCTCTGCAACATGATGTGCTTTCTACAGGGGATAGCATCTACAAATCCACGTCGTCGTTACCAGCCGAAATTTCAATTTGTTTGAGATAAGTGGCGCCAGACTGGCATCACTCCACTTGCAAAATGCTACGTCGCCCCCACTTCACTTTGATGCATCAACATTTATTTCCATAGGCCTTAGCGATTACATCTACTACTTTGTCACCACACCACTGCCCTGCCACTTCACTTGCTCACAACCTCGGTGCGCGCATTGCATTATAGACATTTAAAAGACATTCCAAACGCTTTGTCTCAACACTTCGAAAAGTTGACGATCGATTGAGCTGAATCATACGCAGCATATCAAATATACATCCAAACGTGCAGTAAGTAAAAAGTTTTGAAGTTTTCCAATAGATGGCGGTGAACAACCAAATCTTAAAAGAATACTATGTCTTGACATTTATGGCACATTTAGCCTTGAAATTTGGTAAAGACAAGTGCATTGTCTACTGAGAGCATTTAATATAATGTGGGCGGGATAGGAGAAAGGGGTAGGTACTTGACACTTCTCATTACAAAATGAAATGGTAAATAAAGTTGGAAAATTTGGAACATTGATTTCTTGCTAATCAGCAATAAACAATAAAACTCCCATGTGCATGGGCAAAGCCGGGAGGGTACAGCTAGTATTTAATAAAAATAAAAAAATGTCCCACTAGTAAACCAATTTAGAAATCACATAAAAGACTATTTGAATTGTAGCCTTACTGTAGGCCCAAGCCAATGCTTCCAAAAATTAGCCATTCAGAATATGACATTAAACCGTCATTTAAAATGGTATTCATGGACCACACATAAAAGAAGGCTTTTTCGGAAGTTTTCCTGTACTCTCACAAGGTTTGGACAATGGAGCAAATATTGGATATCCAGGTTCTGGAGAAGATTAAATCCGTCTACCGCCTTAGCATTTAGTTTCAAACGATGTTATACTCGTTGTATCTCCAATGCTACCTATCGATTCACTTACTGAAGAAATGAAAACACTAAGAACCAAGCGAGTCCGAAATGATAGGGTAGATGACGATAAAAGAAGGTATGAAAGAAATCGCAGTATCGCAACTTGGTAACTACAATGAAACGAATCGTTGAAGGGAAGCTGGACACATCTTCTCATACCAGTGATCGATGCATTTGATTAACCGAACTCATGACGAAACAAATTTCTATCTGAGCCAGTTTTTGACGGATCATGGCTGTTACAGAGAATATCTCTTTAACCCTCGCATGGACGGTATCTACACATATTTGAATTTTCTTTTTGGAACATCTCGAAAAATATATAACCTACCTTGAATCCCTTCCGTCTCAGTGACTAAATTATTGATCTGCATTATGAAAAAAGTAAAATTTACTTTCTTTGTTGCTAGCTATTCGTTCGTAGTTATTTTTTTTTTTTTTAATTTTTTAAATTTTTTAAGCAAATGAACAGTATCTACCGTATATATTGTACTAGCTGAACACCCGCCAGCTTCGCCGGGCCTTTTGTTGCTTTTTTCATTTTTTTTTATTTTTTATTTTATTTTGACAATGTTTTAATTTTTAATTTTTTTGTATTGTAGGTGCCACGCCCCTTTATCCAACTTTGAGAAATCTTCACAGAAGCACTCTACGGCCAATACATAAGATTATCTGTTTGAGCTCAATCGATTCTGTGGTTTTCGAGATATAAGATTTTGAATGTTTTTTTTTTTGTATGGGCGGTGCCACGCCCCTTTGACCGATATTGAATTAGTTTAGCCTATCACCCGATCAACGTAATTACCGACATTTAAATAAAAATCAACAAAATCGGTTGAAAATCACGGGCGACAGAGGGAAACAGTTTTTTTTACTTTGTTTTATATATAGAGATGAAAAAAGCGAAAATCTCATTCATTGTAATAAAAATTGACAATAAATGCAAACAATGAATAGCTACCTAACCTACATATCGAGTGAAATTATCTAACTTAGAAACAGAAGATCGCAAGTATTGTATGGTTTATTAGAATAAATAAATTTACACTTGGGAAAGAATAAACAAATTTAAACCATGTGACAATCCTGACACATTCACCCCCATTTCCGTTGGCTGTTGTCGCGTCATTGTAAAATGATGTTCAGATTTTCTTTAACAATTTTATTTCCTTTCAAAAAAGTTAAAAACACCGACTATGAGTCGTTTACGACAATCGCATATTGGCATTAAACATATCCTTGACGGGTAGCTCCTTTTCTCTTTTCCTCGTCATGACACAATATAGCGCACGCACCTTTCTGACGTTTACGACCATTATTGCGTCTTCGTATTTAGGTATGTGGAATAAATTCGATGTTGTTACCTTTCGTGCTATTATAATAGAAATAAATAAACAGCCTCAACATAATTACGGAGAAAAGCGCCAGTGTATTCCAGTCAAAAATCCACGCCATATAAGAAAGCGTCAATTACATCTAAAATATTAGCATCAAAGGCGTTCAGATCTTCCCGGACTGGTCGAGCAGCTATAAAGGCCCTTTATAGGCTCACCTATCATGGACTTAGTATTATACTGTTTCAACACACGTCGAAGTCTTACCCTCGGGAACAGAAGGTAGCTAAAAAATTGTTTTCCTGCAGTTGAACAAGAAAATTAAAGTGCATTTTCAAGGAACAAAAATTCCCTTTTCTTTGTTCTGGAAAACAGAAAGTATCCCTTTTCCCCTTTTAGCTCATTTTGATTACAAATATTCCCTCAAAGATGTCACACAATCAGAACGTAAACGTATAAGCCTTGTGATTAATAAGAAGTAACTTACTGGCATATAGGTAGTAGCACAATTTATGGGATACGAGTTTTTGCACAAGAGCTTACTCACCGCTTCAAAATTTTATCTGTGACATACTTGATTTCAATAAAAAGTGGTTAACATCGATTTCAAGCTTTGATAATTGAAATTAAATAAAAAGAAGACATAAGAAGGAATAAAATAGTGCAAGAAAACCATAAAAAGAAATACATACTAAATACATATGGAAATCTCATTCATCTATCCGGGTAGATACTGTTCATACGGGTACTTAAAAACTTCCATTCATGCGAAGGTTAAACGCGGACATGGAACAATCCCAAACTGTCCATATTGCGAAACCGTTTCTGAAAATACGGAACACGTGTTCCTATTCATTGCCCACGGTAGGTATACGAAACCGAGAGGATTACTTTAAGGACCTTTCACATGAGAGCGAACGAACGAATATTGATGAAATGCGATCAAACCACTTTTGATGCATTTATGAACAGAAAATTGCACATTTTCCAAGAGGACGATAATTAATTATCCAATCAAATTCCAAACTTTTTGCCGCGAACACCCTCGGCTCGAATTGTCAAAGTTTATTCACAATCCACATCACTAAACCGCGTTCCACAAACTAGCGATTAAACATTCGTTCGAACTTAACCTTAAATAATAGAATGCAATATTACATATGTTGCATAAAGTCGAAAATTGGACTATAAGAGAGTAATCTAATATTTCTTTATACCGCCCCCCGCGAAGTAATGCCTTGGCGGTTCCGCAGTGGACAAATATCGGTCTGTTCGGGAAGGGAGGTGGTTTTAGCCGGTAAGAATCGGGCACTACAAATGAATGTCGGATCATTGTTGCGCGTGCAAGGTTTGTACATTCCATCGCAAAAAAAAAACTCTTTTTCAGTTATTGTTGTTGAATAATTTTTAATTCTGACAATCAATTCGGCCTATACATATAATCCACATTTGGCACGACGTTTCTACTTTCTCCTGTCCGGAAATGAACTTGCGCTTCGATTTGTCAATTGACCAAGTCATTACCACTTGCACGGATTGAGCAATAGGTACAAGTCCACCAACTATGGTAATTTTTCTATAAAAAAAAGTAAGTTAGCCTGTGTAAGACCTTGAAGATGGCACAGCCACGTGTCATATTTCCAAGTTGATTTTGGCCAAACGGAATAGAGTAGTGGCTAGAGTGTGGCTTGTGTCTCGAGTAGTGTAAGTTGCTGGTGTCTTTTGTGTCTTTTCGGAGAGAGGATAAGCCGATCTAAATGAAACGCGCAATGTCCAGCTTACGACTAAAAACTTTATTGTTACAAACTAACTAACCAAGTGGCTTAAAACTAAGAGAGCTTAATATACCGTATTTCCACAGTAAGGCCAAAAAGTATTCATATACATCATTCCTCTCAACTTAGATAAACTTAACACCAATATGAAGAATTCAATATAAAAATACCTAAATGTTATATTTGTATTTCAATATATTTATTTAATCCATTAATTTTGTATTTCAATATATTTAATTTATTATATTAATATTTCAGTATATTCAATTCATTAGAATCAAAAAAATCTCGGTTAATATTTAGATTTATAGTTTGTAGTTAATCTTAACATTTTTTAATCTTTTTGATCTTCTTAAACAACTTTCAAAAGCAACTGAGTGAGATCGTTTACGATTATTTGTTATAATATTCGGTTTGTTATGATTTCCCAAAACATTGGTGGAAGCAAAACACACCGATTTCAAACTGCTTTTTTTTAGCTGTGATACATGAGCTGTGCGATGCATTCCATCAATGTTTATGAGATACATAACATTACCGATTCTACGCACAATAATACCGGGAATCCATTTAAATTCAAATTTGTATTTTAACTTATATAGTATCCTATCCCCCTCTTTTAAATCGAAAATATACTGGTTTGCAGTTGTAAATGAACGTTTCGGGTCTTGCTCGTTTTTGTTGTGACACTGAATGTGGTCATGAGCTATTCGAACTACCTTCTTGCCATCGCGATCCGGATTTATATAGTCCAGTAACGTTTTTGGTCTGCACTTGAATATGATTTCGTTCGGAGATTTTTTTGATCCGGCGGTAGGGGTTGCACGATATTTAAGTAAAAACTTATCTAAAAGTGTTTGCAGAGGAATAATTTGATCGCCCATTTCTAAAATAATTTTCTTGAAACTCGATTTAGCGGTTTGAACAGCTCTTTCTGCTGCCCCGTTAGATTGGGGGTGATATGGAGGACTTTTCATGCATTTGATATGATTTGAGTTGCAAAACTTTATGAAGTCCTGTGAATTGAAAGGAGGGCCATTATCGGACACTAAAACCTTTGGAAGTCCAAAATATGAAAAAATAGATCTAAGTGCAGTGATAACAAATTCAACACTAGTACTCTTCATTATTTTGACATCCAACCATTTGCTGAATGAATCCACCAATATCAAAAAAGTTGCACCTTTAAAGTGGAAGAAATCAATATGAATTCTTTCAAAGAATTCCTTTGCTTCAGGCCATGATTTGTGAATATTAGAAATTGGTCGGTTATTTGAAGCATTACAAACTTCGCACTCGAGGACATAATTTTCCACATCCGTATCGATTCCTGGCCACCAAAAATATGAGCGTGAAAGGATTTTCATGCGGACTATACCTATATGCCCGTCATGCAATATTTTTAAAACTCGACCCTTCAATACTTCTGGAATAACCAGTCGGTTTCCGTAAAATATACAGTTGTCTTCTTTGGCTAACGAAGCTCTTTTATGGAAAAATTTGGTAAATTGCTGATTTACCGAACATGGCCAACCCACCGTTATCATATTTAAGACATTCTTGAGAATCCAATCCTTATTGGTTTCTTTCTCCACATCCTCAATATCGATATCTGGAAAATCGTTCTCCTTCAAAGACTTAATAGTATCTCTTTCCAGTCCTGTTGGTTCTGGCAAAGGTACCCGAGAAAGGGCATCGGCATTTGTCATTTGGGAGGCTTTTCTATACACAATATTGTACTGATACATGCTGAGCAAAACTGCCCAGCGGTGTATCCTTCCCGCAGCTATGGCAGGGGCTGATTTCTTAGCGTTAAATATTTCTCGAAGGGGTTGGTGGTCAGAATAAATAGTAAATGGCTTACCGTATATGTATTTATGAAACTTTTTTACCGAATATATAATGGCTAGAGCTTCCCGATGTAATTGAGAATAATTTTTCTCTGCCGGACTAAGGGAACTAGACGCAAAGAGTACTGGACGCTCTACTCCATTAATGACATGGGACAGAACCCCAGCCACACCATAAGGGCTTGCATCGCAATGCAAGACTATCTCCTTCTTTGGGTCAAAATGTGCCAATATATTATTAGAAAAAATTAACTCTTTACTCTTTTTAAAAACCTTTTCACATTCGTTTGTCCACAAAAACTTCACATTTTTTCTTGTTAACCTATACAACTCGTGTAGTTCCGCCGATAAATTCGGTATGAACCTCGAATAATAGTTAAGAAGACCTAAATAAGCTTTCAATTGAGTCAGGTCTTTGGGTGACGGTGCTCTTTGAATAGCTTCTAAATTTTTCTGGTTTGGCTTAATGCCTTTCGCACAAATCGTGTGACCCAAATACTCAATTTCGGTTTTGAAGAATTGGCATTTCTCCAATTTTGCCCGAACCCTGAACTGGCTTAACCTTTCTAATACCTGGATTAAATTCTTCCTACAATCCTCCATATTAACTCCGCCTATAAGGATGTCGTCCAAATAACATTGCACCATTGGGATGCCTTTTAGAATTTCATCCATTATGGATTGAAATATGGCCGGTGCACATTTAACCCCAAAGACTAATCTTCGGAACCGAAACAGTCCCTTATGGGTATTTATAGTCAGGAGTTCCTGGCATTCTTCACTAACCTCCAATTGTTGGTACGCGCCTTCTAAATCTAAAACACAAAAATAACTGCAGTTGGCTAAGCTGGCGAAAATATCGTCCGCTCGAGGTAATGGATAATGATCCGTACGAATATATTTATTGATGGTCACTTTGCAATCAACACAAAGTCTAATTTGACCATTGGGCTTTTCGACCACAACAATGGGTGATGCCCAAGCGCTATACCTCACTGGATAAATAACGCCATCTGCCATCAATCTTTCTAACTCTTCCTCTACCTGTTTCCTTTTTCCAAATGGTACATTATAGGGTTTACAAAATATTGGCGCACTTATCTCTTCACAAACAATACTTGCTTTGAATTTGTCAATTGAAGTGGTTTTATTACCTTTAAAAACTTCCGGATACTTTTCTACAATATTAAAAGCAAGACTCCCTGCACAAATCGAATTAACCTTCATATCTCCATCTAAAATAAATCGTTGTTTCCAGCTCGGGAATAATTTATCTAATGCTGACCTACCTAGCAAGGGAATAAAAGCCTTCGGACTCTGCACTACAACCAATTCCACTGCAAACACCTTTTCATGTTCAGATGTTTTCATATTTACCTTAATAAACCCTACCACATTAACTGTTTCTCCCGAAATCACATGCAATTTCTTTCCCGATTTCATTATCTCGAGTTCCTTAAACATGCAATTATATGTATCAACATGCATTATTGACGTGCAAGCACCCGTATCGACCTCCATTTTCAACTGCTTACCATTACAATCTACAAATATATATAAAGGGTTATTGCCGGCTTTCACACAATTTAAATATCCGATTTCTAAATTAGACATATTCTCGCTTATTTCATCAGTTTCACATTTATTAATATTTTTAGTCTTGTTCATTTTGCCTCCTTGGTATTTATTTTGATTATACTTATTCTTATACATAGCCTTAGCCTCAAAACAATATTTCTGGATATGCCCCCACTTCTTGCAGAAATTGCACTGAATATTGGGAGATTGCCTACTTCTGGATGAACTTCGACCTCGCTGGTGCTGGTGCTGGTGCCCTTTAGTCTCCTCTTTACGATTTGTGTGTGGTCTGAATTGATGCTGAACTTTGTCGTTGTCTCTTCGATTAATTGTATTAATAGATGATTCCGCTGTACCACCCATCATAATCATCTCCGCTTGTATCATCTCCATATTGAGTGCTACCTCGCAAGCCTTCTCGAATGTCAAATCTCCTACATCAATTAACTTGCTTTGAATTTTTTTTATCTTTCAGGCCCATCAACAGTCTATCCTTTAATGCTTCTGATAAAAACGAGCCGTAATCGCAGGTATCAGATAGACTTTTAATTGCAACTATGAAGTCTGATATGGTTTCCTCAACTCCCTGACTTCTGTTCAAAAACTTAAATCTCTCGGCCGTAATGTTTTTTTTTGGACTAAAATGAGTTTTCAGCTTTGAAATTAACTCCTCAAATTTTAGCTGTTCGGGTTTTTGCGGTGCCACTAATGTCTTAGCTATTTTATATAATTCAGCTCCCCCGACCCCAATCAAAAATGATACCTTATCCTCATCTGCAGACACTTTATTTAGCTTCAGTAAGTGCTGCATCCTTTCTACATAAGAACTAAAGTCATCGCCAATATTAAAAAATTCAATTCTTCCTATGAAATTTGCCATTTTGAATTGATCTGTTTCTGTCGGTTTTTCACAGTTAACACTTTCAGAATTAATATTGGTAGTTGTACTTGCGATTTCCTTTCCTTCTTCTTCTTCTTCTGTGACTTTTTCTTCTTCACTTTTTATTTCAACCGTTTCCATTTATATTTAGCGTATGCATGTAATACATGTATATTGTATATAATGCGCAAAGCTCTTTGTACTTAATTTAAAGATGGTACGATTTTGATGACACCGTTACACATATGTACACCTTATTATTTTTTCTACTCATATGTAGGTACTCGTATGTACATTATACACTTCATGAAATGACACCAATTGCACTATTTATTTGTCGTTTCTTTGATTTTTTTTTTTTTTTTTTTTTTTTTTTTTTTTTTTTTTTTTTTTTTGCACGATGTAAAGCACTATTTTATCGCAAGTAAATGCAAGTATTTCTACAAATGTTCAATTAATGTGTTAGCCGCGTGTGCCGTGTAGTCTCTAACTTTTTTTTTCTCGTCGCCAGTTTTGTGTCTTTTCGGAGAGAGGATAAGCCGATCTAAATGAAACGCGCAATGTCCAGCTTACGACTAAAAACTTTATTGTTACAAACTAACTAACCAAGTGGCTTAAAACTAAGAGAGCTTAATATACCGTATTTCCACAGTAAGGCCAAAAAGTATTCATATACATCAGTGTCTTCGTGGAAATCGACAACATTAGACTTCACTACTCGTTAGCCAAGCCCAAGCATGCCTCTGTTTTTCAAGCGGAGAACTATGCTATTCTATAATGCTATCTGCGTCTGTAGAGACAGTCAAGCTTCGCTTAAGGCCTTGCTCAACCCTATTACCCGTTCTAAAATAGTTCGAAATGCAAGTCTTTCACTCTTGTCTGGGTTGTACGTCACACTGGGATTGCTGGAAATAAGATATCCGATGAGTTTACTAAGCAAGCCTCAGGGGATAATTTCTCGGGACCAAAACCTGTGCTGGGTCTTCCTGCGTCCTCGGTCAGGGCTTCCATTGGTTATTGGGTTTCAAACGAACACTATTGCTTATGGCAAGGCTCAGAATGTGGGCAAAACGCATGTTCCCGAACCAGTAAGAAGTCTGTGGCATTCCTTCTGTCTCTTAGTAGAAATGACTGCAGAAAACTTATTGGTGTTCTTACGGGACACTTTGCTTTTGCGAAGCATCTTACTGTGCTAGACCTAAGTGATACCACTGACTGCGACGCTTGTAGAGAGGACGACGATTCATCGGATCATTTTCTTTGTTATTGTCCTGCCTTTGCTCGGATTAGGTGGCAGATTTTTGGCGCTGATGTGCTGAGTTCTGATACTGTAATCTCCTCGAAGTACACTCTCGGCTTTCTCCGAAAGTCGAAGAAATTCCAGTCAAATACTCCAGTATTAAGGATTTGCTTTCTGTTAGTACAATGGACCAGTTGTGTCTGAGAAAGTATTTCCTAACCCTAAAAAAAATGTATAAGTTGCCGCCCAGCGAAGAACAAAATGTATAGTCACCATTGACCGCAAGGAGCAATACCATAAAGCTTTGGCTGGTTTAACTCATTTCTTTGAGTATCACAGACGACCGAGTCCCGCGCATCTAACTTTAGTTTATAGCTCTCCAATAGCAATCTTCTGCATTTAACAAAGCGCTCAGTCTTATAATATCTTCGTAAAGGTTATATCTTATTTATCGGGGTCCCTACCCGTGAAGAGATACTGCAGCCTTCGGTCCCCTACGATTCCGGGTACGCTGCTTCCAGTTGCCCAGACCAAGTCCTCTGGCATCCGCGATGGCTTGGTCTTTGAAACGGAGGTTCGGTCTTCCTTGTCTTCTCAAACCTGGGGGCTGGGATTTGAAGACCCTCTTAGCTGGAGCATTATTGTATTGTCCATTCGCTCGATTTGGCCGAGCCAAACGAAGACATCCGAATCCCTAGACATGTACAACCCATAATTATGAAATTAAATATTTGCGACTATGCACTGCGCATACCTCTGAGCGATTAGAAATAAAAAAAAGCGAAAGTGCATTCACTGACATAGAGTGAATGTATTGTAAACACAAGAGTAGTAACACAAGTGCGAGATACGTTTGCAATTATAATTGTACCTCGTTCCTATCACTTACAAATACCGCGCGCGAGAGTAATCATCGCTTACGCTTTTGATACCACTATATTCACTACCACCGCGTCGTACCACCAACCCACGGTGTTGCATTACTTCCTCGCCTATTGCTATATACGCGTTTATCCAGGTGCAACAACCGCACGCTACCTCCACATCATCTCACCAACGACAATAGAGAGTATCCGATACCGATGGTAGTAGTATTGTATCTGCACCAGATAAAATGCAGATAATCATGCACACGGTTGATGAGAATTAAATAATCGAAATCGTTATAGATGCATATTGTGTAATTAGAAATTTGTGGGTGCAACAAGGCGCAGTGATCTTGTTTTGCAATTCAATTGAAACTGGAATTGAGTTGAATTGAAATTATAAATTAGCTTCCGTGGTACAGCCGGACGTTGAACTGCGACGACGCGACGCGACGATGCGACGGCTTTATTGTATATAGATGACACGATGAGAGGAAGCCGAACCATGGTGTGCGGGAAGGAAATTTTAAAGCCAACCACACTTTTTAAAAGCACTGGGTTTTAATGACGTGTACCACATTAGCACAGCAACTGCCAGTAAAATGTCAGTTCATTCAAATTTTGCCCAACAAATTACGCCAACATGACATATGAAAAATAAGTGAAACAAAATGCCAACCATCTTGGATTTCTAAATATAACACTAGAGACACCTATTGGGGGTGAGTAAATTTGCAAGTAAATCGGTTGAAATTCAAATTGTTGAGTTATTGTTTAATGTTTCCATAAGAAAGTGCGAGTTTCCAATTTATTCCGCTCGAAACCGCGAGAGCTAGTGGTTATGTTGGAACCAACGCGAAGCATTGTTGCCAACTTAACGGATAACGCGTCAGATCTGGCGGAATTTCGGGTCTGACAGCGCGTAAAAAATAAATTAAGCGCATAATGAAATACACCAGACATTTCGTAGGTATTTTGTTATGGCTATAATTTTTGTTTTCCAAAAGAAATTTTTAATAAAATTGGCTGCAAGGATATAACCTTTAAATTGGCTTAATCTTACGAGCCGCCCGTGGTACTACCAACAGCGTCAACTTCTACAGCTGAAAAAATTCAAGCAGACGAAAGACGAAGACGAAGACTTTTTGCTTTCTTTCGCAAGTTTGCGAAATTTAGCGCTTTTTTGTACGTTTTTCATGTAATTTCAGCGCAAAACTGGACCTCAGAGTTGGCAGCAGTGCGTAAAGTAGTGTACTATACTAGCAGTCCATATATAATATACCAATGGTAATGGGAGTACCTAATCTAGCTTAAGCGGATGAGTGATTACAGATTAGGTTACATTGAAATTTAATTTTTGACAGAACTTTCGTACATATTTGACACTAGCGAAAGCCGTCATAATCTTCCTACATAAATCTAGAAAGAAGTTGCATCCTACTCATTGAATCAGTTTCAGCTTCTAATAAATCGTAGGAGACTTCCATTTCCAATGTCTAAATTTATTAAATCTTTTAGATCATGGCTGTATCCATTTTTGGGACAGAGCCGGGCAAGTACAGAGATAGTACAAAGAATGGTCTCCTTGTCCTCGTCCTCTTCGTCCAAACGACTTCTACAAAAATCGTTTGAGATAACGCCAAGCCTTGTTGCATGGCTTCCTATAAGCAGAATCCTATATTGCAGTGCTGATACATAGATTCAATAGAATGCTGTCCAGCAGTATGGATTTCATGGAAACAGATCCACTGATGATTTGATGGATTATCTCACCGAGAAGTGCAACCAATTTCTCCATCACTTCGATGAATCGAAGATTGGTGGGCTTGAAATTTCAAAAGCATTTAACAGAATTTGGTATCAAGCTGTTTTGTCAAAAATGCGTGCTTATAGGATCGATGCGTCTCTTATTCAATGGATTAGAAACTACCTTACTGACCGTTCAATTCATGTTGTTTTGGATGGTTTCAAGTCTGAAACTCACCATATAAATGCTAGTGTTCGCCAAGGCTTTGTAGTCTGTTGCGTCTCCGAATCTCTTTCTTATTTTCATAAATGATCTCTTGTCTGCACCTTCAAATTCAATTCATTCCTTCGCTGATGACAGCACACTCATAATCTTTCCAGGATTCACATACGGCAACGTATGTTAATCTCATTAAATTCCGATCTTGACAGCATTTAGAAATGGGGTTCAGCCAATAGAGTGGAATTTAATGCTGCCTCAAAAGCGAAACCGGAACCTAAACCTACAGCCATTCTTGGTATGTGCGTTCATGACAACCTTCGTTGGAATGGCTATATATTCTCGAAGTCACCAAAAGAATGCTGCGAAATGTCTAGGTTTCCTCAAACGGTGCAAGAAATATGTTAACCCTTCTGATCTGGATTTTGGCTACAATATATAAGACGTTCATTCGCCCCAAACTTGAGTACAATTCCCATTATTTGGTCTGGTATGCCGAAAACCATATTACATATACTGGTAGGATCCAAAATCCGAGTTGAAACTAATCAGAGACACGAATATTGAGAATTCTCTTTAATTCCAATATGTCCAACAAATTACATCTTCAGGATTATTCCACTGCACGCGCTTCCGCGGACGTCTGACACCCGAGAGCATAACCGTTCTGACAATTTAGCCGTTCAAATTTGGTATACAATTATGTAGGTCCTTTCCATTCATAAAAAAAAATAGAAAACTCATCCAAATGAATGGTTGTAAGGCCTATATCGACCTGATGCACCAACTTTGTATAGCTTTGAATATGAATATCGAAAAGAAATACAATCGCGGGCTCTATAAGCTGTAGAAAGATGTGGATATACCCATAGAATAAAAACCAAAACAAAATGGACTACTCCAGCGAAAAAGATCTTCGAATTTCAACCCCGAAGTTCAAGATCACAAGAAAGACCAAATTTCTTTTTTAAAAGCTAAGCCATTCCGGATGCAACTGAATGCATCTTCCAACAGGTAAAGACTCTTCACTGATCGGGTGACTGGTAAGTATGTAAGGAAGTTAAATCAATCACAGATCCAATAAAAAAAAAATACATGCCCATTGGCCCTCTAGACTTGCCCTCTTACTTCCTACAAGTTTGTGTCGTATGTCATTTTTGTCAGTGCACATCAATGAAGCGTCCTTATTCAGTTGCCAGTTATTTGCTTCAAGGATCAAACTTCTACGAAAAGAGCATTTAAGACGGATATCCATCATCATCATAAAATATCCAGTCTATCCAATAACAGAGTCGCGGGTGTAGGATGCTCAATTGAACCCTCTATAACTCTCGATTTTACGCTATCGACTCTAAATTGCAAAGGCAATCCCTATACGAGAAGAGAAGAACTGTCGAATTTTATTAAACTACTAGCGGACCCGGAAAACGTTGATTTGCCTACTCGTACATTTCCATTGTCCGTCAATTTTTGTTTGTTCTATTTAACCGATGTGTCCGGACTGATTCTGTAGTCCGTGTGCTTCGACCGATATTTCCTCAGACGTGTTCCTACGAATTGTATTATCTAGATATATTTTTTTCCATGACTGTCGAAGAATAACGTTTGAAATGTATTTTCATTTTGTTATGAGAAGTGTCACGTCCTTTTGTCCAATCCTTCCAGGTTTTTTAAAATACTTCAGTCAGCCAATGTTCAGATGTAGTGATTTAAATAACATTGTTGTAAGGGTGGTGCCATGGCCCGTTTTCCAAGCCCACTTACACTTCACGCGGTTCTTTGTTTGGAATATGCACATCAATGTCTACAATTTTATAACTCCGATGGGTCTCGAAAAATTACCCCTTTGTCCAATTTTTCTAGAAATACGATTTTGTTGTTTTTTTTTTCGTATGGGAGGTGCAACGCCACCCACTCAAACACACACACTCGTTTGGACTTTATTGCAATTTCAGAAGTGCAATAAAGTCCAAAATTACGTTTTTGACCTTTTTGCATAAGACTTTATTTCATGCCACCGTGATCCTCACATACAGTTCACAATGTTGGGCAATGTACTAGAAAAATGGAGGATAAATTATCGCTAGAGATGATTTACAAAGCTTGATCGAATAAGAAGTTCGAAGATTCAAAAAAAACTTCGATGCAATGAACTTTGTTGGCGCTTTTACATTCAACCATTCATTTTAAGATCTTTTATGAAATGTGGCCTCTAAGTGTGAAAAAATACGTCTTCCAAATGAAGGTATTTACCAAAAGTTAGCCAAGATTCCTTGCCTTTCTTTCAGCTCAAAAACTCAATCAAAAAGTACTTTTTATGGCAAGTTTTATGGCAAAAATTGTGCTTAAAAAATGTGCCCACCTGAAGATGATTTTTGTCAAAAGAGAATAACTTCAATCTTCAACAAGACCTTATCAGAGTAGCTGCCTTTGATCTATATGTTTTATTACTTGGGTGAACTAACTATCATAATGACGTGAAGGGGCTTTAAATTTTGGCCTAAAGATCCCACGAATGAGAGGCCAAGTTGATGGGATTTTGTTGAAATAGACATTAATCGCCCATCACTTCCATTTTCATTGTATAGCAATCAAGTGTGTACTGTCCATAGAGCATAAGTGCTAGAGGACTCAAATAACTATTAAGTTTTATAAGCAAGCGAATGTTAGCTTTTAATTTCTACCTAAATTCAATTTTCGAAGCACTATTTTAAGGCTTAAGCGCACATTCTTTAAATGATAGAGCTTTAACTGGCCCTTTTTGACACGTAACGAATGATAGGACTTTGACACTGTATTACATTGGAAATTCTTTGTCGAATCGTCAAAGTGCACATCGTATCAAATTTTGTGATACCTTACTTAAGACAGAACCGCTTGCACGGCAGTAATCTAGCTTAAGCTTTCGAAATTTGAATGAACTTAATCGAATTTCGTTGGATTTCTGACACATTCCTTAAGGCCGCTTTCAGAAGACCAATCAATTAATTCAAAATGGCGGAAATGATACAAAATTCCTGGGTTGGCGATGAAATACTCCCTTTCCAAAAGACCCTAAGAGAAAATCCCCAGGGACAAAATCCCCAATTTTTAGATTTGGTGTTATTAATTCTGTCGCCGCGATACCTAAAAATGGTGTTAAAAAGTTAGAAATGTATGGGGGGCGTTCTACCCCCCTGCCCCTACTTGGGGTCACTGTAGGATTTGGAGTAGGTGCAAGGTTGGGTATATGCAAGGTTTAGTTTGCTTGTGGGAGATTTTGGTATAGGGGATTTCGTCCCGGGAGATTTTAGAAAAAGAGCAGAAAATAAATGAGAGATTATGTCCAATAAGGGATTTTGGAAAAGGGGATAACGTAGGGATCCCAAAATTGCTGAATCTGGTTGGGATCAGAAATAAAGTCGATTTTTTCCTAGTTCCAAATACAAATTAATGACAAATCAGCAATCAGTCTGTAAGTCAAATGACGATTGACACTACGATCCGTTTTATAGCCCATTTTGTACCGGGAGGTTTCTACTCACATATTTGCGTTGTAAAGTGAAGATTACGTGGTGGCTTAGATCTTATCATAACGTCAGCTATCGCACTCGCCGACAAGATTGCCAAGAATGTTGAATATTGACAATAATATTCATTGTTGAGTTGAAGTTGGCGGGAGTAGTAATTTAAAATCTTCATAAACATCCGCCAAGCGGTGTTTTTCTTTTGGCATCCGTGCTGCCATATTGTTTATCTAATTTGAACGATAAACTCGATTATTTGAGGAAAAACCAAAAGGAAAACAAAATTGCCTTTCCCGTCTTGAAGATTTTCCAAATCATCTGGCATACCTGCTCACAGTCACAGCTGACACCAGCTCCGTTTCAAAATAATTTATATGCATTGTTGTCTTAAATATCTGATTAAAATGATAGTCGGATGGATAACTGAAACTGAAGTGCGCTGTGGCAGTGCAACGGCATCTGGGATCTAGTATATCCAAAACCAAAGCCCCCCATGATAATGTTCGTAGAAAAACGTTGGATAACTCGAGCGTAATAAACTTGTTCGCTGCAATGTTGCGGTAGGTTGATGAATTCACTTTTCGTTTCGAACGTCGCGTCGTCGTCGTCGTCGCGCGGCCGCAGCGTTGCACGTAGTTCAATGTTAACGAACTGGGAAAATTACTTTCACTGCACTGCAAACCGTTGTTTTGTACACACACATATAGAGAAAGAAAGAGACAGAGAGAGAGAAATGGAAAAACTGAAACCGAAAACACCTAAATTACCCTTGTTCGTCGTGTCGGCGGCGGCGGCGGCGGTGGTATGCAACAGCTATTATGCTGCGCAGTCTTATGGTTGTGGGTATATTATATAAATAAGCCTGAGCTTGTTTTTCCCCATTCTCTAGCCATATTGGCAGCAAGAGTTATTGAACTGGTTAGCACGGAAAATCTTACATCTGCACGGTGCAATTAATACCTCCGCGATGCATAATTATAGTGTTAAGTGTGATCTGAGATGACTGTCAGTGGGAGTGGGAAATAAGAGTTCGCCGAACTTGGAAGCCCACATCAACTTGAATTAACAATATTTTGATTTGTTTTTTCGATCTTCTTCGCGGCCAAGGTCGACAGAGAAACTTTCGGCACTGACTAAGGTGAACCTTTCCCATTGAAGCCGAAATTGACGGCCAAGAGCACGTTAATATTATAAAGACGATGAACGTGGCAGTGACGTTCACCTTGAATTCATTAACAAAAATGTGAGGTTTTTTTTTCGTAATAAAACGTTAACACGAAATTTATGATGACAGTCATTTGGGCATATGACACGTGTTTTTATGAAAATATTTATGCAAACGTGATGGTTGGAAATTGCTTTCCTGAAAGGGTTGGTCTGCACCAAATCACGATTTTTTTCTCAACCAAATATGAGTGGAAACTTACTGTAAGTATTTTGTAAGCCTTGGCAATTACATTTTTTAATTAAATGGCATCATTGTCTTTGTATTCAATTGTATGTGTTGTGGCTAAGCTAGGTTTATAATTAGACTAGCTCTTGCTGATAAGTACCACCTTCTAGCAGTATGCATGCCCCAATATCGTATACGTTGGAGTTGAATGAAGCGATGAGCATACTCAACTGCGACAGAGGTTGGGACACATTACAAAGTTTCAAATTGATACGATGAATGGTTCGTGAGTTATGAAAAGGGCCCCCTTAAATGGGGTCGGTCATCGCCAATAACTCGGACCCAAGCTAAATTTCCAAAATCGGACAAATTGATTTCCTTTACTTCTTATATAGAGTACACAAACCGAGTTTGAAGTCGATGGGATAAAAAAAATAAAAAAATAAATCCCATACAAACTTTGACCCCCCTTTTACCTCTTTAAGGGTTCAATTTCCAAACCGAGTTTGAATTCAATCGGATGAAAATTGAATTTGTTCTCATAGAAACTTTTACCCCTTTAAGGGTTGAATTTCGAAATATCCTTCCTTCTTCCTTGTATACATCATAAAAGGAACTTTTATCCAAAATTCTGAGAGCAAAAGTTTTGATGAGTCAGTCGTAATTTCCATTTTAATATGAGAAGAAGAAGAAGAAGACGACGAAGATATCATCACTGGGACCTCTCCCATAGTCAAGCGTGCAACATGGCTTGGAGGATATTCAAAATATGCTTGGAGTAGCTTCATGGACAAGCAGGAGGAGGAAGAAAAGACTGTTCCTCATTTTTTTACTACAAAACCGGCTCTCTCTCTCTCTCTCTCTTAAAAAAAGAAAACTTCTTCTCTGGTATCTTAATGATTCAAAAAATAAAGGCCTCCTACGTTCTATTAGAAGATCAAGCTATTTCAAAAAGTACGTGAATTAATATTGGTCGAAGAGTAAGCTCCATTCTATTCTTTAATGTGCGAGCAATCATTCTATAATCTGGGATAAAAGGCATCCCCATCACACTCAAACTGTATAGCTCTAAGTTTTAACTTGATTGACCACAAAGTCAAAATCAGCCATGACCAGCCCATGCACTGTTTCAGTTTCAATATACTGCAAAATGTATCGCAAAAGAGCGTACAACTCTGGTGCTAGTGGCCGATGAATTGTTAAGAAAGGACTGTATCTAGGTCTTCATCCAGATCCGTTCTGCCGTATCCCTAATTCCGCACTAAAAGCAACAATTAAAAATTGAGAACAGGAGGCATATCTTTCATATCCAGCTATAAAACCTTCGACTATAAATCAAGAGATCTAAACCTGAAAATGGATAATATCAGAAGGCTAAAAAGTTTTCGAATTATCATCTTCGACATTATTTATATAATTTTAGAGACTCAATGTGATCTCTTCCTACATGGAAGCCAATGAATTCGCGGTATAAGCTATAAGAAGACACTACACTTTTTCAGAGATACCCTGAATTCTGAAGAACTACAAAGCATTTCCTTAAGAGGAATCATTAAATTCATAAATAGAATTGAACATCCACATTCTGATATCTGTGTTTGTCAGGTCGCCCAAGTCGTTGTAATGGAAGGCTCCTAAGTGAAGCTTCCTTCTACGGGAGAGAGCTGGGCAGGAACAAAGAAGGTGAGGGATAGTTTCCTCCTCTTCCTCATCCATACAGCTTTTGCAAAAGTCGTTTGCGAAAAGGCCTAGCCGTACGGCATGCTTTCCTATCAGGCAGTGTCCAGTAATGATAATGACACCTATTGTGCAGATATGCAATCTGTTGAGAGAGATCAATTTCTTAGAGCGTTTCAAATCCAACTTAGGCCAAATTTGTTTTGTCGCAAGACAAGTGGTGCTACTTGTCCACCTAAGATTTGTACTCTCGATAGCATTCAGCTTCAATTTTTGTTTGTAAGTAGCGATTGGTATCCCTAGGGTGCCTTTATCTGGCAGAATGGGTTGAGTTGTTCCTATTCTAGCGAGTTCATCGGCACTATAATTCCCTGGAATGTCCCTATGCCCCGGCACCTAAATTAGGTGAATGTTGAACTGTTCGGCCATCTCCGTAAGAGACTATATCGGCAATCGAGGGCTACAAGAGAAGTTATAGAGATCGAATCCAAGGATTTGATGGCTGCTTGGCCGTCCGAAAATATGCAGATATATCCTTGACGGATATGACGTTTTTCTTGAGCCAAGATTAGACTTCTTTAATCGCCATTATTTCCGCCTGGAACACGCTACAGTAATTTGGTAGACGGAAGGAGAGCTTAAGATTAAGACTTTCGGAATTGAGACAAAGTGAAAATGTGATTTCGAAAAAGTTTCCGAATCGCTCGAAAAGCAGAATACTGAAAACGAATTCACTCGATTTCACTCGATTTCTGGAACCTAGCTGTAATGTTTTGTTTAGGAACACAATTTCAATCTTAAAAAAAATACAAGAATTAATAATTACAAAGTTATTGACATCACCCTGTATTCCGATATCAGAATCTATGTAAAATAAAGTGTTTTTGGCCTGTTGGGTTTCTTCAATTTTCTCGAAAGCAGTAATAACAGTTCGTTAAAATTTTTCTTTTTGAAGGAAATTTTCAGACTTCTGCTGGAGCCGAAACTGTTTGGCACAAGCTATTGTGATTTTTCGTAAATTAATCATGACTTTTTAGACTCGAAATTAGCTACGAAGGACACTTGTTGCCTGCCAAAACAATTAGAAAGGACGTTTTTTTTTTTCTTTTTAAAATATGTATAACATAAAAACTCTTTGCTTGCCATATGACCCATGAAAAAAGCCATAAGCCATCCATACTACTCTATAAAATGCAAAGTTCGTCTGTTCTTCTCTCCATATCTCGAGAACCATTTGTCCGATTTTTCTGATTTACAGATGTGTGGCCAACTTAGGCCGTAGGGTGGGTAAGAATTGCTCAGGAGTAAAGGGGTCTCGGAGAGTAAGGGGGTCTCGCCAACCATTAGCCAACTCTTAGCAATAATGTTTATACAATAATGATGACTTCAATTGCCCAACAGATTTTGTTACAGGACATAGGAAAGAATCGTTGTTATTCACCGAGTTACCGCCAGATTCTAGATAATCAAGTGTCAGGAGCATCCTGCTAAAAAATTTAACATTCTGAAAAGCAAACATTTTTAAATTCCTCTCCGTACTTATTTTGCTGATAATGAACAATGAGATTATCTTCACTTTACAAAATAAAAATTAATATTATTTTTTGTTCCGTTTGTTTGTACAGTCGAACTTCCATAACTCGAACTTCTTTAAGTCGAATTTATCTGTTACTCGAAGTTTTATTGAGAACTCTGCGTTTTTAACTTTTAAACTTTTGGCCTCCATAATTCGGAGTTTCTATAACTCAAATTTATTTTCTATCATTTTGAAAGTTCGACCTATGGAAGTTCCACTGTATTTCATTCGCTTTTGTTTTCTTTTTAAGGACGGGATTGGTGAGTGGGATACATTTTTGCGTGGGGCAAATGGGACATTTTAGGCTTCAGCGCGGAAATTTGTACATATATCACATGGCTGACAGTACTGCTTAAACGAATTATAAAAGATTTTCTGTAAATTTTATACAGAGCCATGGACTGGTACTGGACACCCATATAGTCGGAAATATTCAAGCAGTAAGTGGAGAACCATGGGGATTCAGTAACGCATTAGTTGAGATACAAAAAAAATACTTTAATATTAAACAGCGAGCATAAGTAATGGACAACTTCCACATTTGTCTAAATGTGGTTCGCAGTCAATTCCGAGCACGGTTAGGTACCACATCACGTAAAGAGTTACTCTGAAAATTCATTAGTCTTCTCACAAAGAAATGACTGTATACTTTATACAAGACTCCACTTGCACTAAAACAATTGGCTCATAAGACTTACCATAAATCATCTAAAAGCTATACCTACAACCATATCTTTTCGATCTCGGAATGTGGATGCTGTATGCAGTATTGGAAATATTCCATCTAAAAGCAGACAGTCGAACTGGAGTGGAGACAACCACTCAACAAACTAATTGGCCGATGGAGACGTTTAATCACATCGAATGCTAATTCCAAGCCCGGTAGCTATGTGTCCCCCACCACCCCCGAACAAGAATTTCATTAATTTCACTTTTCATTAGAGGGAGTAGCCGTCAACTATTAAATTGCCATGAAATATAATAAAAAAAAACCCAACCAACCCGCTCTCATATGTGTGTATCTCAATCTGAACTAATCAATGTCAAATGTCTCTTGCTTCGATGTCTCGACACGATCCTGTTTTAAAATTTAAATCAATTCGTTACATTTAATTGCCATAATTATGCACACCAATAATGTACAACAGGAGTACATGTTCCGAGTAGAAGTAAAACCTCAAATTACAACCAAACAAAACGTAATATGATCGGGACAACCTATAGTGGACAAACAGCGCTACTCTAACTGTCCGCTCGCACACAATATTGTTTTGTTATTCATCGATTCAAGAACAACTTTCTGCCATAACTCACACTCCCTGCATGCCAGTCAGCTAGTTATAGATATTCAGCAACAACAACAATAACAGATTCTAAGTTTTCCGGCATCAATCGAATTTTAATAAAAAAAAAAACCATTGTACATGTATCTACGAGTACAAGTACTCGTATCTAATGTGTGTATAGACAAACAAAGCTACACTTATAGCCCAGTGCGATCATAGCACGACAAAAATTTAATTTATTTTAAATTCAAGGATTAATTAAGTCTAACTGGAGGTAGACGCGTTCAGTCGCAGTTTTTATATTGTAGGTATGAATAGTTTTCCTCCACCCATCCCTCATGAGAGCGATTTGTTTTTAATTAGAATTACACGGTGACATTGGAATCGCGTTGCTCATTAGTAAGATATGACATTTGTATATAACCTCTTACCTTATCGATTGATATTGTCATTGAATTTGGCAGTGTTGGTTTCATTTTTCTAGTCCTTTTACATTTTTTCTGTTTGTTTCTTTCTTTAACGATCAATCCATGTGATCGTATCTGCACTTTCTATGAAGCGATGATGTGGCAATTCTATTCAACATCTATAGAAGGTTATAGAGCAGTGGACAATCCATGCAATTTTGGTCATTTAATAATGGTTTTGGTGGTTATTGCACTTGAATTAGGCTGAATCCTGAAAAGATACAAATAAAACATTTATATAGAAAAAATACAAAAAAATTGTATAAAATATATTTAAAATTTACAATATTTGTCAAATTTATCTAGGCAGCTATGTTGGGATACTAAAATAATACAGTCAAACTAGAACATGAAGTGAGTTCTATTTTAGACAAGGCGCGCACCGAAGGGGAGTATTGGCAGTGTCGTGGTGCCCAAGTGACAGGTGGCATCGCTAAAGTCTATGTAAACAAATGTAGACGGGCGCATCAAAGCACTTGGTCACCACGCCACTTGCTCACCAACTTCACTGCTTAAGATAAACGATAAAATTAATATAGGTTCAAATGATGTGGGTGGTTGCCATATTGAATGAAAGGGAAGAAATTTGAAAAACAAATAAAGACTTTGTAGCCATTGACATATTATAGTATATGGACTGCTAGTGAAATGTCAGTTCGTACAAATTTTGCCCAGAAAATTAGCCCAACATAAACCAGCACTTGGATTGCGGCGAAAAATAAGTGAAACAAAATGTCCAACCATCTTCGATTTATCCATAGAACGCTAGAGACACCTATTGGGCGTGAGTGAATTTACGAGGGAAAACGATTGAAATTCAAATTTTTGCGTCACTTTTTACAGTAGGTGGCATTTAACGGAGCCATGTTGCGTCATTGTTAACAATAGATGTCACTTCAAAAAAGTGTGAGTTTCCAATTTATTCCGCTCCGAAGCAAGAGAGCTAGTGGTTATGTTGGAACCAACGCGAAGACGTCTACTAGTAGTTCATATAATAATACTAGCTGAACCCCCGCTGGCTTCGCTAGGCCTTTTTTTGGCATATCAATTGATAACCGTAATTACCGACATTTAAAAAAAATCAACTAAATTTGTTGAAAATTACGGGCGAAAGAGGAAAACATTCATTTTAGGGCCCGTTTGCTAAACTTCAACTTTTGATTTCAAAAGTTTCGGATAGTGATATCTGACAGATACAGAGTATCAGCCGATTCAAGTGGCTGTCAAATCCTTTATCCGGAAGATAAACAAAATATTTATTTGAAGTGACTGGAAAAAATATAGTTTTAGAGCTTTCTTTCGTTGACGAGCCTAGACAGCATAGTCACAAGTATCCTAACATGGATTTGTTTGAATTTTTAGAAGACGAATTTGAAGAATATTACGATCATTATACGGCCCCGTAGGATCAAGTATTTCGTCCAATGCCAAATTATTTAGAAACATTCGAGGGTTGGGATTTAAAGTATGGTAAAAAATCTTTTTTCAAAATACTGTATTTCAAAACAATGTATGAACAAAATTCTGTATGAACAAAACTCTGTATTTCACAATTCTTTATTTTACAAAAATCGTTTTGATAATGTAAAAAAGTAAGCAATTTTTAAAATACAAAATTCTTGTATAATAATTTTTTTTATATTCTACTGTCTCCGTGAATGTCAGCATAGATTTATGAAAACAAATTGAGACGAATACTTTTAGAATTTTGCTACTGCAATCAAAGCTTTACCTTTAGCGGTTGCCCTAAAAAAAAAACAGAATTTTACTACTGCGGCGCTCCAAATCAATACCCTTTTTAATTTGCATAAATAATTTTTTGTTATGCAAACTCTTTTTCAAAATACATATAAAATTGGAGCATTAAATAGCATTATGGAAATACAGCATTTTGAAATTCAGAATTCTGAAATACAAAATTTTGTTCATAAGGTATTTTCAAAAAATAAATATAGGTAGGTACAGAATTTTTTAGATACAGAATTTCGAAATGCAGAATTATGACCCGCTCCCAACACTCGACGATGAAGATTTCGGAATTCGATTCCGGCTTACCAAAACGGCCGAGAACATAACTGATAACTGTGAATTTTTTAACAATTCAATTTTAGGAAGAAGCTGTTTTTTTTAGTTCTAGGTCCTCTGTTAGAATTCTTGTTTGGACTTTTTCTGCTTCAATTATTTCTTAAATTAATATCAATTTATATTAATATCAGCAGATTTTATCTGGTGGATAGGGTTATATGCCGGCTAACTATCTGAAACTTTTTCCGGAACCTTTGAAACTGCCCCTTAATCTTTTTGATTAGGTCAATATCGCTACGCTGTCTGTACAGTTCTTCATAGTACCTACCTTCTTTTCCAGACTCCTGCGATATAAACTGGAGCAAAGATCACACGAAGAACTTATCGCTCAAAGCAACTGAGTGTGTTTTCACCCGCCCTTGACAGAGTCCATTCTTCTGTGCCATATAGCAGGGCGGGGATGAAAAGGTTCTGTTTAGTTGCTCATGAGAGGGCTTTTCCACTCAATTGATTTCTAAGTCTGTAGAAACAGCGATTGGCAAGAGTAGTGCTTCGCTTTCAAGTTTCTTAGAAAGAAAGACAGACAGCGGCAGCTTATAATTTCACTCCTAACTTATCATTATAATGGCATCAATGACTTTTTTAGGTTCTAATCACATTTGCAAACACGATATAATGGAGTTATATTTATTTATATCCCTAATGAGTGCTTTCAACTTTGTACCGCAAAAATAATAAGTTGTTGTCGCACATGAAGTTCATATAAATTGATCTGCAATATTGACAGTCAACTTGAAAGCAAATTTATCAACTGTCAGCCAATAATTTTATAACACATCATTTTTAGTACCACCGGAACTAAGGATGATAAATAAATTGAATATCTTAACGAAACAATATTGTCTAAATATATTCTACAATCAAAACCGTGCAAGTCGTATAAAAAAAATAATGTACACAGAATTAGTATTCCGATTCAATTTAACCATAAATCTTCAAATAATTGCAATAATTTCTTTTTTTTTTAGTCTAAACAATAAAAAGATGAAAGGAATTCCTATAAATTTAAAGTTAATTAAATTTATTTTCAGCGGATATTAGCCATAATTTCAGATGAATGGTTAAACATTTGATTGAGCAGAACTTTGTCACTTTGTGAATTACGACACTTAAACAAAACAGTGACGTCCATTTAATAATGCCAACAAATATTCATACTAGTTTGAAAATAAATTCCTGGACTATTCGAAATTAAATGTATCCTCCCTTAAATTCAGTACAATTTAAAATAAATTCCCTTCTTAAGTGATTGTGCTGATTTTAGTAATTTAATTACTTTATTAAGTTAAATGACACACGAACACATCAATAATGGCTGTTAAATTTCCGGTAAGAAAAAAAAATTACAAATTCTAATTCAAGTCCGATAAAACCGGAAATCTCTTAGTTTATGTGGAGTATAGGAAATTGTCATTGAATCGATATGTGGGACATGAACAAATTTAAATGCATATCAGGTTTTCATATTCAATCGGTAGTTCTGACAAAGAATTTGTTTAATTGGCTATTTAGTTTGAATTAATTTATGAAATCAAGAGCGACAACGAATATTTATGCACTTGTTCATATATCTAAGCAGTTTGACAGCGAAATGAATTACTTATTCTTCGCTGTTAAAGAGATGGATTTAAAAATGTAATTATGGACTTAGCATGTCGTTTTGTACTTATTGATTTTTGTTTAGCAGATATCATGACTAAACAGAGTTAACTTGTAGTCTCTACTAACATCAAGTATATTCTAAGTTTAGCAGCAATTCAGAACTCTTTCGAAATTCCAGAGAGGTCTTCGAAAATGACAAGGAATTTCAAAACATTTGATATCTATTATTCTGTCAAACTTAAAAATAAAATTTATTTGAATAACAATATTTAAAAGGCTTTAGAAAATCATAAATCTTAAGAGCCTTCCTTAAAATCATTTTTTAACCTTCAGCTTAAGTTTGTTGTGGGTCACAATACATATATGGAAAAAATCGCTACTGTGAGATCGTAAAACTCAACATGGACGCTAAAAGTGATTATATACATAATAATCTGTGCAGCCGATCGAATAACAAATATAGGCGGCTCTCAGATTGAGGCAACAAGCTAAGCAACTAGCAACTGCCAATAAGCAATCAGCTACATTTTTCGTTCGAGCGATATTTAGTTGCTTTGATGTGAGACCTCTAATTCTATTCAATGTAAAATAATTGTGAGCGATAATATTGCGTGTTTCCTATTGCCAGTTGCTTATTGAATATCGCCTCAATTTGAGAGCCGACTTATTTTCTTTAATAAATTCAGCTTCGTATTTCTTAACTTCACTTTCTCGAATGCCCTCCTATTTTCTATTTTTCGTCATTTCCGATTTGATCCTACTTGATTATATTAAATTCCCCTTTCGTCAAGTAACTTTCTCAAAGTGAATTGCTTACAATATAGATCACCGATTTACATGCAATTACAACAACAACATGTGATCCTGCTTCTCATCGTGATCAGGAATCATGATCTGACAACTAATTCAACTATTTATCGTTGTTGTTTCGCGGCGTTGTTAAGTTCATTCACTAAACGTTGGTGTCCCTGTAAATTACAGCCATACAGTAATGTTGCCAGCCCAAAATATGAAACAATATTAATAAGACACAAAATTAATTAGCATTTTTTCAAATTCGAATAAGTTACTACTCCGACTTTCGAGATGTTTTTTTCGCACAGAAATGAGTACAATATGGTTAATGTGATACATATTTGAACATAGTTTCTCAAAAAAAAAAAAAAATGATTCAATGCAAAATGTATTCAGATTTGTATTCATATGGTAACAACCCCGACACAAAAAGCGAAATGTGCAATGGAGATGTGAGATGTCACACTGTGACGTCACATTGTACCGTGTGGCTACAATATGGCTGGTGGCAATACGAAATTTGTCATAATTGGTATTGGATTTGATATATGAAAAACAACTGTTGCCACTAAAAAAAAAAATAATAAATAGGTGGCGCAACAGGCGGGTGACACCCAAGGCCTAGCTTCTCACAACCATTTGTTTTGTGTGAGTTTCTATTTTTGTGACGAATGGAAGGGACCTACAATTTTATGCCGAGTCCGAACGGCTGAATTGAGAAGCTTTTTCATGACAGTCATACTCTCGGATGTTTGTCAGACGTTCGCGAGAGGTGGCGCAGTAGAAAAAACTTTAAGATGTAGTTTGTGTTTTTTCGGGGATCGAACCTGGGATCCCTCGCATAGTAGTCCAGCACACTAACCACTGCGCTACTGCGCCCACTGTTGCCACTACTTAAATATAAAATCTTTCAATGATCCAGTTTGTTTTATTTTCATGATCTGATCCGGATATAATAAAACAAACTGGATCATTGAAAGATTTTATATTTAATGATATGATAATGATAATAAAAAAACGGCTTATATCACTCTCCCAGTCAGTCGTTGAGGGTATGCAGGTTTCAAAATTCTTGTCGAATTCAAACTGGGGAAGGGTGAGGTGGAATCAGTATCTTTTGGGATGCATTCTATTTTATTTAGAATAGACGAGTGACCAGTTTGTCGACTAGTCCACAGACGGATTGCTTTCATACGGGTGGCTGCATTTGCTGTTACTTGTTTACAATTAAGGGTATAGCGGCAGCATGTGAAGGCTTTACTATCCGAATCTATTTACAATTTAAATAGTAAATTTGGTTAATATACTAGTTTAATTGCAATATTTTTAGTTTTGCTATTTTAGTTTTTTTTAAAAATTTGTGTTTTTATGTTTTTTATCGTGCTGGGGAATTGCGAGGGTATTTCCTGCATTGTGACATCAGAATCGAAACTTTCCAGACAAAAGAAGTCGGGATACATTTTAAAATATTGAAATTCTTCACAAAATGGAAACAACCCAGTTGGCGTTGAGTGACATATCCGTCGGCCAGGCAATACAAACAGATTTATCGCCGAGTCATAAAACTTCAGGAAATGTGGCCTAACACAACAGACAGTAAAACAAAATTCAAAGTAAAAAAAAAGTAGTAAAAAAATAAGCGAAATTTACTATTAAATTGTAATGACTATAGTTACAATTAAAATTTGTAAATTCGACTTTGGTTCGATGTTGTTAAACGCTCCATCGATATCCAGGAAAGCTAACAGGGTATTTTCTTTACAGTATAGAGATTTCAACAGTGGATACAAGTGAGTGAAGGGCCGTTTCAAAAGATTTCCCTTTACTGTACGCATGTCATGTTGAGAGGATGACAGAAGACAGAAGTTAACAATGCAGCGTATATGGGAGTCTATCAGTTTCTATAGAGTTTTTAGTAGAAATGATGACAAAGTAGTGGGTCTGAGATCTTTGGGGTTATCATGCGAACTTTTACCAGCCTTAGGTATAAAATCCACAAGAGACATAAAACCTCAACAAAAATTGGCAGCACTTCTAATCGACTATGTTTTAAATCAATCCCGTTTACATTCAATCTTTCTCAATCCCATGGGTCACACTCCATAGTGATTTGGAATGTGCTCAAATTTGTATAACTTAGCACAGAGAGCAAAAAAAGATGTCAAAAATGAACGAAAATCCATTTAAATCAACAGAAAATATGCTTTCAATAGAAAATTAATCCTACTGAGGTCACGAAATTCAATTTTCACGCAAGCCTATTGTGGTTCTTCCTTTAACTATTGAATTATTGATAATTTTTATAAACTTAAACTTAAACTCAATTTAAATAAATACAAAATATTTCGTGTAGTGTAACAATGCATAAAATTGCCCAAAGTCCAATGTTGAGAGACAAATTTGGAGTTTGAATATATCTGAAGAGGAAACTAGGCTTCAGTGAAATAAATTAAGGTTTTCCAGAGGTTGTCAGATAATATGTATAATTGCTGCTTTTCTAATAAATACAGCAATGTCATCAGACTATGTTTTTAGGCTTTAAGTCATGTTGTCATGTTGTTGTTTTTACAGACATTGGTTATGTATTGCCGTTCTGCGGGGATTGCTAAGCCTCGAATATATTGCTGCAACATTCTAGTTACTAAACTGGTAAAATAGCTCTTTGTGATTAGGATAGAAATGAATGAGAGTAATCCAGCTTAAGTCAATGTGCGATTATTATAATGATTCTTCAATTTCAAGTGATTGTCTGAGTTTAAGGCGGCTCTCAGATTGAGGCAACGAGCAATAAGCAGCTATAGTTACTATAGCAACTGCCAATAAAAAATCAGCTCAGCAACATGTTTCGTTCGAGCGATATTTAGTTGCTTTGATGTGAGACCTCTAATTTAATTCAAAGTAAAATAATTGTGAGCGATAATTTTGCGTGTTTCCTATTGCCAGTTGCTTATTGAATGTTGCCTCAATGTGAGAGCCGACTAAGGTGGCACACCGAGGCAACAAGCAATAAGCAACTAGCAGCCTTTTGCTTGTTGCTAATTGATTATTACCTCGGTGTCAGAACCGGCTCAGACAATTTGTGTTCCTTTTTGACACTTTGTGTGCTTAACATAGGTATTCCTAATATGAATGACCTGTGACAATTTGAGTACAAAATTTGAGAAGCTTTACGTTAGGTACACATGCATCAAGAATTCAGGGAAATTTCAGCTTATTTGTTCCATATGGCACAACACAACTTGAAAACAGAAATTTTTTAACCAAAAATTTGTATAAATTATGAAGCGGACCGCTTTGCTTTCCGCTCTCTAGGTTGCGTGTGGAAAGAGTGTTTCTTTAAGAAAATATATTGTAGCATTTCTTACAGTTCTGATAGCGTACGTGATCATCCTTTTTAAATTATTATATCAGTCAAAGTGTGATTACAGGAGTATGCATGCATTTGATGTTTCCCTTAAGGATTTCTAAATTAGTCAATCAAACAATTTATCTCAGAGAAGAGTAACGTTTACTAAGTCTGACTGCATTTTGTCTGTTTATTGGTAGGTCTATATATCGATCATTTGACCATTTTTTGAAAAAAAAACTTTGACAGATAAGTAACTGACAAAGCGTTACTACAGGGTGGCGCAAAATGAGCTATATGGTTTGAATTCTTAATAACTTTTTTAATTAATATTTTTTCTTTGGTTTTTTTCAGCATTTTGTGAAGAAGACTTGGGGAATTAAATATGAATCATTATACGATCGAACAACGTACAGAAATAATGATCGAAATGAAATCATGGCCATTATACCCGAAATTTTTCGAAAAGTTATGGAAATTATGCTAAAAAGAGCACGTATGTGCGAAGCAGAAAATGGACATCACTTACAGGATACCTATCATTTTTCAAAGCTACATAATTGCAAAAAATTCCCCAATAATATACTGCATTTAAAAAAAAAAGTTATAATAATCGCATAAATAAAAAAGTTATCTTATAAACCATTTAAACCATATAGCTCATTCTGCGCCACCCTGTACTATTTTTTATTTCTATACTTAGATTTATTTTTATAATTCTATCGGTTTATTTTCATTAATTTTCACAAAAGCCATTTTCGCTCAAATTCAGCCTGATCTATACCTACGCCAGAGTATAATCAAAAATTGGACCTTTCGGATCCGCAGCGGCTATCTAAACGATGTCATATTTTACACATAATTAATGTTATTGATCGGCCTCTAAAACAAAACAATAACTTCGCTGATATGTAACAACAAGTTGCTTTATTTAAATTAACATGTACCCTACCTGTAGTTATAGCCGTCTTTCCGTTTTTCCGTTTCATCGGAATACGGAATTACTGCCCAACTAGCCATATGAAATTTTACTCCCCCATCTCATTCTGCCCGAGCTGCTTCACCACGTGAATTACTTACTCCCGTTTCCTGTCACTTTTTCGTTAAATTGAAGTTTAAAATAACTGTCGTTTAAGATACAACAACGTGTTTACAGACATTTTCGAGCTACAGCACTGATTTAATATAAGAATCAGACAAACTCCTTTATGTGGTTATTTAACTGGCTTTTTACTCTGTAAGAAAGTAAATGTCGCGCTTCGCTTAGCCATCGCGTCCTCCAAGCTCCAACCAACCGCTTACCACTTTAGTTATTTCAGCGATAGCTCTCGGCGACAAATTGCTCAATGCCACAGAAGATATAACAACAATTTTCTGTAGCAGGGAAAATAAGTACTTACTTACAGGACTCTTAACCTGTCCCTATAGCCTTTTCCTGTCACTTTTTCGTTTCATCGGAACTCAGAATTACTGCATAATGAGTTACAAGAAATTTCACTCTTCCATGTCTGATTCTGGCCGAGTTCTTCACCACGTAAGCTACCACCTCCAGTTTCTTGTCGCTTTTTCGTTTCATCGAAGTTTGGAATAACTGTCGTTTATGAGATACAACAACTTTTTTGCAGAAATTTTCGAGCTGCACATTTAATACTTCAGCAAGATGGAGGTACTTACTGAAATCAGTAACTGTAAAGATAGACCCACTAAGGACCTGAAGTCATTTCTATTAAGTCAGAACAAATACTCTGATTTACGACGAGTAAGCTCTGGACCGTTAAGCAGCTTCATCAAATAAACTAAGATCGTTGCAATATTCAATATTATAAAAATATTAGTTTTCAGTTTTTGTGAATTAAATAAAAGGAATGACAATTCCAAAAAGTCGCCGACTCATCTATCTTCAGGACGATTTCGATTCAACGTTTTGCAGATGCCTTTGTGGCAACAAGTCTGTTGAGTTGCAACAACAGTCGTTTTAAAAAAGTCACGTGACACAAAACTATTCATGACTTCATGAGTAGGCAGTTTTGGATATCTAAACCTCTTAGAACAGTCTACGTTTAACTTATCTATCACTCTATAACTATTTTTATTCGGAGATTACAAATCCCAGTTTTAATAAAGTACAAGTTAAGTACCTATATATGACGTGACGCAATTCATTAAAACCCAACTAAATAAAGAAATATACAGAAAAATAATAGGTATGTACATGATTCCTGTTGGCATTGTCACTGACGTATCTGTCATCGTGTGTAGTCGACACAACGACAATCACTTCAAAACACACAGCTTTTGTGTGAGGCGATGTTACATTTTAATTAATCACTCAGTTAAAATACTTGCCCATATTATTCGATTGGAGCAACCGATTCACCTTGTGTATCACCACACCAAACGACAACCCAACACCACCACCCAGCTTCCCCCTAAGGTAGATAATTATTGTAATATGCGTGTATAGGTGCGTCTAACAGCACATTTTATGCCCCGCCAAACGATTCCACTCAAAAACAAGCACACACACAAAATTCTCAAGACCATCTTGGTGTTGTATTCATTCAGGAAATACAGTTTCAAGGATAGAAAAATATCGTACTCGTACGACTGACGCGACGATGACTACGAGCGACGACGACGATAATATAAGCGCAACCGTTCATTTCTATTTCGCTTGTTGTTTTTGTAACTGGCTCAGTTTGGGGGACAGCGGTTTTTAGTGTTTGATTTGAATTTCACACATACTCAGTCCGTCCTCACCGCGGCGACACCTCCTCCTTCTATGTACTGTACAATTCCGTGCACAAAAATAAGGTGCAACAAGTATTGTGGGCGCGCGCAAAAAAAAAATATAAGAGCTTTGTTTGAACAGTCTGTAGATTAGTTTGCAACAAATAGTGTAATTAATTATTAGATAGGAGGATTTTTTATTTCTTCATTTATTTACAGTGCAGGGCTACGCTGCACTAAACTGCGTCCGTGTGCACACTGTGTAGTTGCATTTAGCTTGTTTATTCGAGTAAAGTGCGCGCGATTTCAAAGCTCAATGCGCACACCCTTGGACAAAGAATCAAGGGTATCCTCTATCATATTTGTGCACACAGAGTGCGAATTCGGACTGTCTACGTGTACGCTACGCACACTTTCAACAGTGCATTCTACTTGCAATAAAATAAACCCAAAATTTATAGCAATTTTATGGCAAACACTTGTAACCGTCACTTTGTTTGAGGGGGTGATTTCGCGGAAGCAATATTCACTTTAAAAAAAAAATATTTTTTTTTTATGACATCCATGTCCATGTCCAAGCCACTCGCTTGCAACAGTAAAATATTTGAAAATAACACGCAGCGCATAAATGTTAAAATGTATATAGATACAACCAGAGGTAGGTACGAATACGAACGATGTTTCTATCCGCATCGTCAAGGCTTTTTGTGTGCAAGCTTTGTTGTTGCTAAAACGATAAGTAGTTGTGGTGTGTTTTGCCGAGATCGTTTTGAGATACATATTTATGAGTTGAGTATATTTGATAATTACTCGGAAATTTCATTGCAAATGACTCATAATTTTATGAATAGAAAAAACGTTGGAATACAAAATGCTTTTGTCAAGTGCACAATTTGAAGAATGTTGGTAGGTAAGGTATAGGTACATATTTATACCTCGAAGCGATAGAGTGGGAAATATTTGGCATTTGAATGACAGGTGTAATTACGATATTCGAAGGACATTCATCAAAGAAATCATAAAAAAATATTAGCGAAGAGATTTTTGAAAAAAAATTTTTGCAATCCCTATTAGAATTGTTTGGAGAAACTTTTTGCATCAAAACATTTTTTTTTTTGATACCGAGGAAAAAAAGTCAAAAAAGTAGGTAGACCTTGACAAAAATTCTAAATTCTAAAATTTTTAAATGGGTACTTAATGGGCTAAGGAAAGTTTTGTATCATTCAAACGGAATTTAAATGACCTTTCCATTGATGCCAAAATTTACATGAAGTAAGTTTTAAATTATGAGCAGAATTAACTTTAGTTTTGTCAAAATACTTATGCCGGCCACTGTATAGCGTTGTGGCATTGATCGCGGCGCCATCTATTATATATCTCGTTAGCTTCTCCACCCAAAATGCACGCATATTGTCTTTTATCACAATGAATTTCACAATTATCCGAAATTTTCCAAGCTTCACAACGAATTTTCCACCTTTACATCGTCCAAAATCATCAAATGCAAAATTTCGTCGAAAAAAAATTAAAATTTTTCGCGTTTTTACGGAATTTTCCGATTTTTATGCTAAGAATTTTCTATTTTTCCATTTGAAAAGCCATTCCGGAACAATTGCACAAAAAACTCCATACAAAAAGTCAATTTTCGAATTTTTCGATTTTTCCGACTTTTCCGGAGGGTTTTCTCAAAATGTTCTTTCGTAAAAACCTTCACCTGGTAATTACGAACAACTGAAAAAAATGTGAGCCAAATCGGCCCAGCCGTTCTCAATTGATGAATTACTATAAATGCTTCACACCATTTTTTGTACATCGATAATCAGATATAGCTCAAACGGAGTATCCGGATAGCTGATGGCGACCTCCGGATTAGCTAGCCTTATCTGCAAATTGCGTATCTCTGTGCAGATGGCCCTTACTTTCTCCGCCACTGGAACTATTTATGGATTTCGAAAAAATAACAGTTAAAAAGACTGAGACCGGTACTATTTTAAAACCGGGCGGGACGGTGTAACACGGAGCTTAAGCTGTCTACCGGTAGGGCTCCTGTAGTGATGGACTGTGGCTAAACATGGTACAACTACTTCTAAAAGCCGTGTGGAGCAAAACCCACAGTTCAAAAAGGTGGATGTAGCCACAAACGCGATGCCCTTTCGAAACGTGCTTATAAAGACCGCCGCAAAGCCAACCGCATTCTGCAACACTTCGGGAACATTCCGGAGAACAGTAAGATCTAAGTATGGGTGAAAACTCGCCTGGATTGGGCCAAAAAGATGACCTCTGAACCCAGGCTTCGACTTAACGTCAATAGATCGATCAAGATCGAAAAGACATAAATAACACCAACACTTTCTCCAGACCGTCCAACGTCACGTCCAAGTCCTTCACCGAGGTTCTCAAGGATCATAACTCCGGACAAAGGGAAAATGATTCCCGCAAAACTTTCGGATGTTTTCCTATGGAAACAATGAAAGAGAATCCAGGCCCCCCGCTCCAAATTGTCCAAACGTTAAACATATAGCGTGAAGTGACCAAAGATCTTGCGATCTCCACAAAAACTCCATAGGCAGACTTTGGCGAAGACAGAAGGCTTAAAAAGTTATGGGTTCGGCTCCATTACCTTAAAGGTATATAAAAAAGGTCGAATTACAGGCAGGTATGGCTCCCGACACCATTAATCTGGTGGTATCACCCTCCTTTCCTTCCTTAGAAAGTGAAGATTCTCAACCGGCATCTCTAGTCCATAAAGACAATAGGTCCGACATGGAGATGGGCGATTGCTTAAATCGTGTTCTTTCGAGTTAAGATGAACTCTTGGCTTCATTTTCGGCCTCGAAAGACTTGAACAAAACCGTGGTGATAACTTCTCTGCCTGTTTGAGTCCATCAGAAGAAGTAGGTACGACGTCGATTTGATAGATCGAAACAACTGCGTTGTCAAAAGTCAAGATGGCTTACTACCTTACTGAGCTACACTTTCCAGAACTAGTCAGGGTGTTGGAAAAGATATGATGGCGGATGAACCCTTTATGGGCCAACGGCAGCTTTACCGATTCTGGTGCCAGAATATCCGACTATAGGCATGTTTTTTTGAAACCTCTCCAGCCAGCCGTTCATTGCCAGCAAGATGAAGCCAGCCGAATGAATTTAGGCAATGCGCCTAAAAGCATACCAGCATTTCGTATAAAATTATGCATTTGGTAGAAATATTAGATAAATTCTGACATTTTTCTCTGGAATGTTGTGTACATGAGATAAGAACGCCATTTTGATTTAAGCAAATTGTACGGAAATTCTAAGCCACTTGTTGCTTTCAGCGCCACCTGTTTGTTTATTGCGAATTGAATTTAGCCAGCTGCCAGCCAGCAGCTCTCCGGCTGGGGGAAAAATCAAGAGTTGTTGCCAGCAGTTGAAAGCAGGTTGTTGTTTTAATTAGCACGTGAAATGTGCCTCAACTGGCAACTACTGGCTGGCGAGGTTTCATAAAAACACAACTTATATTAGCCCAAAGGGTTTATCAAAGTGTTGGCCCCTGCTTCGGATGATGGATGATCTGCTCGAGAAGGGGTCTGCTAAGTGTAGTCGAAGTATCCAAGTTTGTTGTGTATGCATCCACCCAAAAAGGGAAGAAGTATCTACAGTGGGAAGCCTAAACGGCAATACCTCCAGAAATGGACTTATATATATCAATTGACTTGCTGCAAGGTGAAACCTCATCATTGCTGTAACCAATTGCTATACCGACGCCAAATCGCCAACTTTCATGTCTTGTATGTCCGAATGTTCGTCAGTAAATTCTATGACTCATAGACAATCAATGCTTCAGATCAAACCCAAGGCTGTTGCTGAAGTTGTCTTAGGGGCGTACGGGCAAAAAATATCTGAGCCCGTTAACTTCTTAGAAGGTAAAAGCAGGATCTTATTGAATCTTTTGATGGCTGCGCTATTTTAGAGGCAACATTCGAACGTTCTATCAGAGTTAGCCTATATCTTCCACGGTCGATATACAAAGCCCGAAAAGAAGCCTGTATAGAGATTAGCAGAAAAACTCGGTAGTAGATCCACAGTCAGTGCAGGGGATTTAAAAAAATACTTCTGCAGTCTATTAAACGACGAGACAATACTGAGGCAATATGAGCCATTCAACCTAGACAATTATAGACTAAATGTTCGTCCAGAAGACCAACACTAAGTGAGAATAGCGATATACAAATTTAAGTCCAACAAAGCTACTAGAGAAGATGACCTATGGCTTTGTCTATCTGCGCTCCACTACTACACCCAAAATTACGTCGGAGTAGAGATCGATCGAAAGGTATTAAAAAACTTAAGCCTCTTCAAGGCTGCCGCCAGTGTTGATACACATTTGTGCTCATTTCATCGCATTTGCCATGACTTTCAGCCAGATTTCTGGTGATAACTGTTCTCATTCCTGTCGAGTATTCTCCTTAAGGTCTACGATTGTCTGACGCTTGTTTTCATAAACCCGCGACTTCAAGTAGATCCAAAGAAAGAAGCCTGGGATCGTTAAATCGAGCGATATTGCTGGCGATGCCAAAACACCAAAATCGACGAGGAAACGCTTCCTTCACAGTATCCATTGTGGCTCGTGCTATGTGTGCGGTTGTATCGTCTTGCTGCCACACATGTTCACCAAGCCCCGCTCATTCAATTCCAGCAGTAAAATAGTCGTTTATCATGGCCCTATAGCGTTAGACCGTATTGTCGTTGCGTCCTCAAAAAAATACGGCTCCTCCCGCGTGAACGCCACACCACTCAGTGGCTTTGAGTGTTTTGTAATGGCTCTTCTTACATCACACGTGGATTTTTAGTGCCCCCAGAAACGAAGATGTTGCTTACTGACGTAACCGCTTAAGTGAAAATGCGCCTCGTCGCTTATGATGAAAATCGTCCTCTTCGTTGTTGAGATTGAGGATGGCTGCCAAATTCACTAGCGACTGACGGTCAGATGGCATTAACTGATGCACTGTTTGCACTTCATATGGGAACATGTGTAAGTCTTTCACTAAAATTTGCTGTAGGGTCCGTCTGGTGATGCCCAATTGCGTGGCCCGTCGCGTCTGGTTGATGTTTCTTCGTTCTCAGCGACATCGGCAGCCACAGCAACGATATTCTCGGCTGAAATACCAGTCCTGCTGTGGCGGTTACGCCCTGCATGGTCTCCTGTGGTTCCAGTCCGTTCGAGTCGAGTAGCTAAGCGCCGGAATGTTTGCCCAGTTGGCACGACACGGCGCTAGCACCTCCGACCGATTGTTGGTCAAAAAAATCGACATAATTATTCCACACTCTTGCGGAGTATTGCGCTCAATTGCTTGTCTATTTATATATTGTAGCTGTCTAGTTTACAAATGTCAAATATGATCGACGTACGACGCCATTTACAAAAATTAATTTTGTCACATTGTACTTTGGCGCGGCAAATTTTTGTTGGGTTATTTCCTTTTCTTTTCGGGGCTGGAACCAGGGATCCCTCGCACACATTAACCAACCTATAAAGGTAGAAACTGGCATATATTCAAGTCTCAATAGAACATTACTAACCATTATCTATCATCTCTGCTGTCAACAGACACCAACGTGTCTAAAGCGACAAACTATTATAATCTAATTATTACTTAACAAGAAAAAGAAATATATTCTCCAACGATTTCAATTGATCCGGTTTCACATTAAAATCAAGTTCAACAAATTAAATCCAATTACAAAATCACAACACACCACTTAGTATGGTTATGGGCTAAATAGCAATATATGGCCAATAAGTGTTTAAAAAAAAGAAACATATTCTTGTCACCATCTGATCTGCATCAAGTTTGCACGCGTTAGAGTTATTGTCACGGTTAATATATGCGACAGTGCGACAACTTGAAGAAAGATTTATAGGTTAATTAAAGTGCGATTGTTGGTCACATTTAATACCACCCCAGCTGCAAGCCAGGCCCAACCAGCCACGGTGGTAAAGCACACACACGCAGTAGAACAATTTTATATTGTTCCCTTGGAATCGGAATGCTGTGGAATTAATTAAACCACTTTGTCGGTTCGTTTTTTTTTTTTTTTTGTTTTAAGCAGATGCAAGAAGTACCCTATACCTGTCCATATACTACTAATCACCAACAAAGGATTACATCCAGCAAAAATAGATTATTTATTTAGATAGGCAAATGGATTGCATGTGCACCATAGCATTCCTATGTTCTACAAGACGTGGAACATGAAACGATTTAGAACCAGTACCCTGTATACCCGTAGGTTCTCAGTACTCACATATATGGGACACAAAATGAAGAATGCATTCACGATGTTGATCCAATTAAGTTGATTTATTCCCTTTGATTGATTGAATACAGTCAGGGAGAGAAAAAGCAGTCAATTTCATAAAAGTTGTCATTCTACTCTCTTAAACTAACAATGGCAACATTTTTTATTTAATATAATGTATCTATTGCGATGAAAAAACAATATCGTAAGCGAAGGTTAATTATTATAAGGCAAATTGATTATTTAAATTTTAATGACCACTATTCTTTGACGCTGACTGTATGACATTCCAATATAGAAAGAAATTTCCGCAACAATTTACTGCATTGACGAAAGTCCATAAAATTCAATATACCACCAGGCATGTAGGTTGTGTGCATTTATTAAACACCTCTAATGTGACATGTTATTTGCATATAAATTGCCCGAAGCGGAGGTCAAAGCCAATATCTCTTAACACCCAGAACGTTGCACTTTTAGCTGTTTTATACTCGTGCGTCGCGTCGTACCAATCGACGGACAATATCTCTCATTGTCGAAGGTGGTAGACTACTCACTTTCCTCACACAGATAAGTGAGTGGCAATTAAAACGAAATGGAAAGCCTGTAAATTGCAAGATTTTTTAATTTGCCATAATAATTCTTGCAATATTGCAAAATATAATCAAATTGTTCGATCGCATATACATATTAATGCTGAGATAGGGATACAGATAGATGTATCTATAATATTATACACTTGCGGGTAATTGTTTTCTCAGAAGATAATGTTTTTGCCGCCGCAGGCGGATACTGTTAACTAGACTTGTCTGTGAGACAGTCTCGTGCATATACACCATATAATTACATTTTGTCGTTTGCATTTCTGCAGCAATATATACAATTTTGTCATATTGATCTGGAAAACGTTTCAATTAATAAGAGATTTGAATTATGGAATTGACATTTAATGAGTTTGTTAGCGAAATCCGATAAAGGGGCGTCAAATACGTTTACGGGAATCTACTTTGTTACGTTGGAATTGGAATTCATTTCCATCAGTATTCACTATGCGGTAACTGAGAGACAATTCATTCAATCGGTGACACTAGAAGCAGCAAATTTGATGACATATTCAAAGATTTGTGTGGTCACTAAATGCAAGTCAAGATAATATCATTGTGGACAATAGGCTAAATGATGACCACAAAGATCGCATGCTAATTTTGACACTTCAATTTGACCGAATGACAAGTAGTGTAAAAGAGACGTTCGATCAAAATGACGTCTACGAATTTATTATAATAAAAGAAAGAAAGAAATTTTGACACGTCTGCGGGCTCTGCAAGTTACAATAAAATCCAGAAGAGAAGATGTCAATGTCCGCGTTCCAAAGACCGCTAGATGACTAGCGACACGTCAACTTAATGTGACAGTCTATGATATAAAAAAATAAACAAAATGCCATTTGCGATAGACCATTTGTGGTAGATGTGCATTTTTTTATAACTACAGCTGTCAATTGAACGCGGGCAACATGATTGGTTGACAAACGTCATACTGATTAGAATATTTCCTCGTGAAGAAGTATAGCACATTGAGCATACAGGACAGCATAATGAGAATGACCCATTGCAATTTATCGTAATTTGGTGAAGGCATTGCTGCCATAAATTACTGTTCTAGTCTCACGGGGTAAGCTTTGTCATGGAGAACGGTGGGTTGACTTTCGATGGCTGTTACGATGATACCAGAAGTTATATTGTTTCCTATAGGATCGTAAGGTCGTAATTAGCGTTATTTTGAAAACATTTTTTTGTTTACGTCCCCCCAGAGGAGAAAGATATGACACACCTAAGGAAATATTCTACGGCCATAAGAAACCGCAGTATGATATCAAGATTATTATTGGCAATGGCCGAACGAAAAGGGTGACTTTTGGTTCTACAGTTGGAAAAAATCCCGCTGCTCCGAAAACGAACGTTTTCGTCAGGTTTATGGCGGGACCGAAAACCATCATCGCAGGTACAAGATTTCCTTGGAAGGGGACTTGGCGTTTTCCTAATCAATAAACCAGTCAACCAAATTGATAATAGAAAATAGTACGTACTCGATTTTTGTTCAGGGGTGTTATATGAAACCAATTTATAGAATTTATAAAATGTGCGCAAGCGGATAAACATCACGCCTAATATAAGCTGTAGTAAGATTTTACGTCATAAAGTTAATATCACAAGAGACCGCCTGAACTCCTGCCGATCACGTCTCCGCCTTAACCTCTCAAGCTAATTACGCTGCTCGAGCGAAACTAAGTTTTAGAGGCTCTCCAATTTTTCTCTCCAAACATTAGCTAAAATCCTAGCTAAATAGAAGTGTGCGCTGTGGATAAAAGTGTCACAGAAAACAGCTGTTCGTTGAAAATAAATTTCTTCAAAAATTCATCGATCCGAAAGAGTGTTATATTTCCGTTGCACTTTCTTTTTTCCTTGTCTGCTATTCCTTGATCTCAAAATTTTCACTTTCAAAGTATTTCTCATGGAGGTATTCATCCTTAGAACAGAAAAAAAACCAACAGACCTGTCAAAATTTAGCTTGAAAAAATGTGCCAAACCATTAATGGGCGCGCTAAATTGTGACAGATACATCCTTACTTACTTTACTTTTGGTGGCGCTTACAGTCCGGGGTGAACCACGGCCTCAACCAACAAGCCCCTCCAGCCAGCTCGGTCCCTCGCCAGCTAAGGTGGCGTCTTCCTCTGCTGCGTTGTCCCTCAGGGGTGGATTCGAAGACTCGTCGGGCTGGTGCGTTGTTGTCCATATACTCCACGTGTCCCAGCCATCTCAGCCGTTGTATTTTCAGCTTTTTGACCAGGTCAGCGTCGCTGTATAGCCCGTATAGTTCGTCATTGAATCTTCTTCTCCACACTCCATCGTCACAAACTGGACCGAATATCACTCGAAGAATTTTTCTCTCAAAGCATCCCAGAAGGTTTTCATCCGCTTTTGACAGGGTCCATGCTTCTGCACCATACAGCAGAACCGGGATGATTAAGGTCTTATATAATATCTCCTTGGTTCTATGAGAGAGGGGTTTACTTCTTAGATGCCTTCTTAGCCCGAAGAAACAGCGATTGGCAAGAGTGATTCTTCGCTTGATCTCTGCGCCGATGTCATTTTGCGAAGTGATAGTGGAGCCCAGGTAGACAAAGTCTTTAACTACTTCGAAGTTGTATCTGTCCATCGTGACGTTTTGTCCGAGTCGCCGATGTTGAGAGTCCCTTCTCGTTGACAGCATATACTTCGTTTTGTCCTCATTAACAGCCAGACCCATCTTCGCCGCCTCCGTTTCGATGCTTGCAAATGCGCCACTGACAGCTCGCCGCGTTCTCCCAATGATGTCAATATCATCAGCATAGGCAAGTAGTTGAACGGACTTTTGAAAAATTGTACCTCTGGTGTTGGCTTGTGGGTTTCGTACAATTGCTTCAAGAACGATGTTAAAGAGAGTACATGATAGCGCATCGCCTTGTCTCAAACCTTTTTCGACATCAAATGGATCGGTGGTGTTCTTGCCGACTTTAACGGAGCAGCGAGATTTCTCCATGGTCATCCTGCACAGACGGACGAGCTTTGCGGGGATGCCAAAACTTGAAATGGCTTTGTATAATTCGTCCCTATATACGCTATCATAGGCGACTTTAAAGTCGATAAATAGATGGTGAGTATCGATCTGAAATTCCTGGGTTTTTTCCAAGATCTGTCGGAGTGTGAAAATTTGGTCGATGGTTGACTTCTCTGGTCTAAAACCACACTGATATGGGCCGATCAGGTTGTTGGCGAAAGGTTTTAGGCGTTCACACAATACAGCCGACAAGATCTTATACGCGACATTCAGGAGACTTATTCCTCTGTAGTTGGCGCAGTTCAGAGTATCTCCTTTCTTGTGGATGGGGCACACGATGCTGAGGTTCCATTCGTCGGGCATGCTTTCATCCGACCATATTTTACAGATGAGTTGGTGCATGCTCCTTACCAAGCCATACCATGGAACTTAAAACAAAAACCCCCTTTCCATCAAAAGACTAAACCCAGAAGTGTTATTTCTGTCTTTTGTATGTTTTATTGAAGAAAAAAGTCCAAATAGGAATATGTACCTACTAGCACACATAGTTTATTTGAAAATGTATTTTAGCTTGTAGGCAAATAACTATTTCATTCTTTTTGAAGTTGGGAGCTTGAGACTATGATAATTACTATATGATAACTATGATTACTATGATAATTTTGATAAAATTGGCCATTTAAACAAGCTTGACAGCGCTAATCTTTTTAATTTGACAGATAATTTGGTCATTTATTTCAAGTCATGTATTGTAAACGAATTATTGACAGGCAGGCTTACATCATTTTGGATGTTATTGAATTTTTTCCACAATAAATCCCAAAATTGGCCAATAACAGGGGCCAAATCGTCTTATCCGTGTACATAATTCAGATATATTTTAAATCGACCCAATTCCGTGAACGTATGATCGCAATCGCATCGACTCCACACATGTTCTCATCAAAATTGACAGAGAGAATAGTTGCAAAAACTGTCACTCTCTGTGGATGCATTGGCTTGCGTGCGGGTCTTCCGAGACCCAGATATCCACGAGGTATGCTAGTCTCACAAACGTTTTGCACAAACTTGCGTACAGCAGGCGCGATGGGTGCTTCATTTCGGCCAAAACTTCTTTTCAAACAACGCACTATTTGGACTACACAGCACTCACTTTGGAAATACGTTTTCAATATTTCCCAACGTTGTTCAAGCGTAAAGTGACTCATTTCGTTCCGCGGAGGTATGATACTGAACTTTTGTCAAAATTTCGAGCGGGAAACAGCTGTCAGTGTCAAAATAACCTATGATTTAAAAAGAAACCACTAGATGGCCCACCCTGTAGGTACTTCTAGAACTACAGAACAGAGTTACAAACAAGTTCAATGCTGATCTTATGACCACTTGTGGATAAATTCAACAGACACTTGTAACAACCCTTGTCGCGTTGTGGTAGATACTCCAGGTCTTCAGATTTATTCATATATTTCTTAATATAATTTCCCAATTCGATTGCCACTCACAATCTATCCCAGCTAAACACTACATCTCAAGGATTTGTAGCTCCGCCATTACTCTAATACCCTTCTATAAAACCTAATGTTCATCTTTATAAAAAGTTCGATAAAAATCTCTTCAAAACTCCCATGGACTATGGCATATTCCATAAAACAAAACTTATTGCCCGTGAAACGATAAATTAATCTCAAGCTCAAACCATCTAGTAGAATGTTTTCATAAGAAACTCTGAAAGGTCATCCTTGTAGTTCTTTATCATAAATTTGCCCTCCCTGCCGCATACACGATAGCTATACCACTTCTAAATGTCCTCAACCACTAAACCGTAAACGTTTCAACCTTAAAGCTTTCTTTACGCTTGAAATTTATACCCCATCCAAGTTCACCTCAATGCCAGGAGCGAGCTCTATTCATGACACCCGCACTTCGAGTGTATACATAAATAAACGGGCATCAGTTTTCATTCTGTGTAGAGGCGCTCCGCTTCTTGATAAAGATTCAGGTTCACACTTAACTACACCAGTCGTAGTCATATTGTGATGGGTAATAAAAAAAAAAATTAATTCTGAAAACAAAAACAAACATCGCGCGTCCCACACGTCTAGCACCAGTCCCCACCGATCGTGCCTAGAATTTTGACCTTCGTTACAAGTATTTTTGTTGTCGTCTCAGTGAATTATTTACAACCGCCTAGACACTACCATCGACGCGTTTATACGCCAGCAGAACCATAACAAGTCTTGCTGGTGATACTATTAGACTACTACGCGCGCAAACGTGCAGTTAACTTTGTGCACCATCTCGACAGTCCACCGCCGCCGCAGTCAGACTTTTCCGCATACAAAAGCTAGCCGTCGTAACGCTGCCGGCTGCCCGCCGAACCCCTAAAAGCTTTGCGCGTCCGTGTAAGCCACGCCATACGTAGAGTGTGTGTGGCCCCCGGTCTATTACGAGCATGATGACCTTCTCGTATTGTCATGGCTAAAAAATAAACAAATGCACGCACACGCCGGCAGCTATTATTTATTTATTTATTTTTTGTTTAGCTTTTTCTAAACTTAACCAAATACACAGACAAATTTGTGTGTTTGTGTGCGATTTGGTCTAATCGACTGCAAGGTAACATTTTGCACTTGCGGGTTTTCACGTTATATTTTCGACGCGCTTTTGTTTACACGAAAAATTACATATTTCGCGGAGCTTTTTATGAGGGCGCCAATTATACGCGCATTCTCAAAACGCCCGCCTGAAGCACCTGCTGGCTGATGGTGTTGGTAGGTACATCGTATTCGTATCATATTGTTGAGTGCAATCCGCAACAGGAAGAATTCGTTATTATGTTTGCGGTTCGAGTGCTTACTGAATTGATTATTAATTGAAGCGCCCGAGTCATCCGTTGAAGATGTATTGGTGTCTCAGGGTTGCAATTGAGGCGGTTGCAGTGTGCCTGTGCCCCATCGATCGGTTTTGATCGATGAGAGGAGGAGCGTGGCTGTATGGTGTTGGGGCTAATGGTTCTGCTCAATTGCATTAAGTTCTTTCTAATTGTCGTGATTGGTTTAATGGCGATGTGTGTAGTTGTGAGTCCGGAAATTCGATGTCAATATTATGCAACATATTTATGTGACGTACTGACGTTTCATTCGAACTTGAAGGGGTCAAATATGCTGGAGTGCTTGTTTTACATTTCAGTACTGTCAAATATGACTACCTATACTGCGTAATTTCAGATTGGCCGGCTTAAAGTTCTTATCAATTCTGATAGATAGTGTATACAAACTTTCATCAGCATGCAATAAAGTGCTGTGTTCATATTTTGTATAGAGGCAGATTATATCTCCAACTTTAATTATAATGACAGTTGTTTGCCTAATAGCTAAAATGTGCACTCTTTAAAATTTTTCGGTGCACTAGTATTGGGCGCATTCACAAATACTGAACTATTTTAAGATAACCGTTGCTTGTCCTTCTTGTCCTACTTTTGACCACGATCTGTCATTTTAGGATTTAAGTATATCATCATATGATCATAAATTAGCAGGGAAAGCCAAAAAATCGATTGATTTGCGATGGGGCTATTTAAACATTTGGCATCTGGCAACCCTATATAACTTTAACATTTTTTTAAGATCGCATGATGACAGCCCGCGTTCAAAGCATCAGTCCAAGCGCATTTCTACCATTGAAGACTAAACGTTTGCATAAAGCGCGATTTTCGTACAGCTTTACATTCAAAATATGTTCTCAATTATTGTGAAAACGCGTTAAGCCAAATTTTTCTTTTAACGTTACCGTATCTTAGCAAAATTTTTCTATGCCAATGAAAACTCTCAAATAATTCACGAAGAACCTTTCCACAGAAGGAATCATTCGAGCGTTCTTCGATGGTAATTTTGAAGCTGCCCGTAACAGTCATCAGTGTGGAGCATTATTGGGGCCTCATAACAGAATTTAAATGTCAATTCTGATGGATACCGCCATTGACATCTTTTGATTCGAACAATACGACGCGGGATACTCACATACCCAAGCGCAAAATCCCAAAACCCGAAACAAAACTGTTTAAAAATCCTCAAATTGATTATCCACCGAGCACAAAATCCCCAAATTCAAAATCCACCAAATAAAAAATCCCCAAAATGTTAATTCAAAATATTTAAAGAAAATTTGTGTATACCTAAACTTGCGCCTACTCCAAATCCAACAGTGACCCCAAGCAGGGGAGTTCCATTCCTATTTTGTTCCTCGGATGCCTATGGAGGCTATGGAACTGGAAGTTCAATTGAACCTAAACTTGAGTTTGATGGCCCAGTTATAGCTATCATTGAAATGCATCATTGGAACAAATCAGTGGAATGGTGGTTTCATTTTTTTGACAAGTCGGTTATAAAGTCATTGAAAAATTCCTGTCAGTGAAAGGTTAGAATTGATCATTGAAAGCAAAACAGACAGCTGAGAATAGAATGAGAATCGAACACATCAGTGAAACGATTGGGTTTCAAATTAGAGAAACGAAAATCAGCTGTTCATTGAAATCGATTTCATTCAGTGAAATAATAAAATTGAATTTAAAGAAGAGTTTTAGTCAGAATTAAATAATTTTTTTCGTAAAAAAGTTCCACAATTGATTACGTTTATTTTGATACCAACTAAAGCCAATATTGTTTGATTAATCGTCTAAAAATCGGAAAACAAAATTTTCAATGATGCATTTCAGGGCCTAAATTTGAAGTTCAACTCGTCCGGTTTCACAAAACAATGTCAAATATTTGTGTTTTTGGACAATCGGCAGCCTTGAATTTAAAATGTCACTGATGTGTCAAGTGATCTGAGGATTAAACGGCAGAATACTGTCTAACTTAACTTAAACTATTGAATGAACTTTGTTTAAGGTTTAAACGAAACTGTGAAACTGAATTAATTTTTGAACAACTGAAGTTTGAGCTAAACGTGTAGTTTAAACTTTCACTGTGAAACTGGGGGTTAGCTGTTTAGAGCGGTGAGAGAGGAATTACTCGTTACTCGCTACTCGTTATTATGCTAACTTTATAGTTTTCTGTATTTTTTTTATGAGACCGTGTATAGATTTTGGACGTTTGGGGTTTATTTATATATAGAATTGATTTAATTAAAAAAGAACACGCAAATGGGACTTCATTTTTAATTCGAAAATGGGTAAGGTTGGATTTCTATCAAACTAGGAACTTATCAAAATAAAGTTTAGCAGATTTATACTCAGTTTTGACATACAAATTTTGCTCTTTGGCATAATTTTGTTGTTCTGTGCACCTGTCTGCTTCTATGTCTGCCTGTTAATTTAACTGGTTGTCTATCTATTTGCCCATCCATTCATGGGTTAAATGGGTCCAAAGATTTAAGCAAAATTCAATATTTCAATTCGAGTATTTAGGGGTGTTTTGTGGAAGTACAAATTTTGGAATTATTTGAAATATTGCTATATTCGTATTACTACTGCTTGACGATGTCAAATATTTGTTTAATTTGCAAAAAAAAAAATGGTCTAAGAGACTCGAGCGAATTTACCTCTTTCATCTCTTAGACACTTTTAATTGACGTACAGAAATTTACGAGTAGATGTTTAGTACAATTTTGATTGTGACTTTGATGCATGCCCATTTGTAGGCTGTCATCTCAATGTAATTACTCGTTCATATATGATTACCTCACTGATTCATGGTTACTTTTCACTCACTCGATCACTTATGTGGTATTAAAATTCAAGTTTTAAATTTCAAAAGGTAGCCAACGAAAGAGAAGTATTTGAAGAACTTTTTCGAAAATATTCAATGATGTTAAACACGCGCCATCTATAGTACATTTCAGAAGTAGGTAGCAATAAGCTTATTCAGTCACATAAATAAATGTCAGTTTTTCAATCTGAAGAAAAATCTTTGTGGTAGGTACTTCTGTAAGTAAAAGAAACACGAATTTACACACAAGGATACAGTAGGTGAGCCATTCTGCATACAAATTCGAGTGGTCCTACTTTCCAATTTATCTTTCTTCCTTAGATGTCGATTTTTTTTTTAAATACTTCTCCCGGGAAAGGCGAACTTATAACGCTTCATCAGCGCCCCGAGATGCTTGCAGATGTATGTTAGTTCTGCACTTAAATTGCTGCAAATTTTAGTCTTCTGGAAATATATTTCCAGGAAGCGAGTTTCAAGTTCAGGTTCAGCTAAACTTTAGTTTAAACTTCCACTGTGAAACTGAGGGAAGAAATTCTCAATAGATTTCCTAATGTTGATCGTATCAGTTTCAGGAAGTAAGAAAACGAGACAAATTTGAGGTCAAATGCAAAAAAAAATTTGATATCATTTTTCGATAATGTCAATGTCAAGTAGTTTGATAAGTGTTTTTTCATTAAGATAGAGACCAATATATTTGCAGTTGAAAAACGATTATAATTGTTTTTCAAATTCCACCGTAGGTACGATTTGTTAGCCAAATCTTAAATTTATAAAATACATTTTGATACAATACATGAAGGCGCACTTCACATGTAATTTCTTTAGTCACACTCAGAAATTTAATCGATTACGTCTTGTGATAATAATAAATACATATACAATATATTAATTAAACTTTTAATGGATTTCGAAACATATGTTTATTAATGACAAACTTCAAGGCAAACATAAAGCACTAGTCGCAATTACTACATGTTTCCGTGTTATAAAAGTGGTTCTTCTGATAAACAAACGAATAATCTTTCAAGTGCTACATACAAGCGTTTCGAGGAGATTGATATTTCTTGTTTTTTTTTTTTCGAAATTTCCTAGAAATTGTATCCTGAGCTAGATACATTACTTAAATAAATATTCACATCCGACCTCGAATGTTTTTAAGCCCTGGCATTAAAAAATGACAAGCCACAAACAAACAAATGACAGCTGCGCGTGGTTAAAAATTGCTTTTCAAGTCAAATTTCAAACGCACTCCGAATTTCGAAGTCGAAATCGAAACAAAATTCAATGCGACTGGAATGTGTGGGTCTACATTCACCAATCACCATCTCTTAAATATTCTTTGGGTTTTTTTTATTTTGTTTGTTGTTTTTTTTTTAAATAGTCACTATTTATTAGTCAATGTGATTTTATCTGAAGGCTGAAGTAGAGTGGCGATTAGCGGTCGACAAGTGCGCCAATGACCGTGAATCGCATCAGAACAGTGTAAGTGGGGTTTTATAATATTTTTTCTTCAATAAAATTATTTAAATTAATGTATATAGCCTCCGTTATGAGCTTTAGTACCGTTTTATTTAGTGCCACTGCAGTAGTAACGCATTGTGTTATTAAATACTTGAGTATAGCATATGCCTGTCAAGTAATAATAACAATTACAAGAGTCTCTAAGGAAATACATAGTTCAAATGAATGGCCAATCAAAAGAATTGATCAATGCAAACAATTGAAAGCATCTGGCATTGCTTAGGAGAATTCCAAACAAAACGAAATATGGGAAAAAACATCATGCGTCCTTGCGCACTTCGAATAACGACCAATAAAACGCAGATTGCGAGTTTGACATATTATAATGAGCTCAAAGTAATGCGCACCAACAATATATTATTTAAATTCGATGATTCATATTGGCCGCAGTCACATCATATTGTACTGTGTTCGCACCATGATTGCGGAAGTTAGTGTGCATACACATGCATAATATTGACAATGACATCTTGCAAGTCAGTCACCAGCAACGTGTATACATGGTGATTTAAAAAAAATAAAAATAAAACATGGTGGAGTGTAAAATTAAATTCAATTCATGTAAAGAAATCATTTTATTATATTATATATTTTACTGTGACATTTGTTGTTTTCAGATGACAGTTGTCGTTCAAGTTGTAAATTTCTAATTATACCGTGACCATTTCAGAACTTTGTTATACGGTGACAAAATCTGTTTATATTTATTTGGTGTAATTTTCTTCGAATTTTCGAACACGATGTCTTTTTGTCATTTTTGAAAAACAAAGGCAGTTAAAATTTCAACAAAATCTTTTCTAAAATTAATAATATCCATACCGTGTTCGAAATTTCGAAGAATATTACAAAAAATTAAAACCAACTCTTTTGAAAAATAAACGTCATATTCGAAAGTTCAAAGAATTTGTATGCTGTCAAAAGCTATTGAAAATGCGTAATCTTTTTGTATGAATTATTTAAAGACAAAGTGCGGGCGTTTTTAAGTTAATTTATCTGTCAAAAAATGAGCCAATCTAAAATTATTTTCCAATATTTTAATAATGAGTTCATAAAATATAGCATGGTATATAAGAAACCAAGGTAGGTATGGTGAATTTCATTTCAACCACCGCCATTTTTATGGCATTAAGCATTTTGTAACATCACAACTAATTGAACTTAACTGTCAGACATACCTTGTAATCCAGTACCATGGGGAATGAAAATTATTACTACTTGGAGAACAGCACAGTGCTTTTGACACTTTATGCATTTTGAAAGTTTGCGTCCGGGAAAAAGACACCTTGATAGTGAGATGACTTTTTGCACCTTCGATTTTATGATCTTCCATTGGAGGTATTTTCCATACAACATTAGCTATTGTGACCTACAATAAATTTAAAGCGAGAAAATCGTATTATTTTTCATTAGAAAACAGTTATGTCGGAGCTACTTGCCACGTCGCACTTGACTTGCTTATATGGATAATTCTGACATATCGGTTCTAGCGGGTATAATCGCACAGGTCGTGTTTTATTTTTAGCTCAGGTACATAAGAGCTTAGGTTCAAAATGAGTGTCTGTCTTTTCATTAATCAGAACTCTCTACACACTGTCTATGAGTTCAGAAAAATTTGACTGACAAGTTTGATTAAAAATCTGAGTACAGCATATTTTGACAGCTATATGATTATGCTGATCAAGAATGCAAATGCTTGAACAAAAAAAAAAAAAAAATAAAGCAGATTGTAAAAAAAGTGTAGTAGATCGTAGTTGAGGACTCAACTTCTCGAAATCTGTATATGAAGGAGCAAATAACTTGGAACTTGCCTGTTACGGCAGCCAAAGAACAATTTTAGAAGAAGTTCAAGCGAAAAGTTAGATCGTGATGCGAGATCTGTAATCAATTAATTCTGGTAGAATATTTGGCGTGTTAGAGAAGGAATTGGAATATCATTGAAAAAGTCAAAATCAAAGATGGCGCACTTCTATCCATCTAGCACAGATGAAGCGAGCACTTTTCTGAGTTGCTCAGTCAAGAACACGGCATCGAAATTGAAAGATCCATTGCTTTAAGCAGGAAGGTTATGAGGATTGGCTATAGGCTAATGACAGAAAGAATAAGATCTATAATGCAAACTGCCGAATTGAGATTCCGTCGTTGCATTGTACAAGGTGGGCCAAAAGAGATCACCCTATTGGAAGATGCTCTTATTTTTGCAAATGGCCGCCAATGTTAAATCTGTTTTGACATTTGTGGACTATACAAATGTAAAATACAAGTGAACAAGCCACTCCCAAATAATGCGGAATAATCGTGTCTATTTTTTTGCGTAACAATTCGTCTGTAGTGTTGGCGCAGCGCGAATTCCGTCGCCGATTCCCAGGCCGTTCGACACCGACTGCGCAAACACTGCGCCGTTTGGCCACCAACCTTGAAGAGTATGGGACCACACGAGACGTTGCCAAGAGTGGCCGGCCCCGGAGCGCCCGTTGTGCCGCGAGAATATCGCCGCAGTTGCCGAGGATGTCAAGCTGTCGGCGTGTTACATATTCAAGTATTCGTTTAAGACTGTCTTTATTCAATGTAATTCAATTATACAAAGTTAGCTTAAGCCTAGGTACTAAAAATAAGTTCTAAAAAGTGTATAGTATAATAAGATATATAATAGTGTTGTGGTGGGATGTACAGGGTGGTTACAGATTTATAAAATTGCAATAAGTAGGTATGTTACATGTCCCTTTTTTTTTTTTTTTTTTTTTTTTTTTTTTTTTTTTATATATATATATATATACGTATAATAGTAAGTATTAAATTCAAAAAATTCAAAATTCAAAATTCAAAATTAAACATTAAACTGTTTAAGTGCGTGAAATCTTTAATTTTCCCGATCTTAGTTTCATGTAGTCAGGACTTTTATTGGATTCGTCATGTTCGTTATTTGATACTTCTTTATAGGCGTTTGTGAAAATGTAGTTTTTTCTATAAATTAATTGTCGCCTATTTCTTCTGTAAATATGACCATTTAAAGATTTTACTAAGTACGAGCGTGGCTCTGTACATAGCTCAACAATAGTACCATTAGTCCAACTTCATTCGGATTTATTTTAAAAAGAACTCTATCCCCTACATTTAAGTCTCGTAGTAAATTTGCAGTTCGATCATACCTCCTCTTTGCAGTATCCTGTTTCTTTTTTAGTTTATTCCTGTATACGTCACTATCTATAGCGAATGGTTTAAGTTGTGTTATACTTAAACGAAAAAAAAAAAAAAAAAAAAAAAAAAAAAAAAATGTAACATACCTACTTATTGCAATTTTATATTTCTGAAAAACATGAAAATACTCAGAGGAAACATGATCAAGATGCAAATTATCCACATGCGAAATAGTGTTTTTTAATACGACATTTAAGCTTTTATTATAATTGACAAATCCGAGACGAACACTATCCGATAGCCCTATTATTGTATTGGCTTCCAATTTCGTAACTACAAACTCTAAATTAAAATGTCGGTTCGACTTCATGCACTTAACTTCCAGATTACATTTTCCAATAACAGGTATCTTATCACCACTAAATGAAGTTAATTTAACTTTACAGTTTTCAATTTTTTGATTATTTTTAGCGAATTGTTTAAACATATTATAAGAAATTAGATTGACTTGTGCCCCTGTATCTATTTGACACGTTAATATGTTATCTAAAACTTTAAATTTTTCAGTCCATACATTTTTATCATTTCCAAATTTAACTTTTCTTATTATAGCTCCCAAAAAAAATTGTTCATTATCATCTTCAATTGTGGATGAACTATCACTTCCCTCTCGCGTTTTAGATTGTAATATGTTAACTTTTTTTTTAAATTACACATGTTGGCAAAATGATTGAGTTTACCGCATTTATTACAAGTTTTTCCTAAAGCTGGACAGGTTTTAAAACGGTGAATATACCCGCACTTACGACAAGTACTTTTTGATGACGTCGCAAATGTTAGATGCTGTCTGCAATCTCTGCACTGCTGCTGTGATGAAGCTGGTGTTTCCCCCTCGGTGTTAGTCCTATTATATGACGTCGACTTGTATACATTTTTGTGTCCCGTGGATTCTTTATGTTGCTGTTGCTGCTGGACCATTAGTAATTCTTTATGTTGGTGAGTTTCGAGAGTCATTTCTGAGATTTGTTGTTTGCTGGCCTCGTATGCTTTGACAAGCTCTTCCAATTTTGTGAGCGTAAGGTTTTCTTGTGATATGAGTTTCTCTTTTAGTACCTCGTCTGCTATACCGATTACAAACACATCTCTGAGCATATCAGACTCGTTTGCATATTCGCACTGTGACACTAATACTTTTAATTCAATTAAAAAATTGTCAAAGTTTTGGTGTGGCTTTTGTCTACTTGTCAACAATTTGTAACGGTTGTAGACTAAATTTTTTTTTGGTTCGAAATGGGTCTTAAACTGTTTCATCACATCACTAAATTTTGCATTGTTAGCTAATTTTAAAGTGTTGTATAACTTAATTCCTTCGTCTCCTATGCTGTTAAGTACAATAGCAATTTTTCTGGCATCATTGCCCTCTTCCTCCAAACCAATTGCTAACAGATATAACTTAATTTTCTGCTCCCAGAATGTCCATTCTTCAAACAAATTTGGAGCTTGGAAATTTAATTCCTTAGGAACTTTAACAGAATCCATTTTGAATTGTATTATTTGAGAGTTTATCACTACCGGCTTGACTTCAGTTAATCGGATTTCTTCTTCTGAGGCACTTTCTGAATCACTCATAATCTGACACCATGTTACATATTCAAGTATTCGTTTAAGACTGTCTTTATTCAATGTAATTCAATTATACAAAGTTAGCTTAAGCCTAGGTACTAAAAATAAGTTCTAAAAAGTGTATAGTATAATAAGATATATAATAGTGTTGTGGTGGGATGTACAGGGTGGTTACAGATTTATAAAATTGCAATAAGTAGGTATGTTACACGGCGGAAACATCGACCAGACGCCGGCCGTGCCTCGCAATTAGCCATCAGCCGGTCATCCCTAAGGCGAGTTTTGGTCAAGGACTTGCACATGTTCCCGTACAAAGTCCAGTCGCCCAAGCCATCCTCAATCTCGAGGACGAGGTGGACGATTTTTCGACCAAAATCATAATGACAATGAGCGATGAGGCTCATTTCCACCTCAGCGGGTACGTAAACAAGCAAAACTATCGCTTCTGGGGCACCGAAAATCCAAAAGTAATGCACAAGGAGCCATTGCACCCGCTCAAAGTTACTGCATGGTGCGCTGTTCACGCTGGAGGAGTCATCGGGCCATTTATTTTTTCGAGAACGCCGCTGGTCAAACGACAAATGTGAACTTAACTGACAGTTAACCGTTTTTGTGATTTGCAACATTTACGATCTTATTTTATGTATGTATCTACTTTGTAACTCGACGAAAAGGTGTCTGCCGTTACAAAATGACATTTTAAAAATATATATATGACGTTCTAAGGGTTATTGCATGTTTAGCTAATTGTTTTGTTAAATCATACACCTACTCATATCCTTAACACAACAAAATCACAAGAAATAGTCGTAACTACGTTCCCGCATGCCACCCACAAAGCGTAGGGTAGGTTAAAAAAAAAATAAATAAATAGCCAAACAGGTAACTGCAATGATTTCGTAATGATATTGATCACAGTATTGGCGATTTTCTTTTTACAATTTTAAATAAATCAATGTCATATTTGAACATGCAATAAGTGGTATTAGGAAAATAAGATTAAGTATGCTGTATGCACTAAGAACACGAAAGTGTTGTGTGATATTTCACGAGTGCACACAATGAGGAAATAAATCAATCAAAACACCTTACCCACCTATAGGTGTCCATAGGCGTACTTGCCCTCGATTAATGCTGAACTTATTGAGGTATTGTTTTGAAATTTTATTTGAATTTAAATGAAAAATAAGTTAAGGTCGTCGTGCTTCATATTCGGAATTATACTGTGCTACATTGATAGAAGTCAAATCATACCTTCTCAAAATTGTCTATTGAGGAGGTGGTATATGCCATAAGGAGTGGGCTACATCAGAACAAAATTGTAGCTCAGTGGAATGGGTGCGCAGAAAGGAAATAATCAACCATTTTGTATTGCTGTTAAATGGAATATAATAACGAAATAACTTTCATTGTGTCAAATAAACATATACACTCTCCCAAATTAGAGCTGTCAAAAGTTAAAAACTAGCGGGAATGTGAAGAATTATGAAAAATGAAATACCACATAACTTTTCGAAGTCGATTTCGAATGGTCAAAGAATGAATGAATTACACTGAGCGACCGCGTAATGGTGTGAATATCTAATAGTGTAGGACCGAGTTTCCCAAAGTGTGTTCCGTGGTGCACTTGGTGTTCCACCATAAAAATTCAAAATATGAAAATTGCATCAGACTAGCTAATTTTGTACTTCTGAAACTTTGTCATTTTGTTTGCAGAAATGGAATTTGTGTTTTGATTACATAGTTAGAAAGTGCGTAAAAATAAATCGTGTACTCCAGAACTTCGAATTAGAGTTGGGCAATTTAGTTCATTTGAGTGATCGATCAATTTAGTTCAAATCACGCTACTGAACTAGTTCGCTCATTTTAGTTCAGTTTAGTTCAAAATAGTCTAATTCACAGAAAATATAAAAAAAAGATACAGGTGAGTGAGATGAGCTCATGATTGTCTTCTGTGTCTGTATCCGTAGCCTGTTTAGTTTGTAGGAACACAGATATGTCATAAAGAAGAAGTCATGGGTACTTTTTATTAAGCTAAGTACACACGATTGTGTTCCAAATGTCGTACAACCGTCTGCGTCTGAACTCACAGTTTTGTCTGACAATATTGTTAGAAAAGTGTATGAAATTGTCAGGTTTGTGACCATCGTCTGAATAAGTCCGAACACACAATTTTTATCATTGCAGACAATTACGACATTGTCTGACTCATTAGAAATTGTCAGTTGTCGTTGTTTATGGAAGCTGACAATTGCTTACAATTCCTTCATTCTCAGACAATATAACCAGTGTTTTAGGAGCGAAATCGAAGCTTGCTTTTAACCGATGGACATTCAGAAGATATTGATACGAACATCAGTGGCAAATGGAATTTAAATTCCAATTGGAATTAGAATAGTGGAAAAAAAAAATATCGTACACAAAGTGAATGGGGTTGTTGGATGCGCAGAGTATAAACTACCCAAAGCCCTGAGGTAAGAGATCGCCGACGCGATCCACATTCAAAAGCCACCTCGACAAATACAGAAAAAAACGTTAGGTCAAGCTGCCAATGAAACCGTATCGAATTCTTGGATGCTCGCGCGCATATTGGTGTCTTGATGTGTGGAGTCACCAAAGCTAGAATTCCATCGAATTGTGTTCAGTCCATTCGCAAAAGTTTGCGTAAAAGTTCCGGCTTCTTAGCTTGAAATTTGGAGTAGAATCCTTCCCGCTGACAACGGGCCACCCACTCCTCTGTCTAAACACTATGTCGTTTTTGTATCAAATTATCACCGTCGCTGCAAACATTAAGGAAGAAAAAGTTTAATTTGTCTGACAATAAGTGCGTTTTTTGGCTTTTTTATTTCATACAAATTTAATTCTATAAAGATTTCGTTAGCCCGGATAAATTTAATTTGCACGAAATTATTTTTCTAAGCCTATATAGAATAGCCAAAAAAACGCGCCTAATGTCTTACAACGAATAGACCAATTTTTTATATTCATCTGACCACCATGTGAACACACAACCTGACAATGTTAACCTGTTGGCTATTGTAAGCTCATTGTCAGCCTTTTTAAGAGGATTGACAGATCTGACAATCGTGTGTACTTAGCTTTAGTTTATTCCGTTTGTATGAAAATCATCGCGCGGTACTATAATAATAGTTTTTAGTGTCCAAGCTAAATTTTAAGTCACGAAAATTTCCATATAAAATTTCCTATTGTGATCGTCAAAATATTCACTAGTTCACTATTAGTTCACTATAGTGAAAGTTCATTGAACTAGTTCGTTCACGAACTACACAAGCATACTTCGGAGCTATCAAAATAGAAACGAATCAATGGCGTTGATAGCGATTTCATTGTTCTACAAAGCTTCTTTTAGAGGAAATTCAAGTTTCTAAGAAGACTGAACGTTTTGAGAACCGGAAAAGAAAGGAGATTGGACGCAAAGCTACTCCAAAAAAAGATTTGCCGGACAAGTGGAGCCAATCCATTTTCGACAATTAGGGAGATTGTTGTACCTAAACTCCATCAAGAACTTACGGCCAGGGCTGTTAGGCACTGTGTTTGTGGAAGTCCAGAGAAGGTTTGAAAGGTGAATAAATATGGAAGTTGTTAAACAAAGGGGCGTGGCACCGCCCATACAAAAAACATTCACAATCGTATACCTCCTATACAAAAAACAACTTCTATGGGTTGAAACTCAATAATGTATCTCGAGAACCGCTGGGTCGATTTTCATGATTTTTTTTTTGTTTTGTTCGTATTGCTGTATTTCAGGTTTAGGCAGAAAGAAAATTCCAGCAAATCAATATATTCTTATATCTCGCATTTTACGAAAGAACATTATTGTCTAAGACCTAAGCAATACAATTCCTGTGCACGGGCAAAGCCGGGCAGGAACAGCTAGTATTTTATAAAATGCTAAAGGACAGAACATCACATATACATTATATATGTCTATTATGGCTTCTGGTGGGGGGTTGAAACCGGAGTTTTGGTTTGGCTGTCAGGAAATAGTATTGTGATAATATCCGTAACATAATATCGAAAATTTGACTTTCCTTTTAGGACTTAAATTCTTCCTTTTCATTGCGCTTTTAATGACGTCTGGCGCAACTTTAAAACGAGGAAACTTTTCTAGCAAATGCATTTTCTGTCTATAACAGTTATAAATTAACATACATATACCAAAATCTTATGTTTGCTAAAATGAGTTAAATTTCTTTAATTTTTTGACCCAACCAGGATCCCACGACGAGCTATGGAATCCTTACCATCAGGCAGGCGTCCTCTAGGTAGACCCAGGATGAAGTGGTTAGATCAAGTCAATAATATCACCTCTACCCGCATGGGGATTGCCCTTATTGATGATTTAGAGTCGATGGCGGAGAATCGAGAGGTATGGAGGGCCCACTTGAACAACCTACATCCGCGACCCACTTAATGGACAAGCGGATCATTGAAAATGAATGAATGAATGAATGAATAATTTTTTGCACTTTTGAGGTTATGGCATTCCTATAGAAACCAACGCAGCGCTGCCAGAAATATATTTTCGTGTTCAGTAGTCACCACGAACTATGCTCACAAAGTTACAGCCTTGCTAAAATGACTTGAGAAAAAACGTTGCTAGCTCTTAGTCTATGTTCCTTTACTTTTAAATCGTACGAATTTTTATTAATTTTTACTCAATGTCGTTAGTTAACTTGAAAAATTCGTAAAAGACAGCGGCTTTGAGAGAGTAAGATATTACCCATTCACTGAGAATCTTACTAGTTTTTACTCAACAAATTTCTTTCAGTAAGAATTTAAACAACTGTCAGTCGCCCGAAAATTGACAGATGATTTGAAATTTGCGTGTTTGTAAAGATTATTTGCATTTGTGTTTTGATTTTCTGTGGCGTGAGAAATTAATTGGTATAAAAATGGTAGGTATCAGAAGGCGGGAAAATAATGTGTTATTTTTTCTCTTTTCGATTGCTTGTAAAGGGTGGGCCAAATACAAGTTTCTTTTTAAAAATGCAATAAAATGAACAAAATTAAGTTTTTCCATGTATTATGGCTTTATTAGTAAGAAAAAATATTCCTATTAATTATGGAACACAATGTCGTTCAAGTGGCTACTCCGGCTGGCTTCGCAGTAGCGCATTCTGTCAGTCCAATTTTCCAAGACCTTGTTGATGGTTTTTATTGGCATAACATCGGTCCTTCACGGTTCCCCACAAAAAAGCCCAAAGAGTTCAAATCGCAGCTTCAAAATGGCCAATTGACATCGCCAAGACGACTGATAACACGATTTGGTTATTTGATCCGCAAAATATCGATTTTGGCATGGGTTGTGTGGCATGGCGCGCCATAATGCATGAACCAGAGGTCCAAATCCATGTCTTTAATTTCAGTAAAAAAAAAATGTCGGCTCTGTAACGTCCACCATTGACCGAAACGTTTTTCCCAGCCTCATTTTCGAAGAAAAATGGTCAAATGACCAATCACAATCCGCACAAAACTGTCACTCTCTGTGAATGCATTGGTTTCTCGACAATAACGTGAGGGTTTTCCGATACCCAGATATCCACTAGGTATGCTAGTCTCACGAACTTTTTGCACAAACTTGCGTACAGCAGGCGCGGTGGGTGCTTCATTTCGGCCAAAAGTTATATTAAAAAAAACGCAATGTTTGGGCTAGACAGCACTCACTTTGGAAATAAGTTCTCAATATTTGCTAACGTTGTTCAAGCGTAAAGCGGCTCATATGATGGTATGATACTGACTTTCTGTCAAGATTTCGAGCGGGAAACAGCTGTCAGTGTCAAAATAACCTATGATTAAAAAACAAACCACTAGATGGCCCGCACATAAGCGACCTAGTCCTAGAATTCGATGCCGAGCCCAAAGAAGCACCTGGATTGAGAAGCTTTTCAGGGTAGTTATACACAGGTGATGCAGTTATAAAAACATTTTAAGATGTAGGTGGTTGTGTTTTTCCGGGGAAGGAAGCACACTAACCACTGAACCACTGCGCCCATGTCTAATCTGGATCTATAAGTGTATAATCTAATCAGCGCCACAATTAATATATAGTCAAGTCTGTAATTTATTAGAGCAAATATACTTTTACCTTTACGCTACCCAACAACTTCCTATACAAAAATTTCCATGACAAAGCCTCGTCAAAAAGGCACATAAAGGTAGGTAGTAGGCACATATTTATCGAGTTGCAAAAACAAAAACAATTTTATTGAATTTCCCTTGACCAGTATTGAACCTAAACCTGCCCATGAAAAACCATTTTTAACTTGACTTAATACACAGAGTCTGAATGTTTACGATGAATCAGAAGTCAGACTCATCGCCCACATAAACGAAATAAATTTTTGTTTTATCAACAAAATAAAATAAAACAATAAAATTGATTTAACAAAAATAACCACTCAGCGAAAGTTCCCTTCAATTACATCAAAACGTAGATAGAGATACTACTCTCTCACCTTATCTGTGTGACGGTCGCAGTCGATGACCTATACAACAATATTTGGGAGCGTATAAGCGATTTATACCATTAACCCCGTCGATTGTCAACAAAAATGTCCAACAATCGTTGAACTTGAGGGTGGAACTTGAGTTGGGATTGCAACACACAAACTGATGGAATTTTTTTTTTGAATTTCCCAATGAATTGAAAAATTTTCTAAATTTAGACAAATACAACAGATTTTGGAGATTACCTACCTTTTTGGTGAGAAATCATTCAAAACAGATTCACAACGACAACCGACAGAGCGAATGAAGAATAAGTTTCTTGTGCCGTGTCGTCGTCGTCGCAAATGTGCACCAAAAGTGCATTCATCTCTTCAATGCGTTCACAGTTTCAGCGCCACTGGAGTGCTGTGGCAAATGTACGCCAATGACCGAGTTCGGGTGAAAGACCTTCCTTGGGAAACACACATTGCTGCTATCATCATTATCATCATCATCATTGTATTCGTCGTCGTCATCGTCATCATGATGAATACAACCAGCAAAAGCAATCGCCGCAACACAACCACAACAGAGCAGCACAGAGCGTAGCAAAGCAAAAGTGGCAAAAGTTGCTGCAAAGTGTTGTGTTTTTGTTGTTGCATTTCGAAGGAGCACATGGAGCGAGTAATTGTGATGTGATGCCATCGCCTGCTTTAACATCGCCATGGTGGAGTAAAGGTGGACTAGTGGAGCTGCACAAGGCACAAAATCTCTTGATCGCTCTCGCTCTCTTTGAATTAATTTTTTGTTGTCTCGTTTTGCCATTTTTTTTTCCTGTTGTTTGCTTTCCTTTTTGTTGAACTTTTATTTTCATTTTTCACCACTCTGCAAGGGAAAATATGCCTATAGATACAGTCAAACAACATGTAGATACATTCTGCTTCTGCAGCGCAACAAGGTTGATTCTGCATAAATGTTTCTGTGCGGAGTGTGGACTTGTGCAGGGCTTTCCATTTTTCCCTCAATTGAGGAAAGTTCAATGTTTTTGTTCTCTTAGGACTCGAAAGAGAAGACATTTTTCACTTGGAGTTGGAATGGAAAGGGAGCCTCCCTCGTCCCTCCCTTCGACTGGCTTACGCAACATGCATTACAAACGCAGCAACACTTCCGTGTTTAATAGCGATATAAGGAACATTTTGTTCTCCTTGACACCTATTCAAGTTCTGCTCCACAGGAACCGGTTCAACTTGATTCTTTCGGCCAAAGAGATGCTGTAGATGTCGAGTAACTCGCCGCGCAAAAACAAAAATAAATTCAAAATCTCCGCTTTTTCATTTCTTTTTTAAAACAATACATTACGTTTCTAAAAATACCCAGAAACAAATGGTTTTATCTACTGATTTGACCCATTTACAGATTGGCGAATTTTTTTTTTTCACCTCTGCGCCGCTCTAAAAGTCTAAACCGTCAAGTTGAGGATAGCATTTGTTTGCAGTTAGTTTTCATAATCAATTATGTGGCGAGGTATTTTTTTTTAGGGGTGGGTTTTAGCAGTTAATTCACGTGTTGGCTAGGTACCTACCCGCGCCGGTTTTCTTTTTTTGAAAATATATAAATAGATTTTAGCTCTGAATTTACGTGTTCAAGCCAAAATGGCAATTGAATGTAACAAATCTTTTCGAGAGTTTGTTAAACTTTTGCGTTCGTTTCGTCACTTTTTTTTTTTTTTTTTTTTTTTTTTGTCAGAGGGCACTGACTCGAGTGAGTGGAACGAACAGAGACATCAATGAGAATTTCTTTTCGTCATTCACTGGTTGCTGTCAGTATTTTATTAAATTTACGCTCAATGAAAGAGATTAACATTTTAATTACAGTTACGAGTGTAAATCTGATAAAAATAGGATTGTAAAAAAAAATGTACAACTCAACCCGACCTTGTTTTGTTAAAAAATTATTTTATTTGTTATATATGAAATTCTGAAATTATGCAGTCACTTTACTGTCACTCTATATTGTAATCAGAATGGGCGTAGATCTGGCGAAAAGCTTATTTCAGTGATGGATTTTGTAGCGTCCATGAATCATGAACTTGGTCCAATTTAAATTGGGCCTACGAATGGGAAACGAAATTGTGTCTAATTTGAGGAGCGTCTGTAACAAATTGAGCTAAATAAAGTTTATTGGGGTTTTAATGATCATACATGCGTTGGAAATTGATTTAAATTTTCAACTGATTTTGAACAGAAGGGATGCTAAACTGAGTTTTTTTTTGAGGACTTTAATTTGAAACCATTCAGGGGGCAATGGCAACCAACAATTTTAGTAGTCATACGATTTTGATGACTTTTTTTTAAGAATGTATTTCGCCCCTAAAAAAAATTAAAAAAACAACTCCAGAATTACGCTTAAGATAGTCACTTTTGGTAACGGGCAATGGACGTAGCAGAATACAGACCCCTAACGTTTGACACAAGCTCATTAACATCATTATGCATTTCTGAGTTCCGCACAATAAGAACTGTCTCTGATTAAAAATCGCCATCAAAATCGGTTGTTGAGCAACTTCCATGATTTTTGTAAGCCTCACTTCCCGTTTATTCAATTTCGATGAAGCCAAATGCCACCGCATCTAACCTCAAACTCCATTGGACAGACTCGATTTTGTAAGATGTTCTCCAGTCAGATTATTTGATGTTGGAAGGCTTGAAAGCTTACCCATACCCTTCCGGTTTTAGCAATTTTAATGAGAGTATGTGTGATGGTGATTTGCTTAAAGGCTGAGTGGTAAGTACGTGACAGTCGCGAGCTGTCACTAGTGCGTTTGCTAGGTATCAGTACAGAGGCGGCAAAAATGGGTTTAGTGGTAAATAACGCAAAACAAAATATATGCTGTCAACAAGAAGCGAAACACAACACCGACGAATCGGACGAAACGTCACAATAGACAGCTATAACTTTGAGGTAGTTTGGGACTTTTCCTACCTCGGCTTCGCTATAAACTCTGAAAATTACATCACGTCAGAAATCAAACGAAGAGTTACACTTGCTAACCGCTGATTTGTAAGGCCAAGAGGAGACTCTATATAAGACCCTCATAATCCAGTCCTACTTTATGGCACAGAATTATGGACGTTAACAAAGACGGATGGATGTAGATCTCCTTGGTCACTTCGAACGCAAATTCTTCGAGTAATTTTCAGTCCCGTTTGCATTGACGGGCTTTTTAAGGAGGAGATTTAACAGCGAATTCTACGAGCTGCACAGCGACATCGACCTGTTCAGAAAAGTCCGTATCAATCGACTAAGATGACTAGGATATGTAGAGCGAATGGACCCCAACACTCCGGTCAGTCTTCAATTCCAACCCGGAGGGACAACGCAGTAGAGGAAGATCTCAAATTAGGTGGAGCGCACAAATGGAAGGGGGCCTCAATCAACTTGAAGTGCGCAACTGGAGGCGGTTAGCCAAAGATCGTGCTAATTGGAGAGGCGTACTGGTTGAGGCCCAGGTACACCCTGGACTGTAGCGCCACCTAAGTAAGTAAGAAGAAATTTCGTCTAATCAGAGTTTCTCGCAAATCTTGGATTGATGTACATTGTTCTTTATTCGTCGTACTCGTTTTTAGTACAGTAACAATGGATATGCTATAACTACTACCTTATTGTAGGCCAGATTCGTCGAATCGTCAAATGTAGGCTGGTAAATCTCAGACCCGATAAAGCAAAGTGCTAGCAAAACTAGATAGTTTGAGAAAAATCTAGGACTGACAATAACCTAACCAATAATTTGAATTACTCTATTTTGACACTTTGACAGTCAATTCGCAATATATACAACATATTCCTCTTTTGTAAGACAGTTTATTGTTTCCCCTGTCAGAAAGTGAGCCTGCACTTCGATTCGCCGCCAATTGTCCATAAGCGACTATCACTTGCGCCATCGGAGCAATGAGCACTAAAGCCCATCAATTATTGAATACAACAGAGAGGTTGACAACCGTGCGGTATTTGGGCTGAGAAAAGCCACATACACCCTTACTCGGGAAACGATTTCAATAATCCCACCCCTATTCTATTGATCTCAAGGGCTGACTCTATTGGACTACTTTCGAACTCATTTCGATAAAAAAAATTCTTCGTAAGAAATTCGGTCGCATTTTGTTTGACAGGTTTTTGAGGAGACAAAAAACTGTACGAGATCTACAGCAACGTCGACTTAGTAAAAACAAGTGCATTATATGATCAAAGGGGCTATGATATCAAGGCGGAAATCACCGCCTTCGTCCGCAGAGTCTTCGATTCTAATGTCTATGCGAGAGTACTTAACTTAGAGCAGTGAATAAAGACTTCGCATAAGAATAACAATGACCTTAACGAACCTATGGAGTGTTTGTAACTGGGTTCAGAGTTTACTCTGATCTGAACTGTAGAGCCAGGCAAGGCACTGATGACCAAGTTTACAATCTGTCGGAATCTTATTTATTTGCTGCTTACGTATTACAAAAAAAAACGAACTTTTCAATTTAAACGCTTTTGATATAGAAAATATTTAGGCCTATCCATACTACTTTATAAAATGCAACGTCCTTCTGTTCATCCCTTCATAACTCTAGAACCATTCGTCCGATTGTTATGACTTTTTTCCTGATTTATAAATGTGTAGCCAAATTGGGCCGTAGGGTGGGTTAGAATTGTTCAGGAGTAAAGGGGTCGCAAGGGTGTAAGGGGGTCTCACGAATCGTTATCAAGTATGAACTCGAAAGTTTGTATGTTAATAGATGAGACAAAATTTGTACATCCCTCATTTATCATTTTTCAAAATTCGTTCTATGTGGGTTGAAAAAAGGGTGCAAACTTTTCTATTTTGACCTTACTTGTTCTAATATAAGTATTCAAGTGAGAAATCGATTCACTTTTGAATAGGGAAGCATACAAGCACGATATTCCAACTAATACCGAATACACAAACCTAGCAACCGCTGTACAATATTAATAATTTCTTTATCGACTGTAGTTTTCTGTTGTGGTGATTAGATCTGCTCACTCACTCGAAAAACGATGGTATTGATATTATTCCTATGACATAGCTTAAAGGTGATTTTATCTAATCCCAAGGGTATTCTTCGCGGTGATTTATGTATTTAACGACATATGAGAGATCAAACAAGCTAAGCTGACTGTCAAACGTCAGTCAGTTGCGATTGGGAAAGCGCAAAAACTGCTACAAGCTGCTGTCGAATTTTTTTTTATAAGTACATGTACATACCTTGAATGAAGTAACCCTAATAAGGTCACATAATTAGAATTAGAAGGTAAGTGCTTCGATTTTGTATCAAATCCCAATACGGAACTGATATTCCAAAACAACGATAAAAAGGGCAAAACCTTCATTATGATCGTGTACAGACTTAAATAAAGATTCATTACAATTTTCACTCGTATCTAACTTGATTAAAAAACATCTTAGCACTTCGTTTACTGACAAAAACTTCCGAAAAGATCAAAAAAAAAAATCAATCACGACCAACGAGTAAATTCAACTTCAACATAAACTTGTAGATAACTCCAAGCTCAATGCGAATGGATTTCAAGTGCAAACTCTAAAAGAGAAACCGAAAAACTTAACCGAGACATTGAAACAGGTGGAACATAACTCTTGATAACTTCGACTGTCTGCATGGGCTCTGGCTCTGTATACGTAATTCGGCGGTATATACGATAAGGTATGCTTTTTCCTGGCGACAAGGCACCGTACCATAGCTCATCATGTCTGTCTACCTGTTGCTGTTATAGTGTATCAAAACCCAAAATATAATCAATAAAAGCAACAAAAACAAAACAAAAAAAAAATTGGGGCCAAGGTAACTCACCTTGAGAAGTACATTATAACTACGAATGAAAACTTAATTTTTCGTGATGACCTCGACAGCCAGAGCACGCTCGCAGTTCATTATACAAACGAAAAAAAAAACTAAACACTTTTGTCTTTTTTTGTTTTTGGTGATTGATGTTTCTCTGTCCCGCTTTTGGAGTATACGTTTTAACCTTAGATATGAAGTTTGGAAAAAAAAACGATAAGGTGTCGGAATTCGAGTTGTTTTCAAGATCAATGATGATGGGACTGGGACCTGCGAAAGTCATATGGTTCTCAGCGAAGATAAGGAAAGGAACAACCTTCTAGAATCAGTTTGCATGACTAGAATTTGTTTAAAAATAAAATAATTATTAGGTATGCGTATGGTCGCATTAATGAGCCCGAATTGTTTTGTAATGCGCATTTTATTATTAAACACCACGCAGTCAGCAGAAAATGATCGCTTCTTCTGCAGCATGGACAGGCAGGACGAGTGCAAAAATAGTGTATGACAAACGCAAGCGGTTCGCAGTTGGAATAATTACGACGCTGAGACGCATGAAAACTATAAAACATCCCGCCGCGCAGTGTGCGAATTCCTGCCTGGCCTACTTCTAATGTAATTATAAATTTTAAGTCTAAAAATATAAATATCGCATCTTTGACAACGTCAAAAACTAGTGGACTAGTCACTAGAAGTCTTGTGTGGGTTATGAGTGTGCTTGGTTTGTTTTAGAACACAAGGTGTTTTGGGGAGGTATTTTTGCAAAGAATTTTTTTTTTTAATTTTTTTAATGGAGTGTGGACAAAAATGGAATCAGCTAAATGTCAGATGATTTAGTGGGACAAAGAAAACGAGTATTTTGGAAACGCATTGAATCGCTCGCAATGTTGTGATAGTTTTTCAAATTTATTTTTTTTAATTACTTGACATTTTATTTTTAAGCTGATGTTTTAGTCCAAAATTCAAATGGGTTGCATCGGGACTTTGAATCAATTAAAAATATTATTATAATTTAAAAAGTAAAATTAGTGAGAATGAGTTTGCGATCGAAAGGTAAATTCAGAATAATGCAAATTGGCAGCACTTCGCTGAGGGTGGTGCCAATTTGATTCAGTTTTTTTCGACGATTTCGAAAGCAATTATAAAATTGTGGCTTTGAATTTCATGCATAAATATCTTTTGTATTATAGTGGAAATTATTAGTTGACACATTTAGGTTAGTATATTTTTCGAATAATCCATTTCCACTAGCAAATCCTTCGTCTTGCTGCTGACTTCATTAGGTACATTCAAAACGTAAGTTCACTGAGTCTGAAAGTTGATTTGTCAGAGTTTTTATTCGCCTGGATTGATCATGTACATGTGCATCTATACACTTCCAGGTAAAATCCACGGAAGTGAAAATCCACTCGTCTCTTCTGTGGCGACTGGAGTCATGGAATCTGGATGGACGATCACCCAAGGGAGTGAAGGCTGCTCGCTACTTGTCAGACCAAAATTAAGTCGGCAGAAGGAAACCATCAGTGACACCCTGGAATTTACCAATTTGTCGGCAAGACCTTGGCTGAGCATGTCTGTACTGGGTGAGATGTTCTCCTCCCAGTCTAGTAATATTCTATACATAGACTCAGAGATAGAGAACAAACTTCTGGAGTTCTCTCGTTCCCACCGATCAAAAGAAGACTTTAAGAACCTCCGGCGGAAAGCCAGAGACGGTTACAAATGATCGTTGAGGTTTCTAAAGAAAATGAAAACCTCAGGACGAGAGATGTTGCTAAGCTCTCTCGAACAGAGACGGAGCTCTGATGAGGAAGCATGCCAAGCAGTACGAGAAACGTGATGGCAAAATAACACATCTTGTACCACTGACAGTCAAGTCTGCTAACTCATCGACTCGCTGTCAAGGTCAAGCCAAAAATGTCGAGAAGGCCAAGAAACAGCCTAATAAAGAGGCAAAGCCTACCCCCGCAATATTCAAACTTCTCTAAATTACCACCACCAAGTAAGATAGGCACCATTTCAATGGACCAATCTCCAAGTCTAGAAACTTAACAACTCGGTAGGTACCAAAAAGAATACGCTCAGCTGACGAAGTAACAGGTAATTTGGCTTAGAAAGTGAAGTCCAGTCTTAAGACTTGTGAGGAACCAACTCTATGGGTATCATCAACCGCAGCAATCCTGATGGCAAGCTGTCTGGCGATAACTGGCTAAAAGTGACGGCCGAGATACTCAAAGCCATGATTAAAGAAGGCAACGGTGATACCAAAATCTTTATATATATAAAAACAAATCGTGATTTGTGTTCGCCCGCTCAAAACTTGAAAACTACCGACTCGATTGAACTCAAATTTATAGGTATCGGTCCAGGAGTATTCCTGTCCTATTCCTGTATTTCAGGCTGCCTAAATTCGCAGCTGGCAGCTTCCAGAAAATCGATTTATTCTTATTTTTCGCATTTTACAAAAGAACATTATTATCTTAAACTTTAACCCCCAGTTTCACAGTGGGAGTTTCAACTACACTTTTAGTTTAAACTTTAGTTCAACAATTAATTCTGTTTCACAGTTTCGTTTAAACCTTGAACAGAGCTCATTCTGTAGTTTAAGGTAAACTACAGTATTCTTCCGTTTAAACCTCAGATCAGGCGATTGTCAAAAATGCATGACGTTGTTTTGTGTATTCTTTGAAAGAAAATACAAGGAACGATTTTCAAAAAGTCATATAAAAGCTAAGTACTGTACAAAACTGCGAAATTCTATTCATAAAATTTCGTTAAACTGAGTTCGATTGAATTGAAGTTCAACATATATTGTGAAACTGAACAATTTGAACTTCAGATTTAAACTCACGTTCAGGTTCAGTTGAACTACAGTTTAAACTGCCAGTGTGAAACTGGAAGTAAGCAATATAATTCCTGTGCACGGGCAAATCCGGGCTGGTAGCCCTATTTTTATCTAACGTTGAGATTGATCGGACGTAAAAAAGTTGCTTCACATATTTTTTAGGAAAAATTTCTCAAGGATAAACATTTCATAAAAAAAATAAAAAATTATTAAGTAAAAATTTTGAGAAAAAAGCATTTTAAGTTAAAAAATGTAACAACGAATTTTCAAAATTCTGAGTTTAAGGAGCCATAATTTTTTTCTAGCTGAACAGATGTACTTGAAGTGCTTCAGACTTTTCTGCGCTACTAAATTCTCTTTTTAAAATGTACAACAAAATTTTTGTACCTATAATAGTTATAGTTATAGCGTTCTAAGTGGTACCACCTTCAAATTAGAGGTCACCTTCTTTGAAGGTCTATAACTGTAAATGGTTAAAACATTTTCGTCTGATAAGAAATTATTTTCATCTTCTAATTTGTTCATATTCATCTGATAGTTTTTGTCAGCTTTTTTTTTAAATATTCGTCTAAAAAGCTTGAAATTTCTTCTGAAAATCTAAATAAATCGTCAGCATTATTTTTGTCTGAAAAAAAAAATATATAATCTTGAATATTCCCTTTTACTCAAACTTATGATAATGTTTTCATCAGGTATCTATATTTTGAATTTTTCAGACGTTTAAAAGTAAAACTTTAAAATATTGTTTCAGACGTTTTCAATATCTGATTTTCTGATAATTTATATTTATTTTCAGACGATTTCTATTAAATTTGAGACGTTTTTTTCGATTTTTGCCGACGTTTCCAATTTTTTTTCTGAAAAATACTATTTATTTGTAGACGAAGAAATTGTTGACAACTGTAAATTGGGTGAGAATAGACCCCCTCCGCCATACAATTTTTTGTCTGGCGGAAATTCAGAAATCACCACTTAAAGGATTATACTTCCTAACAGGGATACCCTGTATTTAAAAATATCTATATCTATCTAATCTATATATTTTATATTATAAGCTAACTAAAAAAATATAAGTGTGACATTTTCAATTTATAGAAGCTTCCAATAAGCGAAAAAGTTTGGAAATCCAGTCATGCATTCAATTTTTTTTAATCTCATCGACAATGCAAATTTTAAAAATATTCAAAAATGATTTTCTAAATTAATTCCTCAGCATTTTATTAGGTGTCTTCAGTTATCAAATCATATATCTCATATGGCTTCTTTAATTACCTGTCAAACAAGTCATAACGAACTCATATGTCATTTCAAAGAAAAAAACAATAGCAAGTCCATATTTCCGAAACAATATATTTAACTCTAGTTTCATATAATTTTCCATTATAAGCTTACTTACTGATTACTTACTGATTTCAAATTCTGAATATTCTTTCTTTTTAAATTTGGAAATTTGGGATATTACATAATGTGCTAGACGTCTGGCGGCCAATGGAACGCGGCTATATATTGTTGGATAATGCAATTAGTTTCCCCCTTTTTTAAGGGACGTACAAAATATTAATTTAGGTCTTACCAGCTTCGAAATAATGAAAGATTACCGGAAGCAATAGTTTTTTTCTTCAAAATGTTGCAATGAACATGGCATCATTTGAACAACAGTTTTTGAGCCAAAGCAAAGTCTCGCAGCTCTGACGAGTTGGCCTAATCACGTACATACAAAATACGAATACAAAATCTTTCTAAAAATATAGCTCTGCCAAATTTGTATGTCACTTAGCAAGTGATATAACTTGTTGGATGACATTATTCAAAATTCACATTTAGGCCCAATGCCCATGGAGCAACTGCAAAAAAAACTAAACCGGTTGCCAACTCGGGTTACAGACCAGTTACGGTTTCAGCGGTGACTTGACTCCACGTCCACACACGAGGAAACTCATCACCAATCAAAATCTCCAGTTCGCTTAGTGTCGTAATGTGTTTTAACCTCCCCCACCAGCAACATGTTAACAGTTGTTCGCTCATCTTCGACAAACTAGAAACTAAAATCAGTGGCAACCCGACATGCAAATCAACAGACGACTGGTTACAAACTGGTTTTTGTGAATCGCAAACTAGTTTTCAACCAGTAGCGTCGTGTGTGCCTTTTCCCATTCGATTACACAGAGTATGACTCAAAGCAAACTAGTTGCCAATTCGCATCGCTGATCAGTTTTTTTTTAGTTCCTCCATGTGCATTGGGCCTTAGTTTAAGGTTTGCCATTTTACAATATGAATCGCTTAACCACCGAACAGCGTGTTAGAATTGTTAAAGTGTTTTACATAAATGGTGATTCCGCGTTAGCCACATTTGGCGATTCTTTACAGCACACAATTCCCAAAACAGTGACGCAATTTGATTAGAGTGGTTCTGTTTCGCAATATGAGTATTCTGGGATAGCGATGAGGCTCATTTCTCGCTTGTGGAGAAGCTATTCCATCCGCAAAAAGTGACTGTTTTTGGTTTGAGCTGTGATTTCGATCTGAGCTATTGTGATTTCAACAAAACCGCGCCACAAGCCCTAAAATGCGACAAAATTTCAAGATTTGGTGATATCATGTTGTTCAAGTGAATGACGAATGTTCGAACAACTAGATGTCGCCACATTATAAATTCTCCTTATTTTCCCATAATTCCTTTATGTATAATCCTTCATGAATTATTATTATAACCTAAGTCAATTTCCTGTTTGCTAATCTCGATCATTTTTTTTTGTAACCCATCAAGGAGGTAAGACTCACCCAATAAAATCGCTTAAAACCTATACCTGTTCTCTAACACTTCAATTTCTAATTCACTTTGCTTCTTTCTCGACCCCGAAAACCCCCTCGCTCAAACACATGTGGAAGCCAATTTCATGCGATTTGACACCGTAGTACAGTGCCGTATAGCCAGGATTTTGTTTCGGAGGGGGTGACTTGCGTCCAAATCTTACGAGGAATTTTTTAAACAAAAAACTATATATATTATTCAATTCATTGAATGTTATTAGTTTTTAAATTATTTGTTTTGCCCACATTTTTTTAAAGCAGAAGACGTCTTGATTTTTTGTTTTGACATGACCTTATTTAGATCGGAGTGAACAGATATCATAGCAAATGAGCTTAATCTTGCATTTCCCATAACGCTTCGGGACACTGTTTTAATCCCTTTGTTAGATGAAAAGGTTCTTTCAACGCTAGGTGTGGTCACTGGAAGCATGGCTAAAACCGTAAGTAAGAAGTTTATACCTCTAAAGTAAGTCTTGTCACACATATCAAGCAATTTCAAAACTTCGGTAGAACGTAGAAGGATCTTTTTTCGAGCCTATTCAGCTTTATAAAAAGTATTGCATTATCAAAAGTAACATGTTAGCTTCTTCATTTTGTTCACTTGCACAACTGCTGCAAAGCCTGGGAGAAGAGCTTAAAACGATGGTAGAACTTCTTCGTTAACCAGATTGTGTATTAAAGAATCTATGCTAGAAATCACTATAGACACTCTAAAATAGGCTTCAGTAGAAGAGGTTTCTGGGTTGGAACGCGTTGTTTGTTTCAATAAAGTTCTTGGAGCTCTAAGTTCAACTTTAAATCAGTCCTCGACAAGATGAGATGCGAATTGAAAAGCCACTCTGAAAAAATCTTCGGCATTCTCTCTGATGTTCTTAAGAGAATTCAGAACTTTTTTGTGCGGTCGATTGCAGAAACGAAATCTAAGGATTTGTTCTGTAGAAAATGATAAGGGCAGCATTAAGCTGAATAGTTTTTCGCAAATAATGAAGCTTACTAGGAAATCACTTTTTTGGACCGCTGCCAAAAGTGTTGATGCTTTCGAAGACATCGCCCACGCTCTGCTCGTTATTTCTTCAAGAATTATTGAGATGCATTGAAAGAGCTCTACAAAGAAAATACTACTGTCATGGCTTTCAATGAATCTTGTTTCAAGGCGTAGAAATAAGTCGAGTTTTACGGCTCTCTGGTGCGTGTTTTTTAATGGCATTTTTGAATGTTCAGCCCCTCAAGCCCCTCCCTGGCTGCGTGCCTGCCGTAGTACTTTTATTTTGTGATTCTAAATATCGTATTTACGCGGAATATCCTTAAAATTTTGAGTACATAGTTGAAAATCAACATTCGTCTAGTCATGACTGAGATACCAGTCGAAATGTGTGGAAAAGTCATCGAAAATTACCTCAAAAATGGTGGTCATTTAATGACAAAGTCTACACAATAAATTTAAAAAAGTAGTTCTTTAAATATTTCGGTTTTTTTTTCCTTTACTAAGCTGGTTAACCCTATAGAACCATATGCTCTTCTCTAAACTACTTATTTGTGTAAGTTTTATTTTTGGGGGAAACGAAGGTATCTACAATTGTATGTCCTATCCTAAGGATTGAATTGACAAGCTTTCTCAACAACTGTCTGCTCGCACGTTTGTCAGACTTTAACGAGGGCTAGCGCAATGGAAAAAACTTCAAGATGTAATTTGTCTTTTTGCAATTGTTTAACCTGCATCAGCAGACTAATCACTGAGCGACTGCACAGAAAAATGTTCAATCAAAAAATTAGCCTGCTTATCTTCTGGCAACACTTCTACCTCTAAATTGCTCTGAATAATGAAATAAACATTTGGAAACATTAGCAACACCATTCAAAAGAGATTCTCAGTCTCACACTATCTATCTATCTATCTATCCACTTCATTCAACACAATCTCTTCGAAACCATTAAAAGCCGGAAGAGAATATCTCATATTTTCAAACTTTTAGCTAAAAAGAGAACAGTTCCTAGAATATTCTCTACATTCACATGCTTTCTTGGGCTGCAAAATGAAAACAGAACAAAATCTCAGCCGCCTCAACAACATTTTCAGTTTACTCGTCGAAACTTGCTGCATCCCACATTCGAAACCAGGAGAGCAGTGATACAACAAAACCGTCTCTAGAGTCTAGAATCTAGATACAGATACAGTACAGAACAGATACATGGCTATTTATACAGAACTTCATTTGTTCGCTCTTGCAAACAATTGCCTTGATGTTTACAAGAAATTTCATTGAACTTTCGCTTCACTCTCTGCTCTGCAGAGTAAAGCAACTCAAAAGATACACAAAAGCAAAACACAAACAAAATGTGGAAGTTTATGGTAAAAAACTAAAAACATGAGCGCTGGCTGTTTGCATACAAACATTTTCTGTTCTAGAACTAATATAAAAAAAAAAAAATGATAACAAGCAGCGGGTGTTAGGGCGGCGAGGAAGTGAACCCACCACCAGCCGGCTGACTGGCTGGCTGTTGTATTTGTATCTTGTGTGCGAATTAGAAAGAAGAATGCATGTTGAGCTAGGTCGGTTGAGGTCGTTGCCACTCAAAATCTTAGAATGTTGCTAAGCAACGACAAAAAAAAAGTATCTGTATCTGCGCGAGTGGTGTTGCACGGTATTTCGGTGTTGTCTCGTGATTTGTAAAAATTTCGTGTCGAATTCGCTTTTTTTTCTGTTGCTCTCTTTAGTTTTGAAAAGCAAAATAATTGTTTTTTTTTTTTTATAATTTGTTTGACTATGTGAAATCGAGTTTTTTTTAAAGGTTTTCGTTTCACTGCTTTGAACAACAACAGCACCAGTGAGGCATTTATCTGCCAACTTGCTACTGTTGCAGTGGCAGTGGTAAAAAGCGAAACATGAGGCATTATGGCGGAGCGATGATTAGATGATCGAAAGCGAAATGCGGAAGGAAGTTCATCGAGTGGAGCGGTGGGTATTTTTTTTTTTTTTTTTTGCTTTTGCAGATGCTCATCGGCGCCGCATTGAATCTTCAGCTGATTAGAAAATTGCATTCATGTATCATGTGTTTTCGTCATTCGATGGGGAAATTGATTTCTTTTTTCTATTTTTTTTTGCAAAGCATTTTAATTTCACATAATTATGTGTATAGATGTTACCTATACGATTTTTGTTTTTAATCGCATACGGAAATTATTTCCTTTTGTTTTGTGTTTCACAGGAAACGGATTGGAACTATTTTGCCAGTTCCGGAAGGGAAATTCTTTCGAATCAACACAACAACAGCAAACCTATACGAACTATGTAGGGATTGTATTTAGGTATAAGTTGATGTCGACAGAGTTAGGGGAGAGACATAGAGAAGGGGGGAAATTGGGGCAAAGAATTTGTAGAATTTACTGAGATTTTTACATTTCCTAGAGCTAAAATAAAAAAACCGTTGATGCATAAGGTCCGTCTAGACAGCGTAAGACTACCTTCTCAAAACTATTCGGTGGTATGTGTTTTTATTTTTGGAACGAATGGAAGAAACCTTCCGAATGACCAAATTGAGAAGCTTTGTCAGGGCAGTTTTACTCTCAGATGTCTTAGATGCAATTTTGCGCTTTTCCGGGATTAAACCCCGGTCACCAGGAAGGTTAAGCTACCCTTTGTCACTCTTCCCAAGCTCAACAGCACTCCACTCGAGTTCATTAACAACGCTAAATATTTGGGGCCGAGCCTGGACAGGAAGCTTTTATGGACAGAAAATATTGCCAAACGCCCTAAGATATACCTAGTCGCTCTATACTCCGGTAAAAGGGCCGTCGGCTATAGCTGGGGCCTTCAACCCAATACAATGCAATGGCTTTATATTGCGATTATAAGACCGATAATTCTAAATGGCATCGTTGTGTGGTGGCCGGCTTTGAACAACAGTTCCAATCTAAAGATCCTAGAGAAGACTCAGCGATTGGCCTGCTTATGCATCACAGGCGCATTAAGAACATCTATAACCGCCGCCCGCTCTACAAACCATGCTAAACTTACTTCCGCTAGACATCGTCAGTAAAGAATACGCCACTCAGCCAGCGTTGCAAACAGATTAAGGGAAGGGAAACACTGGAGAGGGCAACCGGCTGGACACGCCAGCATCCTTCTACAGACGATTCCCTTGCCCATTACTAGGCAGATAATCGCCTACGAAAATCAACTTCGAAAAATGCTTCACCCATGAAATGCGGGACAGCAACCAATGGGTTTCACAAAATGTCCTACACGAAAAATCACCGTCAATATTCACTGACGGTTCCAAGACACTGGAGGGATTTGGCGCCTAGGTCTTTTCAGAAGGAATGAATCTGAGCCTTTCCTTTTGTCTTCCAAGCCGAAATTACAGCTTATCGTCAAGCTACAGTGTGGCTTTCGATTAATTCGGTATCACAAAGGGAAATCGTCATATACCCAAACTGCGATAAAGCGATGGTCGTGCGCCTTCAATTGTTGAGTCAATTGGACCTTGTAAGCGAATAATCCGAGATCTTTGTGCAGAATTCTCCTCAGGCTAGTGCGTTGTTCGTGAATTAAGTCTCACACTCTAGATTACAGCAGCCACATTCTCGTCTGTGTGCACCGCACGACGACGTGGACCATGATTGTTGTCCAATAGCATACTAGTCGCACCAACATTTAGCACAAACTTGGGTACAGCAGGCCCGGTGGACCGGTGGGTGCTTCATGTCGGCCAAAACTTCTCTTCAAAAAACGTACTGTTTATGCTGCACAGCACCCATTTTCGAAATAATTTTTCAATATTTCCCAACGTTGATCAAGCGTGATTCATTTCGTGTTGCGGAGGTATGATACTGACTTTTTGTCAAGATTTCGAGCGGAAAACAGCTGTCAGCGTCAAAATAACCTATGATTTAAAAAGAAACCACTAGATGGCCCACCCTTTATGTTTATAGCCAAGCCAAGCTGCAATCAAATCCCTAATATCCAGCGAAATAAGATCTAAGGCGGTGGAAGATTGCCGAGATAGCTGGACAGTACAATCTCACCCTCTGCTGGGTTCCTGGTCACTGTGACATCCGAGGGAACTGTGCTAGGCTCCTCCGGCTTATACTATCCACTATAAGTGTACACAACGTGTATGCACCACTTTCCTATACGTTAAACAAATAATACACGCGGACGCAGGAAGCAGAGCAAGATTCAGATGGAAAGATCCATGATACTGCGATACTGCTGGGCTCAACTGGCCAGCTCTAGATATAAAAAGATCCAAGGAGCTTCGACTTAAAAAATCCAGTATCTCGAAATTCGTTAATGTCATCTCCGGACACTGCATAGGCGCTCGGTCTGGCATACAATGACTTTTGCAGAGATGAAGAGGAAGACCAGTCCGTCACTCACTTTCTTTGCAGTTGCCCTGCCCTGGCCAACTTAAGAAAGAACCACTTAGAACACTATTTTCTCAATGATCTCCAGTGTTCTATGTAATACCAGCGCCGCTAACATTCTTAGCTTTATAACCGGCAGCAAATGGTTTACAGAAGTAGCCAGTAAAGAAACAGCTACCGACTACCAGCCTAAAGTGTGTCTCTCACCTTAGAGCCACTTTAAACTAACTAAAACTAACTAACTACTGATGCACTGTAGCCACTACACTAATAGCTCAAAATAAAACCCTCCATAAATATATTTAACTAAATTTAAACTCAGATTCTAGAGCTAAGTAGAAATGTATGAGTGGATATGTTTGCCTTTTGTTAAACAAAAAATAAATAATTAGCGCAACAGGACTGTTAGGCACCCTAGGCCTAGCTTCTCACAACCATTCGTTTCTGTGAGTTTATTTATTTTTGTTAGCCTTTTGTTAGAGTAGGTAGGTATAGTTTCGACCGAAACCGACGATTTTCAACAAGAAGGGATCAGTTTTCAAAACATTAGCTTAGAGGTGAATTGGACTCAATTTTTACAAATTAATTCCCTGAATTGTGTACAATTGTTAAGCCTTGTCGCTAAAATGTATCGATAACTTGAGTTTATGTATTTATTTAACTAAAAAGCGATTTACATCATGGCCAGTAAAAAAAAGTTAGATGAGGCCACTAAATATGAACCATATGCGAATCTATTGAGTCACAAGTTAAAATTTCAACCTACAATCTAGCTTTTTGTTCTTCACGTACATACAATCAGCGCGAATATGCAATTGGTCTGCACTTGCATGCACAAATGACTGGAAGTTCACAGCACTCTATTAATAAATTGCACATTAACACGTCAATGGGCACGTTCAAAACACTAGTTTACTAAGTCTGACAGTTCGCTAACGTGATGTATTTTAAGTTTTTCGCTGACCTAGATTGATCACGTGAATGTTGCTGTCATATACACAGGGGTAATGTACAAATATAGACAAGAATTTCTCAACTGAATAAATATTTTAATTGTGTCAAATTTTGACTAAGAACTCAGTTGACATTTCGATTTGTATACTTTTGACAGAGTAAAATTTATGTTAATGATAAATTTTGTTCAGACAAATCTAGACTTAGGGACTCCTAGACTTTTAAATGTGCCCAATAACTTCAATTAATAACAAAATGGAATCCGTCGAACTGTCAAAGTGGAATAAATATATTGAAAACTAACTTTTGACAGGATTCTTGTAAAATACAACATTGCTTTGTGTGTATATAATTTTGACAGAGCGATACGACACAGCAAAAGGGACTCATTTCTGGTTTGTCTCTAAATTGTGAAGTTTTAACGTTTATTATTATTACTGTCAAAATCGATCAAATCGAAAAATCTTTTAAAACGAAGTGTCAGAAAAATGTTGTTACATAAAAATTTGTAAGAAATGGTGTTACTTATTCTCTTTGAGAGAGTGAGTGAGAGACCATCATAGGTCCATTGTGATACCACGATCACATATTTTGACTTTGACAACAGCTTTCAGTTTTATGCTCGTTACAGTTAATATAATTTTGATGGCGCTACAGTTCGGAGCGCATATATTTTGAATCCCTACTTCAATACTATTGATATTCTCAGTTGTGACGAACTGAGACGTGTGGGAGTAGGTTTTCAATATACACGTCCGGGGCGGAATGGTCTCAAACAGCATGCCATCACTGGAGAAAATTTGTCTCTCCTTAGTTTAGAGAACTATCACAAGACACTTAGCACCTTAGTGGGCCCATCGATGGGAGAAGCATTTTTTAATAGACGGGAAAAACATACGCACTTTCCCTAAAGCATTTTATTTCCCTACAGAATTTACTTATCTTCATTTGGTCGACAAGCTCGATCTCTTCTAAGTTGTTAAAGAAGTATGTAGTTTCCCAAAACTTTATACCGCGTACGTGCTATATGCCATGACATTCGCACAGCATGTTTGTGATGTCTTCCTCGACGAGTCTTTTGGCATGCTTCTAAGAAGACAGTGGCTAGACAAGATACCTATTGATATTCTCAGGTTTGCCCTGCTAAGTTTAAAAATTTCGCTAGTTTGCCTGTGGTCCATTTTTGGCCAAAGGCCTTTGGACATGCGGTTGCCAGATATGTTGGCCCATCTCCGGACTGGTTGTGCCACCTAATACTTGCACTCTCGATAGCATACAGCTTTTAATTTTTGTTTGCAAATAGAGATTGGCATGTTCAGGGCGCCTTTTTTCCGCGGAATGGGTACCTATTGTAGTTGTTCTTATTCTGATGAGTTCATCGGCCTTACAATTCCCTGGAATGTCTCAGGCACCGGCACCCAAAATAGGTGAATGTTGAACAGTTCTGACATCTCCATAAGAGATGATCGACAGGTCCATTTCTCGACAGTCGAGGGCTTCTAGGGATGTTATAGAATTCGAAACCAAGGTTTTGATAGCTGCTTGGCTGTCCAAAATGCAGATATGCAGATATCTTAAACCGATATCACGTTCTTCTTGAGCCAAGATACGTATTTTTTTATAGCCATAATTTCCGTCTGGAACACGGAAAGTGGTTTGGATGACGCAAGGAGAGCTTAATATTAAAACTTTCGGAGAAAGACCCACAAAAAACTCTGTTTTCGGTTTTCGAGCTGTCACTATAAGAATGAACGATGATAACCAGTAAGTACTTGTCAAAATTTAGAGATGCGGTGGGGTAGTCAGTGTTTTCCGTTGAGATGAGATCAAAATGTGAGACAACAAAGAAAAATGTACATCGAACTATCTTTTTAATACAATTTTTCTAGAAAGTATTAAATTCCAAGGAGGCCAAAAGTTAAGCATTTTCCTTTCCAAATAAAAATCGTGTGTCTGTTTAGGCTCAATTTAGCTAAGTTACTCAAAGCTTAACTAAAATGGGCCTCAGCAGACACATCTCAGATTCAGTTAGCACTAAATGGACGTGTCGATAAATACTCGTATCCCACAGGCATCAACTCTTAGTCCATCATTTTTATTCGAAGTTATTAATTATTTCAGCTACCTACACTAAAAAGTTTTCAAGTCAAGAATAAATTCAAGAAATGAATAAAGTTAGTGGAGTAAGCATTAAATATTATAAAAACATTTAAGTGGCCTCAATTCCAGTTATTTCAATTACTCTCAATTCCATCGCCCGTTGGCCAAACTCATTACTTTTTACTTATTGACAAAATTTAAAAAATCAAAAACATTAGCCCAACCTAGCTTCTCACAACAGTTCGTTTGTGTGAGTATTAATTTTTGTTGCAAATAAGGCGGCTCTCAGATTGAGGCAACAAGCAATAAGCAACTATAGTTACTGTAGCAACTGCCAATAAACAAACAGCAACATTTTTCGTTCGAGCGATATTTAGTTGCTTTGATCAGCGTTGCCAATTTGCTGCAATTGCAGTAGATCTATCGCATTTTCTTTTTTTCAAATTTTAAATCTTCTGCCACCAAATTAAATCTACTGCATTTTTGTAAAAGCTTAAATGAGGAAGCCAAATCCAAAACAGTAGATAAAACACAAACAGAAATACAAGCCAATTTGGGAAACTGAGTTTTCCTGGCTTAAATTGTCGAAGGAAACTGTTTCAGCAAAATATGTCTTTAAACAACAACAGGTCAAATTTAGACGTCGATTCGGAACAAATATTTTCTAGCTTGATGGGGTTTTTCGTGCTGCAATTTTATATCGAGGCTTATCAACAGATAAAAATCGTTTTAATTTTAATGATGAAAGACTGAAACCTCTGAGGTACGTAGATACAAAGTTAGTACCTCGATATTGCCTATTTTAAACTTGTTTTCTTCTTACGATGATGACAAAGAAAAACTTAATACCCAATGAAGATGAACAATATTCCATGTTCATTAATATTAATGCATTTTTCTGTTTTGTTTAAATAGTCGTCTTTATTAATTTCGTATTGTTAATGTTATGTTTTGTAATTTACCTTGGTTTTGTTTGAAAAAAAAATCGACTGCAAAAAAATTCAATCTACTGCATTTTTTAAAGAATTTACTGCGAAAAAATAGTCCAACAGTGGCAACGCTGGCTTTGATGTGAGACCTGAGAGCTCTAATTTATTTCAAAGTAAAATAATTGTGAGCGATAATTTTGCGTGTTTCCTATTGCCAGTTGCTTATTGAATGTTGCCTCAATGTGAGAGCCGACTAAAAGAAACCAAAACACTATCTCCTTAAAAATCTTAATCTAGCTTATCTGAACGTTGTGCTAACAAATTTCTATAAATTTACTTTGTGATCTCAAGTAAATAATTTTTCTCGCTTCTGTCTTTAGTAAACATTACTCCAAAAATGACATGAGTCACTTATGCTGCCGCCATTGCCGGCCGTTGCTGTACATTTCCTTTGTATGCAAAGTATAGTTAAATTTACAAATAAAAAGTAGAGCAATTTATTATTCTAATTAATTTGTTGTATACAACTACAACAATTTTTTTTCACAGCTAATTGTTTATTTAATTTTATTACTGTCCTGATTGTCAATAAAATAACCAACAAATTACAATTTAATGAAATACAGAAAATAAACAAACTAATGACTCTATTAATCTCAAAATTAAATTATTTACAGAATTTGCCTGAACAAAAATGGAGGAAAAATTAATCACCACGATGTATATTGGCCACACAAATGCAAATGGTAAACTGAATGACGAATAGTCTTGCGGAAATCGTGCTCGGTTAATTGTTTATACCAATAGATATACAATAATCCACACTTTCTATACCCCAGCTGGATGAATTATTTTTCTGTTGTGCAAAAGCATACATTAGCGCGCTGATGGTATGAGTGTCTTTCTTTGTATACCAAAGAGTGCATAAATATATAGCGTAGGCGTAAATGAAATCTTGCAACTAGGTGCGAAGACAAATTTTTTGCTATATATGCCATCATCAATAAGGTGATGCTTACATAAACGTCATAGCCAGTCAAACCAATGTGGGTTGACTTATAGTCAGGACAGTGTTAATTTTGAAAAGAGGACCCAGTGGCTCAGTAGTTAGTGTGCTGGACTAAATAAATTAAATATTAAGGCTTTTTCCACTGCGCCTCACCTCACGCGAACGTCTGACAAACATCCGAGAGTATAACTGTTCTGAAAAAAAGCTTCTCAATTTAGCCGTTCGGACTCGGCATAAAATTGTAGGTCCCTTCCTTGTTCTTAGCACGAAATGAAATTGAATCATTATGCGACTCATAAAAGATGGATTTGATTCTCTATCTCTACACTGAATAAATAGATGCTAAAATAACGTCACCAATAGGCTCCCATTTTGTGTCTTCACAAACAGTCGTAAAAGTGCAAAAACATTTGTCCAATCCCGCCCACATTTTAATAAATGCTCTCAACAGTCAATGAACTTGTCTTTACCAAATTTCAAGACTAAAGCGACCTTATATTTCATGAAATAGTGTAATTTTGAGACTTGGGTGTTCAGCGCCATCTATCGGGAATTTTAAATCGTTTAATTCACGTGCCCTTTTCACTTCATAAGAAATATATTTTCTAATAATTTCGAAGTGTCGAGAAACTGTGTTGGCAATGTTTTTACAAAACCTAAGGTTATCTAAAAATTTGAGCTCATTCGGTTTGGTGGTTTTCGAGATATCTCAAATCCCGTAGCTTTCGATTAGTGAAGCATTTTTAAGGTTCCATTTCCATATGGTGGAACCTTATTGCTTTCGCTACGATGTCTGTCCGAATCAACTAAGCCAATTTTTTTTAAATCGATTCAGTGGTTCTAGAGCTTACCCCCTAAAGAGCCTCTTTATATAGTAGGGTGATAGATAAGCTACATTCAGGCACAAATATTAGGGAAAACTATTATAGTAACCTACCTACTTTGTCTACATCTAATAACAGTAGGTACATATTGTAAACTGCAAATTCGCAATTAGGCTACGAATTTGCGAATATTTGTTTACAATTAGCCAGCTACTTGATCAAATTTCGAGGCCCAGCTTGTCAGAGCAATATGGTAACATAAAGAGAGAAAAAATTAATATCACAATTTCTTTACAACTAACCAAAATAAAATTTTGTGCATGACTAGATCGCACGAAACTTGCTGTTTATGCTATAATACTTATATGGGAAGTACCCTTAATTTTAGAGCTAAATTACAAATTCCGAGCGGCAACAGCAGCCTGTGAGTCTGTGGTACTATCTTCTTTAGCGACAGCCAGGCAGAACGCAAAAAGCCATAACTGCACCAGAAATAAAATCGAAGTTTTGTGAAGTGCTGTCGCGAAGAACTCAAGGCTCTTGGTACACAGCAAAAGGTATCGCTCTTCTGGGTTCTGGGACATAAAAAGGCATTCCAGGTAATGAACAAGCTGACGAATTAGCAAGACAAGCTGCTAGGTTCCACATTTCACTTTCACTCGAAATCGGAAATGAATTTTCGTGTACTACATTTCACTGCATTTCGAAAGTGAAATTGTGATTTCGAAAAAATTTCTGAGTTTCCTAATCGCTCGAAATGCAGAATAAACGATTTCATCGGATTTACAATTTCGATTTCACTCGATTTCTGGAACAAAGCTGAAGGTTCGACAGCTGTTTTAGAACGAGCTGATGTCTCTGCTTGAGGCAGGCAGAAAAGGCGAATGATAGATGGGTCTTAAATACTTACATATAATATCACAAGAATGCTATGGCCGTCCTTCAATGAAACCAGAACAGAGAGTATCATACGGAAGAATAGGAAATCATGTCCACCCTCGTAGGAATCATAACAGAGCACAATACTCTGCGGTACCACATGAAGAAAATGTGCTTAACGGAAGAAGAACTTTGTAGAGGCTGCGGTGATGAGGGAGCTCTTGAGGACACAACCAACTTCCTATGTCACTGCCCAGGTCTTCAACAAACCAAGTATAAATTCTTACGGATTCACTTCTAGACGAGGTTTCCATCACACCAATATACAAGAAATGAACTTCGTCAAATCATCAGTATGGTTATAATGGGTAAGGGACAACCTCTTTCCCCTACAGGCATCAAAATGCGTCAGTATATCGACCTGAGTGTTGCACTTCCCCAGCCTACAAAACTAACCTAACCTAAATCCGATTTCGCTTCGGAGTATTAACCAAATGTAGTCAGTAGAAACAAAGTTTGATGCAAATTTGCTCAGGCATTGAGGTTGCAGGAAAGTGTACACACAGGCTTGCCAGACTCACTCTTTTAATTCCATTTTCTTCATAATAACATTAAGACTTTGAGACCGACATTTTTCGAGAAAGAGCTATTTGCCCTTTTAAGAGGAAGTAAAATAAGCTACAAGCTAGTAAAATGAGTCGGTAATACAGTATGAGTGAGGGAGGGCCGGTGCTAAAAGAAGCGAGTGTAAGGGTTGGTCTTAGTTTTCGGGATTTTTTTGATTTTCTTATTCTGAAATTTCTACAAGTGATATGCTTGCAAAATGCTACTCCGAACAATAGAGACTTACATACTTTGTCTTTATTTTACAACACTGCCTGCCACCGACATGGTATTGTCTATTCGCCAACAAATTGTCACTCAAATTGATTCGATTGTCACATAACTCTCCGACTTTATTTATAACTGATTCCGACAATAGCAAACTTTTTCGAATAGAAAGCCTTATAATGAGCCATAATTTTGATGCGTGGAATCAAAAAATGTCAATATAAGCTGATACAGTCAACCAAATGTTTGTGAATGCAGCTGAACGAAAAATGTTACGTATACGCCAGAGGGTACGACAAATTTTTTTTCTTCTTTTCCTTGGGAGGTGGTTTATTTTTTCAATTAAGCCGATGGAGTCGTGTAGTCTGAGATTCCTGTTACCAACATAGAAGTGGTTTTACATCGTGAACTTCCTTGCACAGCTTTGTTTGCAATTTCAGTATAGCAAGAACATCACATCAGAATACGAATGTTAAATTAATGGTCGTAACTCATAGCTATACAAAACATCGTTGGCCTAAACGTAGCTTAAGCCCTTGTTTTTGATCCAGCTATTCCCATCGGAAATTGTGATCGCTTAAAATTGAACCGCATATCGATAGGACTTATCTGATTCGAGGCAAATTTTGCGTCCCAAGAGTACTTCCATTATAGAGCCGATCTGGATCCAAGTTCTATAATAGAATTATTATCGGCGATCCTAGGCTCTCTGAAATTACGCCAGATCTTTTCTTGGAAAAAACGCCAGAAAATGTTCTATACAAAAGTCTGACCTTTTTCCTATAGGAAGAAAAGCCAGAATTTTCTGGCTATCTATCCGAAATTTCTGGTCTTTTTTCCTAAAGGTTTTGGAAATTGTTTGAAAACATCCCACAAACAATATTCTTTTTTTTTTGGAAAAAATGCCAGAAAATTTTTCATACAAAAGTCTGGTTTTCTTTCCTAGGAAAAAAGGGCTGACTTTTCTGGCAATCTTTCCAGAATCTCAGACATTTTTTCCAAAAAGTTTTCTGGCGTTTTTTCTATTTTTCTTTCTCCACACTTGTCTGGCCTAATTTCCAACGTTTCTGGCGTATTTTCAAAACAATGTTCTGGTGCTTTTTCCAATTTCGACCAAATAAAAATTTTCTGTCGTTTTTTCCATAAAAATAATTCTGGCGTAATTTCCGGGAGCCGAAAAAACAGTGCCATAAAATAAAGTCTTATGCATAAAGGTACAAAACGTAATTTTGGACTTTATTGCACTTCTGAATAAAATGAAAAAACCTCCCACCCACTCCAAATCCCACTGTCACCCCAAGCAGGGGCTTGCATACATATTTCTACTTGCGGTGACTGTAGGATTTGGAGTGGGTGCGAGCTTTTTTGTATGTGAAGTTCGATAAATTTCAAATAAAAAACATTTTCTGACCTTTGTTCCAAAATTAGTTTGGATATTAGGGCAGAATACGAGTTGCCTATGTTTATAGTCTGGCTTAATTTCTATTTTACTTTCTGGTGCTTTCTCCACATCTGTCTGGTATAATTTCCTAATTTCTGGCATATTTTCCAAACAAAATTCTGAAATTTCTTCCAAATTCGAAAGCAAAAACAATTTCTGGCATTTTTTCCACAAAAAAAAAACATATTTTCTTCTGGCGTAATTTCCGGGAGTCGCGATCCTATATTTAAATTAAGCAATTGTGTGAACAGTCCTATCGGCTCTGCTAAACTAGTTGGCTATCGGCTCTTTCACTATTACCTTGTCAACCAGTTTAAATATTTTTTTTATATTGTTGCTGTTTCTATTGGCCGTGGTTCGTGGTTTAGTCGTCAGTGTGTTGCTCTTAGGCCCACAAAAAAAAACAGAAATAACATCTTAAACTTTTTCCACTGCGCCACGAGTATAACTGTCCTTCATCTAAAAATTGGCGTACCCACTATTCTTCTTATCAGTAGATTTCAAATAAATCAGCGCGTTGGCCTGTGTAAAAATCGTCAATGTTTGCATTGTCAAATTCACTTTAACCTTTTACTATTTTTGACGTCTAAACATCTGTCATGTTTCTTCAAATTCATAGACGCAAACATTTTAAAATATTTACCTAAGCTACCTTTAGGGTGTTGCTATTCGCACGTTGTTCGGGCCACAAACACGACTACGTAACGAAATGTCAAAGTTTATATTGCGTCAAGTTGGGGTATGTGGCTCGCTACGCTCGCGGCAAAGACCCTAAACTCCAGTATAATCATTTTCGGACATTATGCCGTACGTTTGGGATCCCACTTTTATATTTATAAAGAGTTTTTTTTTTAAATGAAAATAGGATTACGTTACGTTGATTACGTAGTCGTGTCCCGAACATCGGTAAACGTCAGTTCAGTACAAAACCTGTAAAAATGAACTTGCGAATAGCCACTTCGTTCCGTTTAATTTGTCTCGAAATCCACGAACTATCATTTTATTTTCGCTCTCAATTTTCTAACCGTTCCGTGGACGTCATTTGAAATCTGTGACAAATTCAATACAGTCGGCCATTTTGTATCAAGAAATTATTAGATGCGTTTGTGTTATTAGGTCTTTTCGTGTTCTTTTTCGCTCTATTGATGCCCGAGCGGCACATTTTCATGAATTCAATTAAAACAGATCACAATAACAATGTTATTTGAGTATCATTGGCATTAACAATGCAAGTGAGTCTCAATATTATTAATAATAAATAGTTGTATACACTCTTATGTTGTTTTCGGTTGGTTGTCCAGAACCGTCCGGAAGAACTCTCCGCGATTCTGAATTCAAATCCAGAAGCAAATTTTCCTTCTTTTCAGTAGAAGAACTGTCAGTTGAGTGTCAATCGAACGCTTTCAGAAGCGTTCGGATTGCTTCCGAAGAAACTTCATGAAGAGCAAATAATTCGTATTAAACTTTCTCTCCGTTGTAAATTTGAATTTCCCAACTGACAACTGGTAATTCTGTTAGTATTTCAAATTTTGACTTTTAAACTTTGTGTCAGTGTCAAATGTAACATTAAAATATTATTTCAATCTAATTTCAAAGAAAGCTTTTATTCTATTTTTGACGTTTAAATGTGTCACGTGATGACATTTAAATCTCATCTTCTTATTTATTTTATTTATTAAACAGTTTCATGTTAAGACCCCATTACTAAATTAGTACTCAATCAATTCCAACTGACACATCACCTCTTGATAAACTTCCTCAATGCAAACAGACGCGACATACCTACCCACTCGGTGACTTTCATTCACAACGCAATTGCATGCTATAAGTCGTTTATGACGTTTACATCGTCTGATGCGCGATATGACATTGAATGTGCAATCGATCCGTTTTTTTTTTTTAATTCGTGCAACAAAAGCTTTTCAATTTTTTCGCAAACTCATATTCACGCTCACACATAGATGTATAATAAATTAAATTCAATATGGTATTTCTAAGTTTAAATGAAAACAAAATCAACCAACAAATACGCATAATTAATGACTTTGACTTGTTTTCTGACAGACGGCGACAACTCGCATGTAACCAGCATATATCTCACCAAATTTATCATACACACACACACATCAAATATTAGTGGCAATTCATTCGCCACTTGTTTCACGCATATGATGAAATCAGCTCAAGCTCAAGGATATCTGAGAGCACCATTGAAAACATAAAAAAAACCCTCTCGTCAAGTTTAATGTCGGCTATAATAGTGGGGGGGACAGCAACCGTCAAAAAGGAAAGCTTCTATGGGTTGTCGGTTGTACGAAATACCATGAGGGCTAACAATAGATTTATAAATTTAATCGAATGCCCTTCGCACACACATGATAATTTGTCGCAATAGGGGTAAACGCCATTTTTTTGAACAACTGTCAAACGTCAATACGTTTATAGTGTACGACTATCGCTACCCTTGTGACTGGGAACTGTCACTTCAGTTCGAAACTATTTATAAACTCTCGAGTAGCATTTGTACTGAACCGGCCTCCAACAAGTACACACATTCGTTTACTTATCTTGCTCTCCGAAGTCTACAATGTCGCTCACGGCTCGTTCGTAGTTCGTACAGTGTTTCTCTACACACAAGTGGCGCGCACTGTTGTCAGTCAGTGTATACGTAAGCTGAACTTCAATAGCAGGCCAGGGTTGCTCGACATTGAGTTCAAAATGGGCACACGAACACCACATTGCCGGAGCTTTATACCCGTTATCGGGGGGGAAAAAGCACCGCCGTGCGTCGTGTAAAATTTTGCACCTCCCCCACTACGGTGCTGCCGCAAATTAGACAGCAGCGACCGACGTTTATCTTGACAAAAAAAAAACCTACTACGCGTTGCGATTGTGATGGTAACGCTCTTGTTGTTAGTGCGTTCGTTTGAAGCTTTTTCTTGATGTGAGCTTCTCTCAGCCAATGTCGATCGGCGGCAAAGGTACGCGCGGTGACGCTGACGACAGCGATCGCAAAATTGCGGAAAAATTCGCAAAAAATGCAAAAGCGTGGGAGTGCGCGCTTGTTTTTTTATTTTCGCCAAAGCTCCGTACTTTGACTGCGTAAATTCGTTGCAAAAACATGTCAGCTAAATTTCTAATGTGTAGTTGTAACCCTGGGCGGACCTGACCTTCGAATAGATTTATACATTTCGTAGGCATGTGCCTGTGTGCGTTGCGAAATATAATGAACACGATTAATGAATCGGATTGGGTTGGCGTGTAGTACAGAGCGTATAGCATATACTAGAGCGGACTTTCAATGATTTTTTCATCACGAGAAGCTTGACGTCCGACGAGAAGCGTACATTTTCACAAATAACAGCGCATTCTGGCGTTCTAGAGTGATTATCATGGCCAATGTCTAGGTCGCAGAGCGACTTTACAAAACAATCAATACATTTGACCGTGAGTGAGTTCGCGCATATACATGCATGCTGCATGCAGCAAAAGTTTGCATCGTGCAAAAAAATACTTCGAGATACTGGTTGTACGACACGAACATGACTTTTTTGTTTGTGAATGATTGGCTGTGCTCAGCAGTGCTGCTCTGCTCCTTTGGGTAACTGTCATCACCTGAAACCAGATAATGGGCAAAAAAAAGAACTTTGGTACCCACTATCGCATCGCATTGCAAAACGTAAACATACTCAATACTCATGCCCAGTATATCGGCTGCGGGCATGTGTGTGCGTTGCGTATACACAAATCTATACGTATCTATAGAGTGCCAAAAAAATTAGGTGACCTACTTTTGGTGCCGCGATGATTATGTCATAATGTGTATTCGTCGTCGTCGTCGCGCTCGTTGTTGTGTTTCTATTTCGCTATTTGGTTATATACATATGAGGACTGTTTATTGTTGTAGTGGGTATATTTGGACTATCAAATTAGCAAGCTTTCCAGCTGTGCGCAGATCATAAAGACGAAAGGTTTAATCTTTTGACGCGCGAAATAGCTAGCCTCATCAAAATGATGTGTGGTCGGTTGATGGTTTTTTTTTTGTTTCTATTTTTTGTGTGCTAAACTGTGTCACTATTAATTTGCTATTCAATGAAATTGTTTTACATAAGAAAAAAAAGATGAGCGCAAAAAAAAAAGGTCAAGGTGCAGTGAGATGCCAAATTGTCTTTGAATGTGGGCCGGTTATGATGAGATATTGCAACGAATTTTTGGCGTAGGTATGCAGATTCGATTTCGATTTTATTCACACGCGCTAAATGATGTAACAAAAGTGTCAATGTCACTGTATATACAATATTAGACGACGCGACGCGACGTCTGCTTCTATTGCCAAACGCATGACCATAGTATAGGGAAAGTATGAGTAGCGATACCTACATTTTCGCGTCACATATGGACAAATTTCACAACACAGTGTGACATATAAAGTACGTTGTTGTAAAGGTTTAGTTACATCAAATTACATCAAATTTTGTATTTCGCTTTTAGGTCAAAAACCAATGAAACGACTTTTAACGAACGCAAGTTCATGCACTCGCCATTGATTTGGGCTATATAAATTTACCCGAACACGATCTTAAAACTGCCAATTTTGACTACAAATTTGAACGATACGTACTAATGAACTGATCGAAAATAACAACGGAACCAATTTCATGCATTTACCATCGGTTTTCACCGTCAATATTGACGGTTACGCGTCACGATCATAGTGTGAACTGATCCAAAATATCAACGGAAATAATTTCATGCATCCCACAATCAATTCTGAACACAAATTTTGACGATCATGATCAGAATACTGTGAGCTAATAGAAAACATCAGTGAAAACGAGTTCATTTTGACCAACAAATTGGCCTGGAACGATCAGAATAATATGAGCTGATCGAAGAAATCAACGAAAACAGTCTCACATACCGCAGAAGGGATTCTGAAAATCAATTTTGACGTTCAATATCTACTGTAACCTAGCAAAACTGTCAAATTTATATATGTTTTACCATAAATTTTAGTGATCGCCATCAAGTTTGTCAATGGCTGTCAGATTTTAAATGATCGCAACAAATCTAGATGATCGCAAAGAAAAATGTTTGTAAAGTAAAGAGTGTTTTTTAGGGGTTCGGTTTTTAGACCCGTAACACTGTTTTTATAGATTGTCAACTTTACAGTTGAAAGTTGATTCGTGGTTAGTACGTTTTGCCATTTTACGACGAATAGATTAACGCCAGAACAACGCGTGGAAATTGTGCAAACTTTTTTTGAAACCCATGGTTCGGTTTGTCAAAATTATCGTGCGCTACGTCCATTTTACGGTCGACATAATCGTCCATCTGAGCAAGTTATACGGAACACGATGAAACGTTTTCGCACCACGTACAATCTAGTGGATAATACGCATCCCCAAAGACGACAATCAGAAGAAGTTATTGCATTAGTGGAGTGCAGTGTTGAGGAGAATCCGAATGATTGGAGCTATGCCCATATCCAGTTTCTGGAAGATTTTACGGAAAGATCTCATTCCTCAGTTGAATGCCATTGATGTGTCAGAGTTTTGGTTTCAAAAAGATGGCGCATCATGCCACACGACGCGCGACACCATCAATTTATTGCGGGAAACATTTGCTGAGAGCATAATTTCGCGTAATGGACCTGTGAACTGGCCTCCACGATCGTGTGATCTCAAACCTTTAGATTACTTTCTTTGGCGATACATATGTGAATATTTACTAGTCTGCGCCGATAAACCTGAGTCGTTGGAAGATTTGAAAGTCAACATCCCCAGTTGCTCGATAAAATTGTCAAAAATTGGACTTCACGAGTGCGTTTAATTCGAAGTAGACATGGCGCGCATATTCACGAAATCATTTTTTAAACAGCAATGGCATACAATTATCCATTAAATAAAGCAAATATCATAGACATTAACATTACCTTCGAGTGTTTTATTTCATATTGATTTTGTATACCTCTAAAAAAAACCGTAACTGACAGAATATTTTGTGATTATTTCTGTCATCTGGCGTTTCAATATTTACACCAATAAATGTGATCTCAATGTCAGTTTGTGTCATACTCTCAATGATTTCACCAATGAATAACCTTTGTTTTAATTTGTGAGAACTGTCAACGGACTTATAGCATTTCAGAAAAATTAAGCGCTTTAGCTAACTAAACGGCTTTAAGTGACCGAAATATAACTCGCACTCACAAATAGGGAACGTTTATTTGACTTTGACGCTATTACATTATGGTACTTACATCCAGTTTTACAGTGAAAGTTTTAACTGAACCTAAACTTGAGTTTAAATTTGTAGTTCAACTCGTCCGATTTCACAATGTAATCTGAACTTCAGTTCAATTGAACTTAGCTTAAGTAAATGAATTAATGAATAGAATCTGGCAGTATTGCGTCGGTGCTCAGCTTTTCTAGAACTTTTCTAAAATCGTTGCTTGTCTTTTTTTTAAAAGAACACGCAAAAAAACGTCAAATATTTGTCTTTTTGACAATCGGCAGCTTAAACTAAAGAAAAACTGAATTAATTGTTGAGCTGAAGTTTAAACTAAAAGTTATACATCTATTTCCATTTTTTTTTTTTAATTCACCGTGCACAGTGAGTGGTCTTAAGACACCAAGTGACAAAGACTGCCATACATTTTCAACAGAAACAGAATAATTTAAATTGGCTGTTTGAGGACAGAACGTAAACAAGTCAATATTGATTATTTATGTTGCTGTCAGCGACAGAAATGCCAATTTATCGTGGGAGGAAGGTTTTTTTTCAGCATCTGTCATCTGGCTGCCTGCTTTAGGTAGTTTGAGTTGCAAATTTGACTGCTAGACGAAGCCTAGTGGACATAATTTCATGAAAGTGTTTGACAGAATAGACGCCAGCCATGTTTTTCTGGATATGTTTCAGTTTTTTGTGTAGCTGAGCGAACAAAGTAAACAAAACCAGAATTTACTACAGAACGAAACAGCCTTCTATTTCAGTTTCTGTTTTTTGTCACTTGGTGTCTTTACTGAACACACCTTTTAATTGACAAATTTGTAGATTTGTAGATTGATCTGTATAATACTTTTATATTTGGAATCAAAATTACAAATTGATTTTAAACAATATCTAACTGGACCTTGTTATAGATTTTACTCTAGAGGTTTCTTTAACTGAATTATAATTAACGTCGTCGTGCGTCCGGTATTTCATCATCAATTTGACTACTTGTCTACTCTTATTGCAAACTAAAAAAAACAGCCGGGGATTACACAAGTCAAAAAAAAAAAACTAAACTAAAAAACTAAGCCCGCTTATCGTATTTGTACGAGTAAGCTTGGAGTTTGTTTACATTTTTCAATACCTACGTATTTTATTTAAAAATAAAATGTCAGGCGACATTTTTACGCTTTGTATTTTGACGATTGGAAATTTCGTTGTGTGCGGTTTAATACGCCTATCGTTATCGGTGCTGCACGGCAAATTCATGATGTGACGATGACGATACGAGTCGTGTGCGGAAGGCCTAAAACAGCAATCAGTTGAGGAAAGAACATCACTTGTCAAAATGGTTATGATGGAATAAATGATGGAGGAAATAAAATTCAAAACGAACAGAGCTATTGAAATATCAAGTATCAAAATTGTCATAATAGAAATTGGCCGCATTCAAGAATCTAGTCATCACAAGTCGACTTGAATTATCTGAAATCAAATTTACTTGAACGAGAAAACTAACTTGAATTGTCAATATGAAATTAGAGAGCTGTCAGACTTACTAAACTAGATTCTAGAACGCCCTTATTGTATCCGCGCGTTTGAAACTGATTTGCAGCTTTAGGTATCTAAATGCCTGTAAATATATAAATGTGGTGTAATTGACTAAAACTGTTTAGAAACTAATATAAAGACATTGTTGAACTAGCTGAGATATGCAGTATCTTACTAAATTCAGTCCTGTGTAGGAAAACCGACTTTACGACCTAAATAATGGGTTTGCATTTGCATGTTTTCCTTTGTAACAAAAATGTCTGTTGAAAACGTCCCAAAAAAGTAAGCGTGTCAAAAAATAGTCCCTATCGTTGGGAAATTTTACGGACATTTCGTAGTGACTTCTTTCTAGTATGTTAGTTTTTGTAGTAGTTGTGTAGGTATTATTTTTAAAAACAACTTTTTTTCTTCACAAAAAGCCGTAGTGCTCAAGATCTATAAATAGTTTCTCCGAAATATTTCTGACAACCAAAAGTCATAATTAACACTGTTTTCTAAATAAATGTTTAAAAATTATGCGTTATATTATGCTTTTGCAAAAATGTAGTGCTTCACTTGAAAATGTCAAAAACAATTTCGTTTGTCAAAGTGACACTCAATCAAAGAAGATGAAAATGCTGACAGCTATTATAGTAATATTAATAACCTCAAAATTTTTAATTTACAGAGCCCTCAAACCCAAACGTATCAACCTCTCTTTCTTTTTTCTTGCTTCTCGTTCTCATAGCAAATTCGTAGACGCCACTTTGATGAACGCTTAATTTATTCTCATTCTCCCAGATATATACATTTTTTTACAAAAATCATGATTTTTGATTTCAGTAAAAAATAAACAGGATATACAAAAATATACAAAATTATAAATTCGAGACCCCTACAGTCTCATTAAAGTGTTTCTTGCTGGGAATTATTATTCGAATCAGTTAGACTAAATCAGGTGTAGGTATGCAGAATAGGTACATAGCAACATCACGATTTAAAAAAAAAAATAAAATAATAATTTTCGAGGCCAATAAACGCATTTGCATTTTTTGCTCATTCATCTAGTTTATGCACATAAAACTTACTGCAAGGCGGAAGTAACTAACAAAAATCCTTACGCACTAATAAAAAAAAATGCTTGATCAGATATTGATAATTTAAAAATGTATTCACACTTGGAGATAATTTTAAATGCAGTTGAAATTGAAAAACTAAAACAATATATTCACAATCGCATTTGCCAAAGCTATAATATTTTTTCTTTTAACAAAATCTAAATTTCCCTAAATGCAAATTTATTTATTACTAATTATAAAAACAAAAAAAAATTGTTTCTCTTTCATTTATTTATGAAAACTATGAATAATTAAATTTGCAGGATTACAGCACGCCTGTCGATATAATAATAAATATCGCTAAGAACATTCTTACCGATTAATCATTGCAGTATGTATGCATTCATAAAAATAACCATGAAAGTTTACAGTTTATTTTGCTTGGCTGTGTGTGGCCTAATCCATTGCGTTTGAGAATCAAAAGTGTAATACAGCACGCATAAAATTACGTGCGTGCTTTTTTGCTTAAAACAAAATTTATTCATTAGACTTGTTGTTGCAGACAACCTTGACGTGGGCAATTGTATAATACAAACTATGATCGTTATTAATAATTGAGGTTATTGTAATAAAATGTAATATTCAATAAGAATGTGTTTACGCAGTAAAATGTTTTTTGAGGGATGTTTTTAAATCATATTTACGATAAGGCGAGGTATTTTTATTGGTATTTGACATTTGTCTGTACCGGTAGACAGTTGTTCGGGGGTGAATATAAAAGGCAAATTAAATTCCACTGTCAAGTAAAGAAAACTAACATTATTACATGTACCTATGTAATTCAGCTTAAGCTGGTTAAATAGAAATAAAGTGGATATTCTTTCACATTTGACACTAGCTAAAGTCTACATAAGTACAGTTCGGCTTAAGCCTTTTTACATTATGGTATCGTAATAGGACTGGTGACACTTTTCAATCTGTACAAAACTGAAATGGACTTTTGTCCAAATTTGGCACTAGCTTAAGTTCATATAAGTTACTTTAATAATTTGGCATTTTTTACAAGGTTTCCTTATGCCTAAATTTTAATAAATTGCTCATCATTTTTTGTTAGTCTTGTTCTAAATGAATTATGTACTGCAATACTTTTATGAGTGTAATCCAACTTAAGTCAACTGTACGATTACCTTGGTATGTATGTCGTGAGCATAATAGGATGAAATATGTTGATGTTGAACGCTTAACAAAACTATAGTTGATAATTTTCCAAAATGTCATAGCTTAAGTCACTTTAGAATTTTGACATTTTGCAATGGCATTCAGAGCAAGTCGTTCCGAGTTTTTTGAGGCCATCCCTGGCAGATAAAGCAGCAGAGGACAACTGACCCCTTAGGTGGTTGTCTGATAGTGGCCATAGCTAAAACATGTAAAATATTGAAAATGCGATATTGTTAAATGAATTTTTCCATAAGCAGGGGGCTTATTCCAAAATGCGCGGCGGATCGCTTTTCATGGCGGATTGGTATTTTTATATTTGCAAAAGTGATAGCTATTCAACTGACCGATTGCTGGCAGATTTATTGCGGATAAAAAATAAACTAAATTCTTGTGACGGGAAAAAGCTGTCAAACTCGGGAAAATAATTTGAAAATTTGAAGTCTAATTGGAAAGAAAACTGGAAAGCACAGTTCGCATTTGAGAATAAGCAAAACCGAAGACGGTCGAAATTGAAGTATCGCTTTCAATACGATCCACCGCGCATTTGGGACTAACCCCCCAGGGCTCATTGCTAAGTGTATTGGCTTTCAGAGGAAGTCGTTCTGAGTATTTTTGAAGACATCGCTGACGGATAAAGTAGCAGAGGATGACTGACCTCATAGGTGGTCGTCTGATGGTATGGCATTAACTGAAGCATGCAGCCGTAGACGTGTCGACGCTCTTTGCATCAGCCAGGGAAAAAGGACACATGGACATTTTGTCAGTTCTCTGTTATTTATACTCGTCAAAAGCTATCCAGTCTTCCAAAATTTTTTCATTCAACCAAATGACACTTCAACTTTATCAAGCAAAAAAAAAAATAAAAACAGTGCCCTGGGGGCAAAAATATTCGGTGCCCATAAAATTTTAGTTTTAAATAACAAAAAAAAAAAAAAACATTTAAAATTAAAACTTGATCTCCGGATAATTATCAGTCATGTTTGCATATACTGGAAATTTGCAAAGCCCTACCTTATCCTCATCCACTATATAATTTTGTATCTTTTACCTTCACCAGCAGTAAGCAGTAAATGCACTTTCTCCAGTGAGAAATGCTTGATTTTGCACAAAATTCGCTTAAGCCGCATGCCGCGCACAATGAACTTAACCTAGCCACAACCACTATAGCACACAGGCGCACAACGAACTTTAAACAAAATCGTGAACTATTGCAACCAAATAGAAATATAAGGATCCTGTGTATACAAATGCCCGCAAGGAGAACTCCAAATGGAAAACAAAGAAATTTGCTTCACCTAAGCCAGGCACAAACAGATGAGATGACTCTATGGCTATGCCATTCTTTGAGCTCGGTTCCATAGACCATAACCAATTGCATCGACACAGCCCGGCCATATAGAAATCGAACAAAACTAAATGAAACACCCGCTATAACGTGCAGAGCTCGCTTTGAATTGTATCTATACGGGGCTAAGTGCACGATCAGTGGGGCTGCCAAATATCACCGCCGTGTCGATCGCCTCACCAGAAAGGAGCAAATGGAAGGCGATTCCCCGAAGTGTATACTGCAACGAGTATCGCGAATACTCCCCACGATGAAATTTCTCCCCAGATCGCGCGAACATTTGTTTTGCATTTGATTTATGAAGGGGCAGGAGGGGGGGGCAACAACATTAGACGAAAATGTTTGACTTAGAGCGTTAGGCGGGGCAGGAAAATGGCGACGCGATGGTATTTCATTTTTGCAAAAGTTATATACGAACCAAACAAAAGTTGACGCGCAAACAAAAGTGAACCCAAGTGAAAGAGAAACTCTTTCTTGTTCTGGGCTTCGTGACAGCAATTTTCATCAGTCAGAGCGCGCACAATGGAAACGGTCGTCGATGATGGCTATGGAGTGTTAACACTGCTATAGGTTTGCTGATGGGAGAGGGGAGATTTTTGGACTTTTTATTTTTCGGTGTTTGATGTTTTGACTTTTACATTTTTAAGCCGAAAGTAGTAAATGAGTATGCAACGTGCACAAGTTCAAGGCCGTGAAGAAGACGAAAGTTCGATGTTACAGTCGTTAAGGCTTTAGATTTGAGGGTGGAAAGTTTGACATTGGTTTGCATTGCATACATTAATTAAATCAGTTTATTTATTCCGGCAGTATCGGTTTTTTCATGTTTACGTTGACAAACACGTCTGACAGTTGGAACGGGAAATAATGCAAGAAAAACGGAAGCCAATCGAAGTATTTTTTTTTTACCACTAAGTTCGGTGACATTTTGTCACTTAAGTGTGAAATGGATTTAAGTAAACATGACCAAAATGTTGATACTTTTTATCTACAGTGATGCCAAAACAAGATTAATTGTTGGTTATCACTTAACTTGATTTTGACCAGTTTGTAGTTGATGATGGTTGGATTTCACCAGGAGTATTTGCCGTCTTCTTAGGTGTAACCGGAACAAAATGAATCGTTAAAATGTCAACTATTTTATTGCCATTTTGCTATTATTGTCGCACTTGGTTTAATTGTGGATTGATTTACTATGTATAACTCTTGTAACTTTTAGATCGTCTTAATTTATATATAGCAACGTTCATTAAAAATAGAGGAAACATTTTTACAAACCTTTTATCGATTCTATAATGTCACCGGTTGACTTATCCCTATAGAACACAGTTATTTAATGAACAATAAAACATTTTAACTTTAACAGTCTTTAATTCTAAACTATACGCAGAAAATGGAGTTTTATAAATTAGTTGATTTGGCAGCATTGAATTTGAAATTCAGTCAGCGATGTCTATGAGAACAATAAAGAGGTAACAAATTTGTCATAATGTTGAACAGAATTGCGAAGGTGTGTTCTGTTTCATTCGCACTTCTGTGCGTGGAATTTCTGTATCTGATTTGGTCATCAAAATAGTTAAATTAAACATTTGAGCCTAGCATGGTGGTAGCGCTTAAATTGGTTTTAAAATTTCTCCAAAGATAAGGAATTGTTTCATTTAATAAAACATTTTTGCTAACAAACATTTTTTAGACTACAGAAACCTACATCATTTTTCAGCTTGCGTGACAATTTCGCGGTACAGTTGCATAAGCTAAGTTTTAGCAAATCAAGATCGTATTTAGAGTCGCTCAAACATTGTTATTTACAACGATCGCAAGTAAACCCTCTTTGACCGGTCGAAAAGGACACATGATGGAAAACGGGGTTAATTGAAAAATGCTTCAGAACATTGTTAGTGCAAGTATTTGGCATCACTATTTGTTATTTCTAAACTGCACCGAGATAAAAGGCAACGGACGAGAAACTGTTTGTGTCATGAAGTTGTGAACAAAATTTTTTTTTCGTTTTTTGCTTAATGCGGTCTGACCGATTTCTGACACCTTACGAAATGGCAAAGTCGAAAATGTATGTCAAAAAGTATTGCGATGTAAAATACATTTACGCAAAACATCAATATAAATATCAAAATTAATACAGAGAATTACAATTTTGACACATCTGGAAAAAAAAGAAGGTTCTAAAGCACATTGGCTTTAAACAATTGTGTCTAGTGATTTAAAAGGAAAACCGCGTGAGTATTGTCAGAAAATTGTTGAAGTTTGATTCACTGACCTTACTAGTATCTACATTTTTATAAACATGTATTTTTAAAACATTTTCAAGCAGCGTAATGCATTAGGAACAGATATACCAACAAATTTATGTAAGCGCAAACAAAAATTTTGACAGATCAGAGTCCTAATCCGAATATTTTTCGACTGTTTTCATTGTCAGCCCTAGGCACTTAGGCCCCCTTTAAAGCTATCAGTAAAATGCAACCGAAATCCTTAGTTGAAATTCTTAGTCAAGAATTTCTAGACTTCCTAATAAGTTGACGTTAATTTTTATCAATATGGATCTGGGGAACTCAGTTTGACGTTTCTATTGGGTTAAAGAAGAGCATGGAAGAGCGCGCGCAGTTTAATATTTTTTCGATTACCCTGGCACCAATCAGAAACTCAGACCCCAGAAGAATAAAGAATACAATTGTCAATAAGTAACATATCGACAATTCATGTTAGTTTTCGCGTTCAGGTAAATTTGAATTCTGGCATCTAGCACAAATGATAAGATGTGAACCCTATCGAGGTATCCGTTTGGAAGAAAATCCGAAACGAAAGTCAAATTTCTTTGGAACTCAAATTGAGTTCGATATATCCGTTTCGAAACAGAATCAATGAAGTATTTAAACGTCTCATTTGACATTTCCATAACTGAAAAATTGTTCGCAGTAATTTTTTGTCGGAGAATTTTGGAAGAAATTTGCCGCGTAGCTGTCAAAAGTTAATGACATAACGCGGCGAAAGTGCGCTACATATCCTCGGAAAATTTCTCCGAAAGTGAATCGAAACGGATACCTCGAATGGAATATCTCCGATTTTGTACAAATCGGAGAAAATTCGGTTCCGAACGGATACCGCAAATTATGTATACAAAACAGCGTTTGAATAGCCTTTATTTGTACTGGAACCATCTTTGTTTTTCGGTAAGAATAGTAAGCTTTCGATGTCTTTTTACTTTGTCATTTCTGTGGACATTAGTTCCACCAAAAACTGCGGATGTACATTCATTGGACTCTTTTTGAATGTTTGTCAACCTCTACATCTTGTAGCAGCTTCATTTTAATTGAATCTCCATGTGATAGGAATTCCAGAACTTTCGAAGCCCATTATCATTGGCGCGTATTTTTCCGGAAGACCAGCTAATAAAAGGGTTCCTACCCATTCTTCAGAAATGTCCATACTAATGCCTCGTAGTTTATGAGCTGTTGTGATTATTTTATTTACGTAATCATCAACAGATTCGCATTTGTTTTAAAGAGGTTATGATCAGCCTCCAACCTTACGACTTAGAGCATTATCCATAAAAGCAGTTTTCAATGAATCCCAAAACTGCTTTGCCGCGGTCGCATTCCTGATATGTACCTACATAATTTTTTATTGGGTCAATAAGAAGAATACTTTTTGCCTTTGGCTTGGAGATTTTCTTTACGTCCAGCACTTCCAGTTCCAAGAACACAATTCCTGAGATCTTCAAGCTGTCCAACCACGTTTGACAAGCAAAGCTCCAATTATCATAGTTTTCTCGTCCTTTTGATCTCTCCACCATTGGAATATTGGCCATTTTATAACCGAAGACAAAAAAAATCAGCTAACGAAAATTCGGGACAAGATAAAAAATTATAAAATTTCGCATATATTTATAATTGAAATGCAATTAAACCGTGTGCCCTGGGCCCATGACCTGTTAATTTATAAAGATTATGGAAGACGCTTAGTTGTAAGGTCAGTTAAGTATGAATAATAGTATAATGAAGTAAATTTTATTAAAAACTAGAAAGACATGAAAAGCTCTAGATTGCTTGAATACAATAATAGTTTTCTAAGTGAATACTAGAACTCCAGCAGGTTCAGATTAGCGAGGCATTACTGATAAAATATGCCGATTTTGGATTTCAAGGTTGGCAAAAATTGCAAAGCAATGTTTTAATTCCAAAATAAAATGTTAACTAGTTTGATATTAATTTGGCATGCTGGTACTGTTAGTCATCTAGCGTTTAGTGGAACGCCGTCTTTATCATAGGTAAATATATTTCTGTAATTTTTTGCAGCCCTAAAACAAATGGCATGAGCTTGTCAATAAGTTTCGATTTCCAAATAATTGTAAAAACAAATTCAATAAGGTAGTTTAACCTGGTGTACATTTGTAAGACAACATTTTAGCCAAAAATATCGTTAAAAATATTTTTTTTATATTTTATTTTAATAAATAGGAAATATTAAATCAAATAAAAATGTCGATTATATTTCGCTCTTTGTGAATAGTACCTAACTGGTTCATCCAATTTTAAAAAAATAAAGATCAAAATTAATGTCGTTTTCGGTTGGTTGTCCAGAACCGTTCGGAAGAACTCCCCGCGATTCTGAATTTAAATCCAGAAGCAAATTTCTCTTCTTTTCAGTAGAAGAACTGTCAGTTGAGTGCCAATCGAATCGCTTTCAGAATCGAAAACGACATAAGTATGCTTAACGATTCTTCCTTATCTGCTGTCACAAAAACATGTTGGTCTGAGCGTATCTCAACTTAGCCAAGACAGCTACCGTACATTACCTTTCATTTTGAAATGACGTGCTATATAAGATCTTAAATCAGATGATCATTCATTGGTCAGCCATGATAACCCTATAATCAAATATGATATGAATATAGCGACGATGATGATGATGATTAATATGAGTATTATTATTACCAGTGCTACCAACTTGCCAATATATTATTGTGTTCACTTAACGCAGCGCAAACATTATGAATTTCATAGAATTTTATGGGCCTAATTATTTTTTCAACTTACTATTAATCTGTCTAAAAATTAATTTCAAGTTTACACTGATGTATTGATTTGCAAATAAAAACTGACAGCATTTTCAGATGCTGCACATTGTTGCCTAGTATTAAAAAAAAAAAATCCAAACTAACTACCAAAAGCAGTAATAAGTAACTACTCGCATTTTTGTTCCCACTAGCCAGATTCGGATAGCCAAACAATACTATAAGCTGAAACTAATCTAATCTAATCTAGGTCGCTCATTATTTTGAAAGGTAATTAAATTATCTCGGCACCTTAAGTGACTCACAAAAGACGAAAATCTCTGATACAGTCATTCCAAATTCAAACGACAAAATAATGTCAATAAATTTGCCAATATTTTTTTTCTTGTAATAGCCACAATTTAATTTAATGCCAGCTGTTGTTTAATTGCTTAAAATTGCATAAAAACACTTTTCCCATTTCAGGCCACTAGAACGATGTCAGTCGTCAGTCCCGAAAAAAAAGCATCGGGAACATAACCGTATTGCATTTTTAGAACGAACCGCGACTTCGCCCTAGTCAGCAACAACCTGATGAGTGTTAACAAATTAATGGAGAGCACTAACAAAAATTGAAATGATTGCAAAGTTCCCCCCGGTCAAATTTCAATGGAATCGATTCGACGACTTTAATTAGGTTTGCCAAAAACTAAAGTAGCACAGGCCCAATTTTTTTTTTTGTTCATTTATTCGTACCACCAATACTCTTTGGAAGCGATTACGTTGTTTGTTGTATTTAATTTATTATTTGTTGTAGCTATAGGTATTTAATTTCTTTGCTTGCGCAGCAGTTTAGCTCAAGGTTACCTGATATGATAGTTGGCTTAATCTGATTAAAGCTATTTTTTAGAGTTTTTTTTTTTTTTTTGTTTTTGTATATATTCATTTGTTTGTATTTTCTCTTCATATATGATGGTGAATATTTTTGGATTAGTAGGTATTGATTGAAATTAGTTTTGAAGGTTGGATGGAAATTGTTGTTTTTTTTTTTTCTGAATTTAGCCAAAGACATTTCACAAAATATTTAGTTACCTATATATTTATTAATACATTCAGATGAAAAAAGAAAAAAAAATATTTAAATAAAACAAAATTTACGACAGCCTTCGTTGGTACCTATATTTAAAAAAAAAACGGACATTCACCGGATAATATATAATTGTGATGATGATGGTATTTCGCTGCGTTGTGTATTGCAATGCGAATGCGAATACGAATCATGACTTTACAAAGTCAAGGTGGTACATTTTCAGGGATGCGTAAGCGTATGAGTGGTGCAATAATTGTTGTTGAAGGAGGCGAACAACTTAACAGCGGAAGTGTAGATTTTTTTTGTGTGAGGAGCTACTTAAGTGGTTGCGGGAAATTAAAATTAAGGTGGACTTGATGGGGCAAAATTGAAAACTAAATATAATTTAAAATAAACTACATGATGGTTTGCGTAGATTAATCTGGAAAAAGAAATAGCTCCATAAATAAATAAAAGATATCTTTACACTGTGAGGTATAAAAGAAGAAGAAGGAGTACTTTATTGAAACATTTTACAAAAGAGTGCTGCCAATCTTTGCTTTTAATACCAACACTCTACAGCTTCCCAAGCAATTTTTAAGTAAAACTCATATGACGTAAATTGACCCAAAATATTTGCAAACCCAAGTAGCGAAGTTGTATTGATAAGTGCACTCAATTAGTAGATAAATTTGGAATGTAAATTGTCAATTGATATGCTTTTGGTGATAAGATGGAGGATGAAGATATACATCTAAAGGCCGTTGCCTATTTGGAAAGCTAATTTTGATCAATATTCACGATCAGTAGACCAACCAATTTAAACTTAAATTGACCCAGATTAAAGTGTTAAAAAACAGTCCATTCGAGTACACGCTTTGAATCGATACAAATCGATTAAAATTTGCAAAGTAACGAGTAGTTTCCCACTCAAATTGTCAAATTAAAAAAGTTGACAGATAGGCAAAACTTGACTTGAGAGGCTACTGTAATAGGATTAGTGGACCAAGCGTTCGATTGATCTTGGATTGGTTTTTTGCTCGTTTTTTGACACAAGCTTAAGTTTACATTAGGGAAGATTATAAAAAATATTGATATAGTTTGATTTTAACGAAATATTTTTCTTAGAATAGTGACGAATAAAGAAAAATATATTAAACAAATTGTTATACTTTACAAAAATTTGTATGCGTGCTTTATTCACCAAAGCTTAAACAGAACAGAAAGATGAAAAAAAAATGAACAATCGAATAATGACAAAACGTCATTAAAGAAAATAATTTACAAAAACAAATAAAAAAAATAAGTGATGCCAAGTTTTCGTTAAGGCGCAAACAATTGTTTAATACAGTGATGGATGAAAAAGTCATCTGATTCAGCTGTGTTGTCAAATCATAAGAGTACTTGTAAGCCAATTCATAAACGCGCCACATTGCAATTAATAGAGACAAATTACAAAATGGCGGATTGAAAAAAAAAAATTGAGGGGAATAGGGGGCACGAAGGTTTAGACTCCGATTTGCTTTTCCCAATTTGATTTCTACAAATGCAACAAACGTGTAGGATTCATGTCAACAAACTTCATATTTGTTGCTGTCAATTATAGCAAAGCTAACAAAATTTTCCGTACTTTTTTGCACTTATACGATACATCCCTCGCTAAATTGTAATACATATAAAATGCTGCCAAACTAATCTGATTTTAATTACGAAATTGCTACTTAGGCCGTGTGTCTAATTGGGCCAAATAATTATCGTCGGATAATTTTCCGACACTATCGGGGTGGAAAACGAATTTTCAGTTGTCAACAAATTATCCTGCTCCGGAAGCAAGATTTTTTTTAACGTTTTCTTTTGCTTGAATTTTGCTAGACTGTTAAAGAGGAAATACAACACCGAATTTGAATTAATAAATAGCTTGAAATTCGATAAAACTAGGATTTAATATTGGAGATTGGTAAACTTTTTTTTTCAATTACTTTCATAAGTGTCAGAAAATTATCTGAGGTTATTTATTTAGCCCAATTGACACTTGTTAATTAGAAAAAGACACTCGTAGGTGTTGAAATGCATTTATGAGTAGTGAAAGTAAGATACGCGGCCGAGTGAACTTTGCAGTTTGCATGAATTCCAGAAGTAAAATCCCCAAAATATTCACTAGAACTTGATGAATCGGTTGATTTCAACAAACCAAGCTATATTCGCATTCTGCTCGCTTAGAGTTCCCTAAAAGAAGACTTTAATCACTGGGGGTTCATCTAAAATTCCCAAGCGATACATTTTTCGTGTAAAGTGGTTGATGTCGCGGTAAATTTCGATAGAAAAATCGCCAGAAATTCGTCAAACCTTAGCGGAAGAAGAATAGGCAACCATCGAGGTAGAATGTGCAAACTTGATAACACCAAATTCGTCAAACCCTCGCGGAAGAATAAAAAGGCGAACATCGAGGTGGAATGTGCAAACTTGGTAACTAAAATTAAATGACAAATTGTTTAATTGCTCTTCTTCTTCACAATATCAGTTTGTTCGTTTCGCAAAAAGTCGCAATTATCTTTGCTTATTTCTTTGCACATATTCTGAAGCCTAATTCGTAATTCTTACAAGCTTAACAGTGAGAAGTGAGCAAAGTGAGTTCTGAAACAATTTGTGCTAAATTAGAAATCAGAAGAATTCTATTAGGTAGTATTTTTTTAAAACAAAAACAAAAAAAAATAAATGCAAGAGCACCTACGTTCTGTCAATGTGAAACAATAATTTTAACATTGAACGTCAGTCAGTTGAAATAAGTATATACTAGACAGGTATTGCACAAGCTAAAATATATACCTATCTAATATGTAAATTTGTATGTAATTTTCTACAAAATCCAGTACATATAGTAACAACCCTGAATATAAAAATATACTTTTGAGCTTTTCAAAACAAATCGTGTAATCTTGTTCACCCCTCAGGTCAACAAGGTATTTTTTCCGGCCTAGAAAAAAAGCTATATCCCATACGTATACTAACCACTAACCGGTTTTTCGGTTTTTCAACTGCGAATATATCTTTTAATTTCACAATCGACCCGAAAAACTACGTCTTCTTGTGCGAAAACAAAATTTCCGTCGATAAGGCAGTTCAATGGCTTCCATTTTCTTTTACGGTTTTCGACTAACCCCTCCTCCTAAGTAGAAACCTCCCACATGAGTTAAATTTCTTTAAAAATGCCTAAATAATTAGTACTTTGACGTCTCAACAATGGGAATTCTTTTTACGAAAAAACCAGCAATCAGTGCTGCCAAATCGAATTAATTTTATTTTCTTCAAAATCGAACTTACCTTCAAAAATAGATTTTTTTTTATATCCACAAAATAGTTAGGTATCCAATTGTAAAATAAATGTAATCCTCAATTATAACGTCTTAACATCTGTATCCATGTATTGTATATGTATCCGAACTTTGGTTATATCCGAACAATGAAAACAAAAAAGATTTCCCGACGACGCGAATTATCCACAATCTTTTTTTTTATATACTCTTATATTATGTCGTATGCGTAGTTAAATAATTTTCTTTCTTTCTCTTTGATTCTCAAAACTTAACTTTTGTGCACTTTGTACACACAATTGCATTGACAAACACTTTATGCAAAAAACTGAGCTAACAAAAACTGCATAAAACTATTACAATAACACCAACGATTTGCAATGAAAAATCAGTGAAAGTGAAAATTAACTCCGCTTCTACTCTTTCACTTTGTCTCCCCCTTTTGGTTGGTTTTGTTTCTTTATTTTGATTTTTTTTTTTTTTAATTTTTTTTTTACTTCCAAACACTATTTATAATTTCACTTTGGCACTACCTATGTCGTTGAAAATAACGATAAATAAAGCCCATTAATAACAATGATCATTGAGGTAAGTTTTTTTTAAGCACAATAACATTAATGTTGTTAACAAAAAATGTAATGACATGTTAGATTGATTCTCCTCCGGAAGTAGACATGTTGTCATTCAATGTTGTTTTGAATTTTTCAAACCGATAAAAAATAATAAAAGGAATTAATGTAAATAAATAATTGTCAGAAATCACGACGCGCCGCGATTGCGAATACTCGTACGAAACGAATCCGATTTAACGATGATAAACACAAATGACGAAAGCGAGATGCGAAAGAATCGATAACACTCTATCGAATCACAGGTATGTTGCTGGAAGATCTCTTTCCAGAATTTGTTTGGCGCCAAAATTGTATGTTTTTTTTTTTTTGCTATTCTGGATGCACTTCCGTGTGTCGGAAAAATCAAATAAAACCCGTTAGAAATCACTTGACCACTTTTCGAGTATCGATTTGAAAGGACAAGAAAAGCACGTCCTTAAGTCGCGCCGAATGTGCGAACGTATACTCGAATTCGATTGTTTAAAGGGAAACCGTTACAATCGCGTACTCCTTTGAGATTGCTCCTGTTGACAGAACTAATATTGTGTGTGTCATATGAAGATGATGAAAACAAAAAACAGAGTACATAAAGTGTGTAAAAATCCAATGCGAGAAACTCAACAAAATCCAACGAAGAAAAAACGAAGAAAAAAATGTTGCGCGTAAGCTCTCGCCGAACCGTTTGTTGCAAAAGTCACTGTCTGACTGAAGCTTAAAATGTAAAAATGTTTAAGTTCGCTGCACAAAGTGTAATTGAACAGCGGCAGCTCTCGCACACATGTGTAGCGATAGCGAACTAGCGAGCGATACTTTTGTGAAAATGAGCGAAAAGCGAAAACCACCACAATACAACTCTGTTTCGTCATTTTTGCGAAAATCACTGTTAGAGCAATGTTGATGTTGGTTTGTGGTTTGGTTAGGGGGGCTTTTGACTTTTCTGGTGGCTCTCTTAAAAGTTGATAGCTAGCTGGCGATTCTGTTTCTGACATTTGAGGGGGGCGATGAAAAATGGGAAAACTAATCGCTTCGTGATTATGTTTGTTTTTGTTCAAGGGAAAAGCTCTGTTCAGCTACTCTGCGGTGAGTATGCCGTGACGCGTTTTCCGATGAGAATTTCGCGACACACACCAACACCACGATGTAGATCGGGCCACACATTCAAATGCGATATGGGGATTGGCGACTGGCGGTACTGGGGATCTCTTGTTGCCGGCATCATGTTGCATTGAAATGGAAAGATGGGAAAATCAGTACGGAAACTGCAACATCGCCGCCGCACACACTGTGCAGAGATACATTTTGTCGAGAGGTCTTTAACTTCTGCAAAGTTCGTTCGTTCGTTTGTTTATTTGATCGGCTACTAACCTATGGGATGTTTTTTGTAGCTTGTCTTCGCGACTTCCTCCTCCCCCTTATTTTGCGTTCACATTGCGGTTGTTGTTTTGCTGCTGCTGAGGCTGCTCTGTTGTACAGATGCATCTATAGGATGCACATTGCACACACAGCACTGTATACCTACCTACAATATGAGCGCGAGTAAATTGCAATGGGATTGTTTCGGTGGGGAAGTAAACGAAAAATTATAAAAAAAAAAGTGTTGATTCAGATTGTATAACAAATTATTGCTATTTGTGTGCAAATACACTTTTTGATCTTTCTCTCGATTTTCATCCTCGGCGAACTTGAGTAATGAAAGTGGTTTGGAATTCCCCCGCTCATTGCAACACTGTTCGAAGTTCGTGGGCTATAATTTCGAAATTCGAAGAGGATCACTTACCTGAATCATCGTTGGCCGATGACAGTCGCCGATGATCTGACAGTCTGGTGAATTAATTTACGCGAATTGTAGTCACTCAAATTAGGGAAACATTTATGGTCGTACGTTCTTTAGAGCTGTTAATACAGTTTGTAGCAGAATCAAAGCCTGTCGCAATTAAGAGACTGCACTGAGCGCCTTTCTGGACATAGAGGGTGTGAAAGCCGCCCACTGACTGACAATCGTGGCTCCGTTCTGCGGTCCAGCGACAAGCGTGGCTCCGATTTGCGGCCCAGCGACAAGCGCGGTTCCGATCCTTAGCAGGACAGCCAAAGATGCTGACACTGCTGATTTAAGGCCAGCTTCCCAAAGCAAACTTAGCCACCAAAAATTCACAAGACTGACCGAAGTCAATTTCTTTTTAGAAGCCTTATCTGGTAACACTAGATTGGTACAAAACAACATGTAGACAAGTCTCCCCGAATGACAATTTCCTTCGGGTACTCATGTAATTTCCTCCAATAAGCCAGTGTGACTTATAAGTGACGAATGAAAATTTCTTGTCACAAATGTTGGTTGGTTGAATTGGATAGTCTAGGTAATTTGTGCAATAGCAGCGGGTGGTGTGTCTGCAGTTGACTGTGCACAGTAGTGGCCATACAAAGTGTTTACATTTGGGGCCATAAAAGTGTGACGAACGGGGACGTTTTCTTACAAGGGTGCTTTAGACAGCAGTGGATATAACTTCATATCACATGTTCTGCACCACAGAAGTATAAACAACCATTGGATCAGAGCGATGCTGGAAAGTCGTAAAATAACTGCGTCCTCAGGGTAAACTTCAGTATCAGTATCATTAAGGCTGCCCATAAGGGGGACCACTCTCTTGTAGTTGTTGGTCATTGATCACCTGTTATATACCTAAGTTAAGCAATTTAGGCTACGATATAATCGATAACGCCGATGACTTTGTCATAATCACTTCAAAATCACAAGAGGCTAACAGAGTCACTTCAGGTATGCAACGCGCCCTTAAGACAGGCCTTGAATGGTGTAACGATGAAAATATGTCATTAAATCTCAGTAAGACTGTCATAGCCCTCTTTAAAAAAAGAAGAAATCAAAATTAGGTCAAATTTCAATAAATTATGCGATCATAGAGTAGGTACTCCGATGAAGTCAAATGTCTAGGTCCTATAACTAAGGCAACAGAAGGTTTATGCCAACGAATGTTGGCACAACCAATGTTGCCATATTCACAGTTTTAACTACAAATTGCAGCTTTTTAGACAAGCTTACAGTTTTTAAAATCACCTCCTAGTACAAATTACAGCTTTTTAAAATTTCAGATTGGAAAGAATAAGTTAAAATGTTTGTGGTTTTTTTAATAACAATAAAAGTTTAATTTTTTCCGGCTTAAAAAAAATCTCATAGTATCCCTTTGATTACATTGCAGCTCTGCTTCTATTCGGCAATTTGCTTGTCATTTATGTGCAATAAAATTTAAAAAAAAAACGCAATTTCACAAAAATCTTTTCGTTTTTGAAGGTTACAGTTTTTTGGTTGAAAATACAGTTTTTTTTGGAATTTCCAGTTTTAAAAAAAAAAATCTGTCAGCATTGCGTACAACCCTAAAGATCACCCACTGGATCTATACGGTGATGATCAGGCATCAAGCCTAGTATGGTGGACCAAAGCCAACCAAAAAAACAGCCATCTCAAAGCTTAAAAAGGTACAACGCCTAGCATGTCTGGCTGCTAGTATAGAAGCCATAATAGAACTAATACCTCTCCAAATACATATTAATAAAGTGGCAATTCGCAGTTCGGTAAATTCGGTACAAGCGAAAGAGATAAGTCTCAAGAACCACCCGGAACTAATGACTTTGCTCTCAGAACTTCCAGAGCTTGAAAAAATCTGCGCGGTCACATACGCTCACCGCATTCCAAAAACGTTATGCTTCGATAAACGGTTCTCTACGGAGATCCCAAGCAGAGAAGTATGGGCAAGCAACAGCCCAGCAAACTGCCAAAGCGGCTTAAAGAGGTATACGGATGGTTCCAAAATGTAATCGGGGGTTGGAGCTAGTATTCATGTGCCAAACCGTAATTTCTCAATGCCTATGGTTAAAACCCCTGTTTTTTTAGGCAGAGCTTCATGCCAGCAAACGTTATTTCCAACTCAAGTATTAAAGGTCATACTATCCATATATTCACGGACAGTCAATCAGCTATAAAATCCCATAGCTTATCTATTATTGACTTCAAATCAGGACAATACTGCTTCAATACCATCTAAACACTTAGTACCAGAAACAAAACCAGTAGGTATATAGTGGGTTACCGGAAATGAAGGAAAGTTGAAAGAAATGAAAATGCTGATGAACTAGCCAGAAAAACTCGGAAACTGCTTTTATAGGACCAGAACCATTCTGTGCAATCTCCAGACCAGCTATACCCTCGGCCATAGAAAGTTGGGAACGATCTCACATTGGGAGAACGCCCTCGGTCTTAGACAGACCAAAAAAGCGATTCAGCCTTTTGAAAATGATGCCAAAAAGATCCTAAATCTAGACATGTTATCAAAAATTTAGTAGATTACCTAACATAACGGTTTGCGATATCACCTAAAGAAAATACAATGCTTAAATAGACTGACCGGCAGGCCGTGTGATCAAGCAGCCCTATTGGATTTGAGTGATATTGCTATCTTCACTTCATTTTGGTTGGCTGGACGGAAATATTGACTTTCATTGACCAAATTAAATGGTTCGTTCTGCCTGATAGTATGGGCTTTAGGTCGTCTTCTTCGTTTAATAGTCTGCAGAGGTGGTCGAAAAAAGATTTCGAAAAAATGTCGGAGTTTCCGAAGCGCTCGAAATGCAGAACACTGAAAACGCATTCACTCGATTTGCAATTTCGATTTCACTCGATTTCTGGAACCTAGCTATATACTTACAAGGTTTCCTTCCTTGGTCTCTGTTCGGGTCTTGTTGCCTTGGCCCTTGACACGTTTTATTCATCTTCTAATAAACTTCCGAACATAGCACCTTTCTATTTATTCGATCGTTCGCTCTTTGTTTTCCTTCTTTTTTTCCTAAAAACCGAAGCTATTCCCTCCTCTTTTGCTCGTAGACCTTATGAGCCGCTCTCGTCCTTGTGATTACCTGGTAGTCGGGTGAAACATAGCACATCAGTTGCGGCTCGTCTCTAATGGCCTATTGTTTCCGATCGGCAAAAGTTTTAGCGGTTTGGTGTGATTGGATCCGATCAAAGTTCAATCTCCTTACAGAATTCTAGTTCAGTGCTCTTAGCTCCTTTGTAACCATTGTTTATTGTTTGGCCTTTAACAGTCAGGCCCCTGATTGATCCTAGAACAGCAAGCCGGATATTCCGGTATTAGTAACCCACTTCGGGAACATGAGAACTGCTGTTGGCACATAAAGAGTATCCACCGCCATTTCTTTTTAGCACCCAGACTAATGTCACTGAATACGTAATATGTGAGTCATGACTCTGTAGTGTATGCTATTATACTGTAGCCGATAATAGGTTAATCAGTCCCTATATCCGTAGAGTCTCGTAGATACTTCATCATTCCGTGTTTTATCTTCCTTCGTTGTCAGCTGGGGCCTGTACCACGAAACAAAAAGTATTGTGGAATGGGAGCATTTTAACATATTGCTCCGATAAATTGCTACTGTTTAACAGTACTTGTTGTTTCGTGGTACTGGCCCCTGGGTATACGAATGCATTCTTTGCTCTGTATCATATTTCACTGAAAAGAACACTCATAGTATAGGTTATGATAAGTTAATCGCAAGAAGCAAGAAGCCCCAACTGAAAATGACGATTGTGTACGAATATGAATATAATTCTAAATATGAACAATTCAATTCCGAAAATTTCGAAAATCATATTTTCTTTCATACTATCCTTCTGAAGTTATAAATCAAGAGATCCACAGCCCCGGGCCAACCACTACCCCCAACGGCCGGTTTAGACTCAAAATACCATCTTCTTCCCGTCGACACCTATACGGGAAACTAGTTGCATCTACAGCAGCTCTAAGGCTAAGGGAATCTGAAAAATGGACAATTTCCGAGATTGGTCATATGAGCATTCTACCCAATACAATTCCGAACAAAACGGACTATATAATTCGCTTCTCGAGGAAGCTTTCAAAATCACTAATAATAGATGGAACAGTACTAGCACCTGTATAGCATCCAGACAAATTTGGCAGACATTATATGTCAGAAGAACTAGAAAACTCCTTTGTATTAACAGAAACAAAATTAGACCAGTTATGGGAACATTAACCGAACACAGTCTGATAGTAAGCATAGCAAGCATGCCCGCAAAATGGGAGTGTCCTACAACGATTTCTGTAGAGCTGCATGGACGAGGAGGAAGAGGAAACCATCCTTTACGTCCTTTGTTCCTGTTCAGCTTTTGCCACCTTGTGTAGGGCTACCTTAGGGGCTTATTTCTTGGACGACCTGAGCGACCTGTCTCTCGAACCGATATTTGCTGCATCAGCAAGTTTTTTACAAAGTCCAACTGGCTTACAAAAACAAAAATCAATCCCTCTTTTTTTTCCTGAAGACAAATTGGCAACCCCTTTCGACGTCAAGTTGTAGAGCAGATCCGTACCATCCACACTCCCTAACCAACGGACTGTCAGAAGCGGAAGATTAGACTGATTCGGTCGCTCTTTCGCCCTCACCGAAGACTAACCGAGCTGAATACATCAGTCAACTTATTTTCGACACTTTGAACATCTCGTCAGAGGCAATAGACGGGGGTTAGACCAGGCACGTAGCCAGGGGGGGGGCTTGAAAGTCTAAACAAAAAAAAAACTAAAACTTTCTAAGGCCCTATTTAGACGGTCATTTCAGTTTCAGTTGAGCTATCAGTTAAGCTTTGAGTTAAACTGATGTCTAAATGCAAAAATTGAAGCGTTTAACTGAAACTGAAACTGATGGAATTCCCATAAGTTGTCAGTTTTAGAAGTACATTGATATATCATTTCAAACTTTCGGTTGCTTACAAGTAAAATGACGGAAGTCTAAATGCACTGCCTTTTTTAACTGAACCAAGAACTGAATTGATAACTAATCGTCTAAATGGGGCTGAGTATGCCTTCGGCTAATCACAAGTAAATTGAAATGGGGCTTACAAATTAAGATTCGGTAGGTATACATTATCTAAACGCTAGGTATGTACACTGTGCTGTGCAAGCCATAGCTTTAACCTGGCTCTGTCATGTCAACTCCTGTAATTCGCAATTGCCTTGGTGTAGTTAGTAAAAAAGTTAATTTTTTGCGCAACCATTCAAATGCATATGTAACTTTCAAAAATGTCATTAAAAAACACGAGCCGAAAAGGCATGACAGTATTATTTCCTTGGTAGAACTCTTCAAATGCATGTGCATCTCAATAAGTCTTGAAGAAATAACGAGCAGAACGTGGGCGATTTCTTTGAAAGTATCAACACTTTTGGCAGCGGTCCAAAAAAGTGATTTCCTAGTAGGTAAGCCTCATTGTATGTGAAACACTATTCAGTTTAACGCTACCCTTATCAGTTTTCCTACAGAACAAATCCTTAGATCTCGTTTCTGTAATCGACCGCACAAAAGAAGTTCTGCATTCTCTTAAGAACCTCAGAGAAAATGCCGAAGATTTTTCTGGAGAGCCTTTTCAATCCGAATCCTAACTTGCCCATAACTTGTTTGGAGAACTTCATTGAAACAAACAACGCGTTCGAATCCAGAAACCTCTCCGACTGAAGCCTATTTTAGACTATCGATGTCGATACTGATTCCTTGCATAAATTCGTTACGTTCTACCATCGATCGCATCGTTTCAAGCTCTTCTCCCAGGTTTTGCTGCAGTTCAGCGAATGAACGAAATGGAAAATCTAACACGTTACTTTGATAATGCAATTTCGTTGTCAGCTGTGAGTAAATTCTTTAGTGCGAAAAAAAAATCGTCGAGTGATCCTTCTTTCTACCGAAGTTTTGAAATTGCTTGATATATGTGACAAGACTTACTTTAGAAGTACAAATTTCTTGCTTACGGTTTTAGCAACGCTTCCAGTGACCACAGCTAGTGTTAAAAGAACCCTTTCAGCTATGAAAAGGATTAAAACAAGCTTGCTATGATATCTGTTCATTTGGATATTATTGTGGATCCAGATAAGGTGATTGATCTCATGTCAAAAAAAAAACCGCAATTATCAATTCAAGTATGCTAAGCTAGTTCATCAGCATTTTCATTTCCTACAATACCCTCGTAACCAGGAACCCACCATTACCTGATTTTGTTTCTGGTACTGAGTGTCTGGAGGGTGTTAAAGCAGTGTAGCACTCATTTGGAGTCAATAATGAGCTAAGGGCTTTTATAGTCGATTGACTATCCGTGACAATGTGGGTGTTAGCGCCTTTAATACCTGAATTTAAGATCATGTTTGCGCATTCGTTGATGGCATGGAGTATTGCCTGAAAAACAGTAGGGGTTTTCCCCATAGGTATTGAGACATTACAGTTTGGCCCATGAATACCACCAGCTCGATACCATATTGGAACCATCTGTGTACCCCTTTTATGCCACTTTGGCAGTTTGTGGTCAGTTGCCCGCCCATGCTTCTCTGCTTGGGATCTCCGTGGAGAACCGTTTGTCGAATCATAAAATTTTTGGGATGCGGTCAGTGACCGCGCAGATCATTTCAAGTTTAGGAATTTCTGAGAGTAGTGTCGTTAGTTCCGGGTGATACTTGAGACTTAACTCTTTCGCTTGTAACAAACTTGCCGAACTGCGAATTGCTTTGTTGATATATATGTGGAGAAGTGTTAGTCCTATAATGGCTTCTATAGCAGCCGTAGGACAGGTACGCATGGCTCTTGGATGGCGGTTATTTGTTTGACTTTGGTCCACCATACTAAAGAACCATAATGTTAAGATTGGCTTTATTATCACTCCCTTCTTAGTTACCCTCCGTGCCTACTCGAAGATGCTAAATTCAAAAGTTTTAAATCAATTGAGTTGACTGTTTCTGTCATCATTAAGTCGGCTCTCACATTGAGGCAACACTCAATAAGCAACTGGCAATAGGAAACACGCAATATTTTCGCTCACAATTATTTTACTTTGAATTAAATTAGAGGTCTCACATCAAAGCAACTAAATATCGCTCGAACGAAAAATGTAGCTGATTGCTTATTGGCAGTTGCTATAGCAACTATAGTTGCTTATTGCTTGTTGCCTCAATCTGAGGGCCGCCTAAGACCTCCTAACAAAGTAAGATACACAGAAATTCGCAGGTATAGCAATAGAGTTCCCACATGTTAAGTCCGGCCCATAGTTTTTCTGGCCACTTCCCGCCCCCTTTTGTGGTATCACAATGGACCTACACATTTGGTCTAAGTGTGTCCCGTTTTTAGGACAGCCACCTAACAACCTATGGCCCTTTAGCAACATCTCTTTTATTTTATTTTTTTAGGAAGTGATTCAATTTTTATGAGGTATAGTTTTTTTAAACGTGTTTTTTGTATGTATATATAATTCCGAAAGTGATACTTAACAAAAATTGCATGCGGTTGTGAAAGGTGTTGACAAAGTTGTGAAATTGCATTTCTTTCAATAATTTTTACATGTGCACTGTAGTTGAAAAGGTAACAAATGCAATATTTCAGAAATTTCTAAGACAAATACTTGTGAAATATTTAATACCATAATTAAAACAAAACTGCGGTAGCTTATAAAGCTTACTTGCTTAAAATTCCGGAAAGTATCGGCGTGGCTGCAATAATAAATTTACCGTTGGCATTATGGTCTAAAGTTACCCAGTCACCATGGAACACTGTCTTATTCAATAATTAAATAAATGGATACACAGATGTCACCATGTGTATATCTATCGCCGATTTGCCAACAGTTTATCACTTGTGTTTCCAAACACAGCCTAAGGGTCTAAGCAATCTCCCAAACATACCGCCAACTGATCTGACGAAATTTTGCACACAATCTAAAGTTGTATATAATGTATCCGCCAATTATGCAGACTGCCTGAGCTGATTCAAAAACTGCTGAAATACACATCTGATAGGCGGGTATCCGGAAATACACATATCAACATAATTACGCGGTGTTTTCGGATTTACCAATGACAATGAAACGGTTTGCTAAATTTGCAAAACTTTCATGCGTCTAACACTCATGTCTCGAATTAAATCAATTAAACAAAATCTTTCATCAATCTAACTGCTCAATATCACTCATCAGCATAGATATATACCAAAACCCACTACCACACCGGCCATTCATCACTTCTTTTATAACAAAAGACATACATAACGCTATTAAATTGGACCTCCAAACTGGTACTCCATCAGTCAATATTTCCAACCTTGGCCATTGAAACTGGTGTCTGTGTGGCAATAACAATACAAAAAAAAAAAAACACAAAGATTTGGAGGAAAAAAACCATCCAAATCAAGATCACTGAAGGGCAATTATAAACTCCCCGCACGCACACACACAGATTAACACCTGCAGCATGGTGGCATTATAATTCGCAAACCCATATGGACAACAAGCCAAAAGTAAGACATAATACACACACCCGACCCGATGCTAGTTTCAATGTTAAAATCAAGTCAAGCGCCAACCGAAATATCTTGACCTACCACTTTGCAAAAAGTTAAAAAAAAAAAAAAAAACAATATATATCTATGTATCTGACGGCCCCAACCAGCGAATGCCTTGCGCTCGTCGATTCCGCCTGCTTCGACTTGGCGAAGCTCTTGCCAAACTTTGCATACAAAATTCATTTGTTTGGGGGGTTCACTTTCACTTTTTTTGTTGGCTGTATAAGCTCTACGAGTGGTTTGGGCCGCCTAAGTACGTATGATGTCTATTGTTCATATACCGGACCGATATGTCGTATGGTATCATCGTCATTTGGCAAATAATATAATTATTCGTCTTTGAGTGAGCATTTTGTCTGATATAATCGCCATCGGGCGACCTTGGAGCAAAGCCAAGGAGCCTATAAACGTGGTGAAACAAGTGCCTACACTGACTACGCATATTTTAAGTAAGGGTACCTCTTAGCAAGCAATTATTCAATAAATTATGCGTTTACGAAACGCACGCGGATACACAGTTCTTCTGTGGATACAACTTAACATGCTCGCACGTATGAATGTATCTATTAGATTTGAAATTCGCTCTCTTTCTCGGAGCAAAAGTGAATTTAGAGGGGAAGCTCTCGGAATCTGTAATCGTATATTCCCAAATCTTATCTTAAACTGGGTCAAGGCCTTCCCGTGAGGCACTACACATGAGTCAAGATAACAACCGAAAAAGCAAGAGAAACAAAAAAGAATACGCGTTAGATCGGCACGATGGTAAACGTAAAAAATTATCGATGTGGAGGTTTTTTTTTGACGGCGACTTACTGACGGAAAATTGTCGTAGGTACTGAGGATACTTGTAGATATTAACAAAAGCTTTTCTCTTGCAGTGTTTTTGGAGTGCTAAAATTAGCATATGTTCAAGAATCTAGTTTAGTAAGTCTGGCAGCTTTCTCACTTGATGTCTTTGAGTTTTCATTGGGCTGTACTAGTCACGTGTTTTTTTTTCTGTTGATGTTTATGGAAGGGTAGCCGACAATTCAAGTCAAGATCAAGAATTTCAGAACTTACTAAAGGGTGTCCCATAATTCATATAATAGTACAGTGATGCCAGCCGAAAATAAGACAACAATGTGACAGCTGACAGTTCGGGGTTAGTAAAAATGGAGCGCTATACGTAAGAACAGCGCATTTTCATTGTTGAGCAATATTTTAAAAATAACTAAGGTTTGACAACTACAGTCAGTGTTGCCATGAAAATATTTTAAGAAATCTGTAATTATAAAGAAAAAAATCTGCAATGCAGGTTTCTATGAAAAATATCTGAATTCATAAAAAATATTGCAATATCAAAAAATTTAATTTTGAAAGGTTAGAGCTAACGCACTCAGTCTCATATACAGTCTCCATAAGACAAGTGCGACAGTTTTAAGGCTCCGTCAAACAGAGCGCGTTTTAACGCCGCGTTTCACCGTCGTAATATACTGCAATACATATAACATATCACCTGTCACACAGAGCGCGTTATCAGAGCCGCATTGAGCTCACCGCGGCGGCGGTGAAACGCTCTCTTGTGAGAAATTACAGATTATTTCTCTGACGCGGAGCGGTGAGAGTAATTTTTGTAGTGTCAAATGGAAATATTAATAGAATTTGAAAGAAATTTGCCATGTCTTTACGATATGGTAGATGAAATGTATAAAAGCATAGTTTTAAAGGGTTAAATGGGAGACAATTGCAAAGGAATTAAATGAGAACGGTATTCTCGGACTTCTTCTCTCCTTTTAATTTCATATCGTGTTCGCGCACCCCACCCACATCTTTTTTTCGAAAATTTCGTAGCACGGCAAATACAATCTATAATTCTTCATCAGGGTTGCTTGACATGTTGAGAGAATTTGATGATATCTATCTGTTTGACGTCGCGTCAAAATAATCTTAACGCCGCGTAAAATAATCTAACCGCATCGTTAATAACGCGCTCTGTTTGACGGAGCCTTTAGACAGCATTGCTACTTATACAGCGCAAAAAACAGTCCAGGAATATCAATTTGGCACCACAGTCAAGAATTGGGCATTTCGAGAAGCTCTCTACAGCTTCCATTCATTGAATGGATTTTGGAACAACAACAAGTGGATGCTGATTTTTCAAACAAAATCATCTTCAGTGATGAAGCTCATTTTCATCTTGATGGTTTCGTTAATCGTCAAAATTGTCGCATTTGGGGTTCAGAAAACCCACGAGTAATTGTTGAGAAACAAAGTGCATCCACAACGCGTGACAGTTTGGTGCAAAATTTCGGACCATTCTTCCTCGAAAATGCGTCTGGTCAGGCAGTAACAACTAATGGTGTTCGTTATCGTGACGTGATAATGATAACCCAGTTTTCAGTGCCTAAATTACAAGATACGGATGTGACCGGTGACCAACATGTGGTTTCAACAAGATGGCGCCACATGACATACAGCCAGAGAAACAATTCAATAACTGCATGAGTCATTTCCTAATCGTGTAATCGGCCGTTTTTGCGATCAGAATTGGCCATCCATATCTTGCGATTTAACACCATTGGACTTTTTTTCTTTGGGGTTTTTTAAAGTCAAATGTCTATGCAAACAAGCCCACGACAACCAATGCCTTGAAAGAGGAAATTTGGAGATTAATTAATGAAATTCAGCCACATTTATGCGAAACGGTCATACACAATTTTAACAAAAGAGTACGTACTTGCCAGAAAAGACGTGGCGGCCATTTATCCGATGTACTATTCCCTACATAACCCTAATACTCTATGAATCAATAAAACATTTAAGCTTTCTAATTAAAAATATGGATTTTCCACCAAAATAACATTTTGGGTGAATTATGGGACACCCTTTGCAAGAAAAAGAAACATTTTTACATCTCACAAGTTTTGTTACTTTTTAAAAAATGTCTTCTTTTATTTGTCAAATTCAAACAATTTTTGATCATTTATGTCGTTTTCGGTTGGTCGTCCAGAACCGTCCGGAAGCAGCCCGAATGCTTCTGAAAGCATTCGATTGGCACTCAACTGACAGTTCTTCTACTGAAAAGAAGAGAAATTTGCTTCTGGATTTGAATTCAGAATCGCGGAGAATTCTTTCGGACGGTTCTGGACGAACAACCGAAAACGACATTAGTTAACAACAATGAACACTTGAAACGCAACCCAGGAGAAAATAAAATACAATTGTCAAAAAATGTTCATACCGATCAATCAGTTCGTTTTCGCGTTCAGGTTTAATCTAGTCCAGACAATTCAAGTCGACATAAGATGATAGATAGATTCTTAAATCCGGCCCACATAATAGCAAAAAAAGAAGCACTATAGGGACAACAATATGTCGTTCCAAAAGGAATGCAGTAGGATCTTTGAAAGATAAACTCATTTCGAAATAGTTTATCTTTTCGAACATCAACATTTTGTTGAAGAAGGAAATATTATGTAGTTATAAATAAAATAAAAATAAAAATTATAAAGCAAAAACATAGATGATTTATTTTATTTTTTAAAAACGTAAAAAAACAAGAAAAGTATAAAAAAAAACGTATTAAAACTTTTTTTTTTAAAAAAAGTGCTCAAAGTAGACTGTCGCCCGAAAGAACTCTCTCGAACTTAAACTCCAAAATTTTGTAAATATTGGCCTCACATTGATCTACAAATTTGCAGCAAATATGTTGATGACTGAAATTGCCTCTAATTGTTTAACTCATTCGACCCTCATTCGACTCGTTTGTATCATCATCATTAAACTTTTAAACGCAATTTGAATGTAGACTTCCAATTTAATAGATTAAAAATTGTTGACTTAAATCGGGAAACACTTCTAAAAGCACATTCTTTGGCTCCGTTTTGGAAAATAGGTTATTTCCTCCAATCGAATTTTTTTTTTTGACAATATTTTCTTCGTCACTAGAGACAGACACAAACGCCTTCTACCAATAATCATTTTTAATCTTAAACTTAAATACAGTGAGCGTCAAAAGTGAGTGAAAACCAATAGTCTTTTAAGTTTTCTTCACTAGGCTCTTGGTTCTTGGAGATTACATCTTAAAAGAGGCTTGGCATTTTTGAAACACAGGACCAGTAGCGCAGTGGTTAGTGTTCTGGACTACTGTGCGAGGGATCCCAGGTTCGATCCCCGGAAAAACACAAATTACATCTTAAGGTTTTTTCTACTGCGCCACCTCTCGCGAACATATGACAAACATCCGAGAGTATCTATGACTGTCCTGAAAAAGCTACTCAATTCTTACTTTTGACGCTGACTGTATTTTGACGGCCACCACCAGAGACAATTTTATATTTAAACTTTCGCTATTGTGACTTTGTAAAATTTAGCCTGAACACTAAAAATGAATATTAGTAAAGCGCAGAGTTAATGTCACTTTTCGATGACTTCCCTTTGTTCTCAACGTCTAGGCTCTTGGAGATCACATCTAATAAGAGGTTTTTTGCGAACCTTCAACTTCTGAAGTATGCTAATAGTGGCTCCCAAAAAGTGAAAAGAAGTCATTTTTTTTCTGGGGCTTTATCTTTCGCCAGAGTGGAAGAATGTCTTGGTTGGAATTATCCGCCAAAAAAGCCGAAGCACAAGTCTAGCCTTGAAATGGATCGCGTTGAAAGAGTTTGTTTCTTGAATAGGTATATGGCCTGCAATTTTTTAGCCTTGGCTTTCAACATAATATCTGCAACTGGCACATGGTGGTAACGTAGCTTTAATCGGTTAAAAGATGTTTCCATTTAAGCCATTAATCTGATTTATGCGCAATGTCTTGCGTTTATCTTCTTTGTAAATCAACGTTTTATATCTAGACTAAGAAGGTGATTTCTTTACTTTGCCTTTTTATATTTCCACAATCGCGAATATAGCAATTCCATATTTTCACAATTTTGTTTTAAATTGTTAAAATTAACTTAACCTTTAACTGACGGCGTTTTTCCTCTACCCAAATTCACATTATTCTTAAGAATTTAACTAACAAGTTGAAATATGCCTTGTTTTATCAAAATTGTCGGTCTCGTCGGTACTTCTCATATTACAATTACAGCACATAGCAATTATATCACAGTTGCATTTTTGTGATTCAGTTGAAATTATAAAAAAAAACTGGTTTAAAATTGATCTTATATACAGCCACCTTGGTGTTTCTCGACAAGGCCTTACTAATCAATTGCCTTCTTAGACCGAAGTAACAGTCGGTTGGCAAGTGTATAATTCTTCGCTTGATTTCTGATTATGATGTCATTTCCAGAGTTAATAGCGGAACCGAGGTAGACAAAGTCCCGAACTACCTCAAAGTTGTAGCACTGTCTATTGTGACATTCTGTCCGATTCGATATTGTGTGTTCCTTCTTGCTGACAGCATGTATTTTCTTTTGCCCTCATTTTCCACTAAACGCATTTTTGCCGCTTCTGGTCCTAATATTTGCAAACGCACCAGTGACAGCTCGCTGCCAATTAAACAGACATTTGGAAAATTGTGCCACTTATGCTGCCTTGCGAGTTTAGCCTAATTTTCTCCAGAATGATGTTGAAAAAGTCACATGACAGCGTATCACCCTAAATTCTTTTTAGACATCAAAGGTCTCGGTGAGATTGTTTCCGAACTTTTTTGGAGCAGCGAGCATTCTCCATCAGTTGGTGCCCACCCACTTTTATACAAACAGTTTGTTAAACACTAACACGCGTTCAAAAACATCACATGAACTGAACTGTCACCCATATTAATCTTTTCATCTTTTCGCAATTCGAAATGCTGCATGAAAAAAATACAATTTTTTTTTTCTTACAATTTTTGCTAGATTTACTCAGGTTCTGTGCAAAGTTTATGTACGGAAACGAACCCAAATTGTTTGATCTCTAATAAGATCATAAAAAGTATTTGTTTTAGATTTGGCAGCACTCGACAATTCTAACTGAAATTCGCTCGACAATTTGCAGCATTGAGCGTAGCCCGACGTCGGTCGTTTTTGAGGAAATTCATCTTCCTCGTTGTCTTCCAACACGTAGGCAGTTAAAATAGTTGCGAGTGCAATATTTTAATCCATTATCGTTATTACAAAAACAACCCACAAGACTTTGAATTTATCTGACAATGTCTGACAACAGATCGAACAATTTTTCATATTCAAATATCTGCCGACCGTGTGAACACACAATTTTCAACCTTACAACGTTGTCAGAAAAGTCATTGTAAGACATGCATCTGACAATGAAATTGTAAGACTTTGGGGCAAAATCTTACAACCGTTTGAACGCACAATTTTGTATTGGAAGCTCATTGTCAGATCTGACAATATTGTAAGATCTTACAATCGTGTGGACTTAGCTTTAGTTGACATCTACGTGTGCTAAAATGCGTCCGAAGAACTCAGTTTTGACATTTCTTCTATTGAGTAATCGGAGAGCAAGGGAGGGCGCACACCAGTCAGACAGAATCCATTGAGAAAAATATGTAATACAATTGTCACGAATTGACATACCGACAATTGAAGTTAGTTTCGCGTTCAGGTAAATTTGAGTCCAGACAATTCAAGTCGACTTACGATGACTAGATTCTTTAATTCAGCCATTTGTATAACTATTTCGGATTTACGTTTAGCGTTGACGTTGTTGATATTGCTGTTCTAATATTTTACATTCATCTAAAAATCACAGTTCCTAAAAAGTATGATGTTCCTGTATGCAAAAACATTTTTGGTTTTTTTATTAAGAGAAGGCATGTACCTATCAAAATGCAAACTTTAAAGCCGTTGCATGTTCTATGAGCAAGTAAATCATTAGGTCGATTTCACATGCAAACAAATCATACAAAGTCGTTAATTTGTACGTGTATGTCTTGTCCCAATCAGGGAGATAAATCAGAGAATACCTACAAAAAAAAAACACAGACCTCAGCAATATTAACTGATTTCTGTTAGAGCAAAATCGCATAGGAAAATTAATTAAAATTCCTTCAACCGCACACGCATACTGCTGCACTCAATGTTTCTTTCAAGAGTGATGCATTAGAGCGCTATAGAAAGGCAAAGCAAAACAAAAACGCGAAAAAAAAGCGAAACATCAAACAGCACTGGCAACGGCAAAAGCAAGCATAGTTCGAGTAAACAGAGGAAAGCAATATACGCCAAAACTATTCAAGCAAACTACAATAGGCCCTTTAATGTACAATATCTGGTTGTGCACATGCACAACCACCCCATTAAAGTGTAGGTACATATCCACATAAATAGACCAACCGGCAAAAGTATCTACGCCAGGTTTAGCAACGCATCTATTAGTATGCCAATAGCCCTGGCGTAGCCGTTGCCGTCGCCTCCGCCTTCGTCATCGTCATCGTCATCGCCTTTGCCGTTGCTGTTCTATTCTACTAAGAAGAGGAGCCCGGTGGGAATGACGAAGTCGTTGCCGGACAGAATGAACCTCCATCGAGGAGAGCTCCGCCAGTCCCATGCACCAGAAAAACACACATTTTTCGTTTTTATCGTTGGGAGTGAAGAAGACAACAGCCGAGCCGACCGCCATCACCGCCGCCGACTACGACGACGACGACGAAGGCACAGAAGAAGAACACATACAACATCGCCGACGACAACGACATCAGCGACGACGACGTCGACTAACGCCAATGACCACATAAACGCCAAGAATATAGGACAACAAACTTTTGTGACACTCTATAGGGCAATGGATTCATCGGGATGATGTGAATGCGATGCCAAAGCATACGAGAAAAAAAAAGAAACTCTAAAACAAAATAATCACTCATACAGCCAGCAGCCAGTCAGCCAACAACAAACGCTGGATGCACAAACTAGAGACGTGAAATGCCCAGCCACCAAGCACCACAATGCACCAGCCACCAGCACCATCCACCATACACCGTCCTCGCCAAAGAGATGGCTCTTGTGAGTCTTCCCTTCACCCAAGCGTTCCATTGCATAGGGCTGTCTGTACTGTTGTAGGTTTAACATAGGCGAAAGGCCTCTCTGCTGCTGGTGCTTCTGCACAGATTCTCTCTTCGACTGCAATTGCAATGAGGAAACTAATGAAAGTATCCAAGATCCAACAGCTCCAACACCCATTCGCATCCCAAAGGAACCACCGGCCGACGTCACTTCCAAATCACAGAGAAGGCAGAAAAGTTACGCTCTCTCTTCGGCATGGAAGTAGTGGCTGAAGGTGGTGGGTGTTTTGTAAGGGTCGGGGACGTATGCATACAAAGACGTTTTGTATTTCTGTGCCCGGCCGGGCTGCTTTTCAGTTCGCAGATAATAGACGACACGGAACGCCGCCGTCACCTTCATCGTTCAAGAGTGAAGTGCACCACAGCAGCCGCGGTATAGTCATTGGAAAGTTTCTTCATGCAGCTGAAGGCCTGCATCGTTGGCAACTTGTATCCAAGTTGAAGGAGATGCAAATGCAATATGACTTGAGCTTGACATCTGCAACATTCTCTGTGAATGCATTATTGAAATGGGAATGGGAATTCTGCGAGTACAGAGTGGGGAGGAACTTTTTAAGATTAGAAATTAATTTTGCATTCATATATCTAGTGAAGTGACGTGGACAAAATTTAGCAGATGGATGAAGTTCCAATAAAATTCTAACAATGTGACAGGTGACAGTTTGGGGTTAGTAAAAATGAAGGTTTGTCAGCTACAGTCCGCAATTTTCGAACAAAATAATTTCATCCTGATGGCTTCATGAATAGTCCAAAATTGTCTCATTTTGGGTTCGGAAAACCCACGAGTAATTGTTGAGAAACAAATGTTTGGTGCAAAATTTCGGATCATTCTTCCTCGAAATTGAGCCACATTTATGCGAAACGGTCATAGACAATTTTAATAAAAACGTTCTTGCCAGCAAAGCCGTGTCGGCCATTTATTCGATGTGCTATTCCCTACATAACCCCAATACTCTATGAATCAATAAAAAAATTTTAAGCTTTCTAATTACAAATCTGTATTTCCTATAAAAATTACATTTTGTGTGAATTATGAGACACCCTTTATAACCGACACCTAAAGAGTGAGCCATCTGTTGGTTTCTTTGAATTATATGCTATTTTGTTTTGACACTGACAGATCTTCTGCGTGTTAGCGAAACAGTGCAAAATTTTGAACAAAAATTTCGATCGAAATATTGCGGCTGAAGCAAGTTTGGTTTAGTGATTGATAAATCGAACATATAACCCTAGATATTTGTCTTATCCGGTCAACGGAGAATATTGCAACTGTTGCAGAAAGTGTGCGCCTAAACCATAAAACCTCAACAAACCAAACATTGCAGCGCAATTAAACATCAGTCGCACAAGATTTTTCATAAAAATCTCTCGGATTGTTCGCTTATAAAAGGTTCAATTGAAGCAAAATGACCATCCGCTTGGGCTTTAGAGCCGCTCGAAATTGACGACAATTTAGCTCAAGAAATCATCCTTTGAGGTGTTATTCATAAAATAAGGGCCCCACCATTTATACGCCGCGTGACAGACGATGCCACAAAATGACCACTTCAGGACAAATTCCGACGTGCGTCGTAGAGAAGTCAGAGTCAATATGTCACGGAATACCACGGCATATGTCATCTGTAATCGCAGCTTAGCATTAATTCAAAATTATACATTGACAGCGGGTTTTTTTTCATGTTTTCCATTTTCTCAATCTAGCAAGTACCTAATTCTGCGGTAGATTAAGAAAGTTCCATCTATGAAAAATTCGCTTCAAATGCCTGAATGCCGCTAGCGGTTAGTCATCTACTGGTCAAAGAAAAGCGGTCATTATCACGCTGCGTTTTTTTTTTATTTGACTTTCACTCATAGGTAGGTAAACGCAAATACCCTTATTAAGGCTATTCTTAGATTAGGTTAGGTTCATGGGTTGACAGAGCACAGTTAGGTCCTTTTGGACCCATTGCGATGCCCTTTTAAATGGGGGTTAACCGTTGATGTTGGGATGGCTAGCCTCATGTCCCTTCTTCTAGTGGTTACTCGAAACCGTCCAGCCATCCTGATATCCTCAAAAACTTGTGAAGGTCAGAAAGTTCTTTTGGTCATGGAAGTAATGACTTTCAAGTGTTCTGTTACTCAAGTGACAGAGACTCGGGCAGTGACAGAGGAAATGAGTTGTATCCTCATGAACATCCTCGTCTCCGCATCAGCCTCTATACATTTTATAGTCATCTTTGAGATTTAGTTTCATTGAAACCATACAATGAAACTTAGGAAGTTATGACCCATTAGAGACCCTACCAATTTAGACAGCGATGACCTGTCGAACTGTAGAAGTTTAATGGTCCGGCCACTGTCATATTTTGGCCAAAGTTTCCGTAATACTTCACAGGTAGTTAGTCCCTTCCGGGCTATTCTTACACGTCATGTTAATAATCGTGTTAATTTTTGACATGCTGACTAATATGACGTCAGACTTTGTCCTTAGGTTATGTATAGACTAAATCTGACTTCGTATTCAACTCTAACTCTAAATTCTTAAGAATAGTCGTTCAATTTTGACTTTAAAAACTACAAAATAATGAAATTGGATTCAAATCTAATGTGACAGCCAAATTGTTATTTGAAAGAAGTCGACTCGAAAGTTTCTCTCTCTCTCTCTCTCTTCATCCTTTAACCCCGGGTGGGGCTCAAGTCCAGCTACTTTGTTTACCTTTAGAAAGTTGATCGCAGTTTTGCTTTCCAGCTGCACTTAACATCTAAATACTTGTTAGCAAATAAAGACGTCTTTACTTCGAAATATACAATTAAGTGACTAGCGGACATTAAGGTCACCATTACAATTTTATACTGACCTACCTACAAAAATTCACCTTCGATTGGGCTTTTATTGTCAATAATTAGGATAAACCTACAATTGCAACACACAACTGCTGGTATTAAAATTATAGAGAAACCATAAAAAGCTTCAGGCTGGTTTTTAGCCTCAACTGCTACCTCAAACTAACGATCAAACTTAAATTACAGTTGCTAAACTACCAACTTTAACAAACAAACTACTGCGTATGCATTTCGTTATAGGTAATACACTTTCATTATGGCTGTAATATTTGTTCACACGCACGCAATGTTCACGAACAGCCGCCCATATAAGCAATAATTTTGAAGGTTGTACCCTAAACTTTGAAGGCCATCACTCCAATCCTATCGAAATTAAATTGCAAAAGAAATCACGAACCACTTCATAAAATGGGCAATATCGCGTTTGCACTTTCTTCATCTCCCTAAGGAACTCACACTTTCCCCCAACACATACCCATGCTGAAGCTGAACCTGACACGCGGACGGATTGCCAATGTTACGTAATTCGGATTGACTTGAAAGAATCGTCATCGCCAGCACCATGCACCACTAGCTATAGTAGTGGCAACTTATAGTACATACGACAGCATATGGAATTCCATATGCGCACACACGCACACCATTAATAACGTGTCTTGTCATTGTGTCTCCTCTGCATCGCAAGACGTTGAACTCTAAATAGCAATCGTAAGGCAACACTCGATTGCACCCCGTTCCCGTGAGCGTCTCTTGCAAATGCACTGGATGCACCACAAACAAGCGCGATGCCATCTCGCGGCCATGCAGTTCGACTACTTATGTAGTCTCAACTGCGCTCGCCTGGCCGATTGAAATTTTGTGTTTATATTGAAGGTTTTTGCATTTTGTTGCTTTTATTGAGCGCGATCCTCGCGCTATGATGTAATCGGGACGTGTATCATTTTCCCTTTTGTCATTTCAATACGTACTTATTGTTCGCACGTTCCAACTGCCCCTGATATTGCCGGTTTGTCGCGAATGACGGTTCGGTCATTGCATCCACGTTACACCGCACTGTTTTGTGTTCTGTTCTTTTTCATATTATGTTTCTCGCGATCAGCCTTTCTGTCCCTCTGCAAGGTTGTCGGCTTGATGACCGGATTTTTATTGAAAATTCCCTGAAATGTCATTAAATGTTTGACATGTGTCATACACAAAATTGTAATGTCATTTAAAAAACCTAATGACATTTCTATATATTAACCCAAAAAAAGAAATGACTTTACGTCCTCTACATGTTATGTGTGCCCTAAAGGGTGTCGTTTCCGAGTGTCAATTCGTAAATTCCCACAAAAAAACACATTCCCACCCTCAACATCATCCGCAGGATGGCATTTTCATTCATAAAATCGTGACAAACAGCTCATAATCTTGTGATAAGCCCAGAGAAGCAATCCATTTGAGTAGGTACTACTATACCATCTGAATTCATATGCACTTTGCTTTGTGTTGTTCTATGCTGCATAAGCTCGTTCTTCTGCGTTTTATGAATGATTTCGCTCGCTGCCTTGTGCATAGTTGATGGAGAAGAGAAAAAGGAAACGATTACAATAGAATACTACAAACGAACGACATGTTTAGTAGGGAAGTCACATTCTCTAAAAAAAAGGAATTAAAATACGTTACAACAATAACAGCAACAACAAAAACTCAGAATTTGATGTGTTATGTCATTAACCACGTCAGATTGTTTCCTAAGAGTTCTGAAGTTTTTAACTGAGAGACAACGATGTCACATCAACTTAGGAAGGATTCTCCATAGAGAAAGTGTTTTCCTACAGACACATTGCATTGTTTTGATTCATTTATTATGATCCTTTTTTTAATTCGTATCCTCGTACTTCTGGAGTTGTGTTATAAGATTCAAGTATATTTTTGTATAGCCTATGCGAATGGTAAATCCCCTTTTTTGGATTATACGTAGTAGATATTTATCAGTTGAAGTCAATTGTTGTTTAGGCAACACAAATACAAATCACAGCAAGTGTGCAATATGGGAATTAGTCCAATTCTTACAACTCAATCCGCGGGATTTGAAAGGAAAGAATTTGAAGGAGCCGGTAGTAAAATTGTGCATGAATGATGTTGCAGATTGCCTGAAAATACACAGACCTATTTAACATATAACATATTTAAAAAAAAAAGAAATTAATGTTGAGTTTTAAAAACAACATTGAGTCATTGACATAAGCTGTCAAACTTTCCTACAAAATCTTCGTTCTATGTCCAACTTCTATCGACTGCTTGCGCCTTGTAGTAATAGCTTAATATTGCCAGTGTTCCATTGATTAGAACTAGTAGATGATTAGCGGTAGGTATGTCAAACGTAAAAACAAAAAAAAACATTTTTAAAGTATTCAGGTACGTATTTTTTTTTCATAAAATTTGTTTCTTTATTTCGCCACTAAAAATACATACCGTGACATTTGGCTGGCAAGTACGTATTCTTTTATTGAATCTATGACCGTTTCACATAAATGTGGGTAAATTTCATTAATACACTTGCCAATTTCGTCTTTCAAGGCGTTGGTGGCCGTGGGCTTGTTTGCATAGACGTTTGACTTCAAAAAACCACAAAGAAAAAAGTCCAATCTAGATAGTCAATTCTAATTGCAAAAACGGCCGATTACACAATTAGGAAATGACTCCATGCAGTAATTGAATAGTTTCTCCGGCTGTGGCGTCTTGTTGAAACCACATGTTGGTCACATCCATATCTTGTAACATCCACTAAAAACTGGGTTATATCATGTCACTATAACGAACACCATTAATTGGTACATACTACCTAACCACCCGCATGTTCGAAGAAGAATGGTCCGATAATGCCTCCAGCTCAAAATCCGCACTAAAGAGTCACGCGTTGTGAATGCATTTGTTTCTCAACAATTACTCGTGTGTTTTGTGAACCCCAAATGCGACAATTTTGACGATTAACGAAGACATAAGGGTGAAAATGAGCTTCATAACTGAAAATGATTTAGTTCGAAAAATCAGCATCGACTTGTTGTTCCAAAATCGACTCAACGAACTCTCTTCACCCTGCATGGTCAGTAGTCTTCAGTTCTTGATTCAATTGAACTTTGTTAGCATGAAGTTTCAAGTCTTTTGTGAGAATTCGCTTTAGAAAACTTCTCGAAATGCCCAATTCTTGACTAGGGTGCCGAATTGATGTTCCTGGACTGTCAGCAATACCTCGCGAACTGCTTCGGTGTTTTCTGTTAAACGACTTCTGACAGGACACCCAGAGTATTTAAGATCACTAATTGATCCAGCCTCCCTGAATTTTTCAATTATTCTCGGACTGCAGCTGACACGAATTTTCATTAAATGCGCTGTATCGCTCCATTTTTACTAACCCCAAACTGTCAGCTGTCACATTGTTATCTTATTTTCGGTTGGCATCACTGTACTATTAAATGGCGCAAAATTCAAATTTTGCGTGAAATATGGGATATACCACATACCCCTTAAAAATCTGAGCAAAATTTCAGCTTTCTAGAGCAAAGGGTTTGGGCTGGGCGTTGATGTATCAGTGAGTGAGTCGTAGTTTCCTTTTTTATGAGAAGAAGATAAGACGATTTAAAGCCAGTTTCAAAGGTTCCGGATAAAGTTTCAGATAGTTAGCCGATACATAACCGTATCCATCAGATAAAAGCGGCTGACATTTTTTTCTGTTTCATATCATCAAAGTCTCTGATAAACTAACTTGCGGAAAAATTTATCAGCCACTTAGTTTTGTTTCGATAAACATGTCATTTGTTTTGTCTTTGTTTGTTTCGTGTTTTCTAATATTTTTTGTTGTGGTAAGCCAAAAGAAAAAAGACTTTTGATAAATGAACGGAAGAAAAAATTGAAGCAGCAAAAATCCGAAAAGAATTCTAACAGAGTTGCTGGAACAGGTATCCGGATACTCCGTTTGTGGCTGAGCTATTCTTTAAACTGAGAACCCAACTGGGACTATCGGCACGGGTCACTTCTGTTCAGCCCAGAGTAAAGGGGTGTATAGGATTAGAAATAGAGAGAAGGGTGTGGGTAGGGGTAGGAGAAGAGGGGGAAGTGGATAAGCTCTCCAGGCCTATCGAGTACTCTAATTAAGAGTTTTTGGGCAGTTCTTAGTTCGTTTTTCATCAAAACAGCCTGTCTGTCATGGCTGACCCTACTGGCGACTAAAGCCGCCGACAGCATAGCCTGTTGAATCATTACAACTTAAGCCTCCAGACCAACAACATCCAGAAAAGGAAGCAACGGCAAGGTAATCGCCCTTCGTGGTAGGAAGTTTTAAGAGAAAAGTGAATAAAGATTTCCTTTCACAGTCGCGTTTTCGGCCGTTTTGGTAAGCCGGAATCGAATTCTGAAACCCTCATCGTCGAGTGTTTACAAATAATGTGGCCTTGGGCGAAATACTCTATTCCTACGGGGCCGTCTAATATGATCGTAATATTCTTCAAATTTCATGAATGCCCTGAAACTATATTTTTTACAGTCATTTCAAATAGGTAAATATTTTTTTTATCTTCCGGACCGGACTTGAAGCGAATAATACTCTATCCGAGACTATATCTGTCAGATATTACTATCGGAAACCTTTGAAACCAAAAGTTGAAGTTTAGCTGACAGATAAGTTCCTCGGAACTACTACTAAGATTGGCCCTTAGTATGTAGTATGTAGTTCCGAGTTCCGATTATTGGTGAACTTATATTGCTGGTCATAACAGATTTTAATTTCAAGTTTAAATCTGTGACTGCATTTTGTCAGGTATACCTACGTATACGTATGTATTTGACGAATTGAGCATTGTTACGAATTGTTAAGATATCTCACCTCCTACAACTGCTAATCCAAATGAACGCTGCTTATGTACCTAGTGCTACTCGCCGCACAGTCCTTCCTCTCATTAGCAGGGCAACGTTGCCAAATTAAATTGCATATGGCCGACCTAAAGCTGAAGCTTATTTTGACATTTCACCATCGATTACCCGCATTCTGAGGTATAGAGTTCATTGTACGTCCCTAGAAATGCTCTTTCCTGCCGCGTCTTTATCGAATGGAATACCAGACCTATGGGCTATTGTATTCACATTTACTTCGTAATTGAATTCTAGACCCAGGAAGTTAATCCGAAGCCCATTCAAAGGGAAAGATAAATCCATCAACAAGTAGTAAAGCATCTGTTAGTTGGGTGCCATGGAGCGGTGCTCCTTCCTCCTAGTTTCCATATAATAAAAGCGAACATATACAGCGCACAAAATCACCGCAGAATTTCTTCAGCGAGCGCATGCCAAAGATCACTCTGCGAAGCCAAATGGCCACTTCAAGTGGCCCAGCGATGAAAAATGAAAAATGTGCATCTTTTCTAATTCATCTGTCGGCCGCCGTCAGAGATCCCCCCTTCGGACGGTCGTATGCCCTTGCCCAGGGGTTGCTGCTGCTGCTGCTGCTGCCAGCTTCCATCAAATGGTCATTTTCAGGCTGATTATTTTCCATCTTCCATTAGAAGCAGCGGCGCGGCGTTGGACGCCGCGCATTCATATAGTGCTAGAGTGCGCCGGGAAAATCAAATCAAAAATTATTACACTGGTCCAGGTGGAAGGGGTGGGGAGGGACGAGGCCTGTCGGAGGACATCTACGTGTCCACGGCGGCTGCTGCAGCCGAGATGTAACTTTATTATGTTCTGCAAAATTACAAACACCAAGGTACACCAACACCACCGCCGCGTGCAATGCGCCGCGCTGAACGCTTAGACTAGGCCCCATATGGGCGCATGGAGCTCTGAAGCAAAAGCAAATTTTGCGCCGTCATCATCGTCGATGTGTGTACGAGTAAGCTTTCTTCTTGTTGCTTTTAGCGAGGCTGCTCTGCTGCTGCTGCTGCTTTCTTTGTGCCGCGCCGTTCAAACGCTTCCAAGTATGTGTGCGGGGTATAGCGAGCGTGTGCGCCTGTATAGCTGCAGCTAGTTAGTACTACGGCTACGGCAGTAACATGCACAAATGCTTTTTGAGCGAACGCGTTGTGTCACGTGTTCGCTGGTGTGTGTAGGGCATCGCGTTCGTTCACCTCCTAACTGGCCATTGGCCGATGTAATGCATCTCTTGGTCGTTTTTGCATTTTCTGTTGTCTTCGGTTGCGCCCGCACTGCACCGCTAAAGACGAGTTGTTGTTGCCTTACTTGTTACTGGCGCAATTGCTCATCGCCCATCGGTTGTCGGTTGGATCTGTTGTTACTTGTTGTTGTTGTTGTTATTGTTGTTGTTGTGTCGTATTTCATTTGTTTATTTTGTGTTCCTTTTGCAGATTTGTTACTTCAAATTTATTCATTTCTCTTCGCTTCACAGTGATTCATTTCTTTTCCATCAACAAAAAATGACGGCGCTGCTGATGTGTTATGTGAAATGTAATGCACGGGTATGCATTATTAGACCTTCGTATCTTTTGTGGGGCTTTAGTAACTACAAATCCAGTTGTCAATTTTTAATATGTCAATGCAATTGATTAAACTGTCAAGTGCTTTAGCTGTTAAATTGGTTGTGATGGGTATAGTAGAGCAGTGGGTTTGTTATTGGGTAACTGCTCAGATGGTGCATATAGTTAAAAAGTATTAGCATCGAAGATGAGAATTTATAACTTGTTTCTTTAATAAGACATTTTGCTCATTGATCAAAAAGTGCGACCCTTAAGGACTATTCACATATGAGAGCGACCAACTATCTACGAACGAACGAATAGTCGCGACTCGCGAGTTTTAAAGGTTCGTTCACATGAATGCTTTTTTGGTCGTGGCAGTTCGCGAATTTCAGCCATTAGTTTCTACCAGCAATTTCTAATATGAGGTATTCAAAGCTTTAGGATGGTAGGTACCACTTTGAGTAAATCAAAACAGATTTCGCAAAATCGGCAGGTTTTAATAAATTGGTGGGTTTTAGCCCTGATAGCACTTCGGAAAGGGGTAGCTGTCAAACTGGTTGACAGATTGCCTTAAAATTATACAATGACATTATTTGGTAAGTTATTTCAGAATGTTTGCATTCAAGAAAAGCTTCTGAATTGTTAAAAGTTGTTTCAAAATCAGTCCTCAGGGCCACCTCAGGGCCCCGTTTCCTCAAGATATGCCAAAACGTCAGTCGCCGTTATGAACTTATCAAAAGTTACTTTTATATCATTTACACAAATCAAGCAATAAATAGGTGTTAAACATATACATACAGGTACTATCATGAATACCCATCACATCAGGCGAGTGGTAATCAATAACGGTGACATTTTAAGTGAGCCTTAAGAGCACCAAACTCATTCTAACGATTCTGAAAGTCTAACTTGTAAAATAGACAATAATTCTCTCCTTTTTCTGAAATAAAGTAGTGAGTTTTAATTCAATTTGACTAGTAGGTAATATTCAGTTCAACGGATCATGAATTCACGAAAGCTAGATGGAAGGCATTTGCTGGACTGAAATCCCTTTAGTGTCGTTTAGTGGACCTTCAATCAATTTCGTGTGCAAAACTGGAGGCAGCTGGCTAAAGATCATGCTGGCTGGGAGCCCATCAAAGGGTTGCGACCAGGATATTGTGCTAACTAAAGGGTGTTTTCTTATTAGAGGTTTGGTTTTTAAACTGGCCACACTGTTTCTACAGATTGTCAATTTGACAGATTAGTCGATATGTGGTTAGTATACGTTTTGGCATTTTACAATGAAAATTTGACAGATAAAAGTCGATATGTGGTTAGTACATTTTGCCATTTTACAATGAATAGATTAACGCCAGAACAACGGGTGCAAATTGTGCAAACTTATTTTGAAAACCATGCTTCGGTTCGCCAAATTTATAGTGCGCTACGTTCATTTTACGGTCGACATAATCGTCCATCTGAGCAAGTTATTCGGAACACGATTAATCGTTTTCGCACCACGTAAACTCTAGTTGATAATACGCAGCCCCAAAGACGACAAACATCAGTACGAACAGAAGAAGTTATTGCCGTTGTGAAGCGCAATGTTGAGGAGAATCCAAATGAGTCGATTCGCCATTGCATGGGTATATTGCAATGGCGAATCGACTCATTCACACATCCACTTTGTGGAAGATTTTACGGAAAGATTTAGTTCCTCAGTTGAATGACAATGACGTGACAAAGCTTTGGTTTCAACAAGATGTTCACAGGTCCATTACGCGAAACTATGGGATGGGCTCAGCAAATGTTTCCCGCAATTAATGGATAGTGTCGTCCTCCGTATGGCATGTTGCACCATCTTTTGGGGTAATGTGAAGTCACTAGAGTCTATGCCGATAAACCAGAGACGTTGGACGATTTTGAGGACAACATTAGCCGTGTTATTGCTGATATATTGCTCTACACCGAAAGAAAAACGTTGGTAAAATCAAGCATGAACCTTATTTGATTTTGCGTCAACCAATGGGCATTGTCATTTCAACAAATGTGACATTGTCAATTTTTTATAAAAAAACATAACGGGTATTTTTGCATAAATCTATCACGCCATTGTCAATTTCGTGTTTAAATAACCACGCATTAGATTTTTCGTAGTAAAGCAAGCACGGTAAGCGATTGATTAAGCACGATCATTGTTGATTAACAAATTCAAAATTGTACAATAGTCGTGATTCTTTTAACACGTCCATGCTTACTTTATCACAGGAAAGCGATTGATCAAGCATGATCATTGTTAATCAACAACGCAAACATTGTACATGTACATTTTTCGTGATTCTTTTACAATGCTCATGCACTAAATAGTGTTTGATAATGCATAGCATGACCATCAGCAATGGAAACATTGTAATGTTTTTGTGCTTCTTTTAAAACGTCCATACTTACTTTACTATTTTATTTCTACTCGCACCCAGCTGAAAATACTACTAAAAACTGAAAACTAATAGTAATCTACGCAAAATTACATTACATTTATTTACATTAGTATTTATTGAACTTTCATATAACAGTTTGACTTAAGGCTAGTTAAAAAAATGGTGATAAATAATTAATATTTTAATATGTTGGCTCAACAACAGGGGCCCAACGAAGTACAATTATTATTTTATAAATAATTATATTTACCTACATAAATTGTGAGTGTTGTCTCGTACCGTATGCACCGTTGGCTGTGTTGACTTCAGGGGTGTCGAATCTAAGCAAAATTTCAGAATTATGAGTGGTAAAAGTTTACGAGAAAAAAACTTACTTTAGATGGCGCTCACAATCCGGGGTAGACCACGGCCTCAATCAACAAGCGCACTAAAAAACAAAACAAAAAACCTCACTATACACTACAAAGAAAAATACACTGGTGACACTCGCTCGTAACGTAATGTACCTAGTACTTGCACTTCTGACTGAATACTGAAGATTTTTTCAAGAAAAAAGATGACCGACGCCAACGAGGCAAACTGACAAGACAAATTCCGTTAAGCATGTCGCGACTGCGATGTTTGTGGTTGGTTTAACAAGAAAACATGTAAATTAACTACATTCGTGATAGTTCTACAATGTTTGTGTTTCTTTAGCAATGTTTATGCTTGGCTGCATTATTATTTCAACATTTTCGTGATACATTTAACTGAAGTGTGATACTTTAACAACGTTTCTGATTGTTACACGTGACCGGTTTACAACACGTCTTGGCAAGAATGTAGGTTGTGATAATGAGAAATATTTTTATAAAAACATGTCCGTAGATACTTTTAACATGTTCATGATACTTTAATAATAGTCAATGAAATTTTACCTTGAAAATGTTTGTGTTTAATTGTACTGTAATCGTTGTACTCCAACTACGAATGTGTTTAATTTATAAGAAATATGGTTGATTTTAAATTTATTGACCACGTTTGTGTTTAATCAAAAACACTTATGGTCAAATTAATTGTAAAGTCCCTAAGTTGTAATTTCATCCTGTTTATTGTTGTTTAACAATGAAATCAACAATTAAATTGTAGGCTAACTATGTTACCATTTTTGAAACAACTACAAAAATGTTCAAACTAAACATATCTGTGATACTTTCGAGCATTTTAATCAACAACGCCAAAGTAGTTGTTTCAAACATGCAGCGTTGTTTGATTTAATCACATACGTATTTGATTTGACAATTTTAAGCCCATTGTTAGCTAACAACGAAACATTTTTGATTCAACCAATGTTTTTTCTTTCGGTGTAGAAAACACCCTTTACTTCACGACATTACTGGTAATTCGGTGTTCTTTAAGCCCACCCCTTCCTTAGAAGTCGCTGTTATATCGAAAAACCCAACGCAACCGAATATCCTCTTCACCATGAGGAAGAATCACACATTAAGGGATCTCCGTGAATATCTATAAGTATATTCTAATCTTGAATATTGGTCCGACCACTTCAACTGGAAAACATCCCCAGACCACTAGCTATATAAATATTACCTTCTCCTTTTAGCAATGTAAGTACATACCTAACTAACCAAAGTTCGCTTAGTTGGTGTCCATTTAGGGACTGTTCGAGAAAAAATCCGGAAATAGAAACTAGGCTTGACAAATTTTAATGCTGAAAGAAACGCATTATGCTTAACATTTTTTTAAACTACAATTTCTACACTTTATTAGGACGCGATAAATAATCTCCTACGGCAAATTTTTTGACACTTATGAAGTGTTAGAAAGAAGTTCACCAAACTGTGTTTGAAATAAAAAAATATTGATTTTGTACGAAAAGTTCAATGATTAAGTTTATTAACTTGGATTAAATACTTGTTACTTCTTTCAATGCAGATTTAAAAAAAGAGCGAGAAAAGGTTAGCTCGAACGAAAATGTTATAATTATTGATAGCGATGGGTTAAGAAAATAGATGTACTAGATTTCTGCTGTGTTGCCAACATTACATTTTCAACAAACTGCAATCTTAAAAAAGACAGAATGTTATGGAATGTTACGGAATTAAAGAAAATGTCAAAAATTAGCCTATAGGATAATGTATTATCTTGCTCCCGGACCACGATAAAAAAATGATCCGAAGATAATACAGGGTTTTTCAATAAGAGCGCTACAAAAGTTTTTTTAAATAAAACAAAGACGGTTTTGGATATCAATGAAATTCTTTATTCCTGTGAAAGTACGTTCGATGCCATTATGTATGGAACTCGATTTCTTTTGCATGGCCACCACGGGCACGCTTGCAGAAGTCCAGACGCTGAACCCAATTTTCGACGGTAGAGAGACGGTCACAGAGATGCCCAACGCTTGAGAACGACGTGTGAGAGACACATTTGGGCTTTCTTCAACTGAAGCCTCAGCGGCAACAATATTCTCGACACTACGGGCACTTCTTTGTCTCACTGGCACGGGAACATTTTGTACTGTGCCTGTGGATTGAAATTTTTCCACTAGACGCTCAATTGTTGATCTGCTAGGACGATAATGACGATGACGACCATAAATTGGACGTAGCGCTCTTAACGTTGAGGCCACTGACTCCGAATTTTGGTAGTAAATTTTAATAATTTCGACTCGTTGTTGCTGTTGGTATATATTTTCATCATGAAATGGCAAACCTTACTGAAGAGAAATGTCAAAAGAGCGGCAAGAAATTCGGCGTCGTTTGCTGTCCCTGTCGCTCTACTTTTGTAGCGTCTCTGTTGAAAAACCCTTTAGCTATTATTAAATTCAATTACCTCTATGTGGCGTGAGTTGCAAACGGCATGGAGCAAGAGCGGTGCAACGTTTTCGTTTCGGTTTTGCCCTGGACATGTATCGGAAAAAAATTCTATGAACAGGTAGCGCATTCAGCCATTCCAAAAGAATCGTGTCAATTTCTGAACTTCCACGTTTGCCATTCAATTCATTCCACATAAAGCAGAACGCATTTCCACTCGCCCCCTCGTAGATGGTAATGTTATAGACACAAATTTTCCTAGAGTAATAGAACTGGGAAACATCTGAACATGGAAGCTAAAGGACACTCTGCAGATCAAAAATTGCGGTTACAAAAGATGGATCGGCTTGGGCAAGTAGCTTATCTTTCGCTTTTTCAGAATTATATTCGTTCTTTCTTTCAATATGGGCATCATACGTGGTTCTTAAACGTTCTTTGTATTCAGCTTGTTCAAATTTACTGCAAACCGAACATTGATCTTTCTTTGGTTTGAAGAATGTATAGTTATAATTTTCACAGAAGTATCGTCTATAAGAACTTTGGCTGACAACGTCTTTGATATCATTTATATCAGTAATGACTTTCCATTGTCGGAAAGCTTTCGATATGTGTTTTAACATGTGTCATAGTAGAAATGCTTGCATTTGGAGCATGTTTACCTTGTTTATCGACAGCATCGAATAATCCTACACTGTTTCGCCCTTTTACTGCAGTGTTTATCGGTCCGTTGCTTATGCATAGGGTTTTTTTCGAAAAAAATGCTGACAGACACGTTGCTTGGTTATGTCCTTAGACAATTGATACGCTCTTGAAAAAGCTCTTGATCTTTCTGCAAACCTAATACCTACTCCTTTTGGGTTCGGTAACTTTGACGTTAGAAAGTCCTTCTGACGCGAGTAATCCAATTCCCAGAACATTTTACAAATTGCTACACGCTCTTCGAAACTAAAACTATTTTGACACTTGTAAATACAGTTCCTTTCTGCACAACGTACTGGTTTTGGTGTTTTTCCTGGCATTTCCTTTTTGGCAGTTTCATTGAAGTATGGAATACAACCACGCCGTTGTTTTTTCGCTAAAGTTTTTCTTCCAGATTTCCGGATCCTGCTTTCGCCATCTTGGAAGTAACTTACCTCCTCTTCCATTTTGCACTACAAGCTCCAATTCAAAATCAGCCGCTATTACGCCGCTGTCGTCTGGTATAATAAGATCGTTTGCTTCAACAGAAGTTGCTGGGAAGGCAGCTATATTCAAAGGATTTTGCAAATTGGAGACGTTCTGCTCGTCTATGTCTATCATCGTCTCCACCCCACAATCCATCTTACACACTAAGAAGATAAGGGTTTTTGTTTGATACAATATGACTTAAGATTATCACTATTTTTATCATCGGGGCAGCACGAACTAGGTGGTATTTTTGGGTTTGTTGGAGTCTTAAGAAGTACCTATCTTAATGAGTGCACCCAGTGACACGTTGTCTTCATCTTCAGAGTCAGAGTCTCTGGGTTCTGGATGATACTCTGGATCGGCAATACTATTATTGTTTGAAAAATCTGAGTCTGATTCTTCAAGAATTTCACGAAATAACTCACTAGATAGGCCAGACATTTTTTTAGCACGGATCAAAATTAACGTGTAGCTTCAATGGCGCCAAAAATGTATTTGAGGTGACGAATTACATAAGTTAGTGACATTATGAATTTGATTTTTAATACATCGGCTACTATGATTCAAAAAAAAATGTTCAACAAAAATTCATTAAATAACATAATGAGTTTTTGTTGGTAAGGTAACGGCAGAGTATGAGAATTTTAGTGAATGACTTTTGGAACCAAGATATTATAAAAATGATAGAATATACGTGGTTTTAATGACTTTTACCTGAAAGACAATTTTTAAATTATAATTTTGGTGCAAAAATAAAGTTTTCTGAAAAATGTCAGTTAATGAGTTTTGGTCGAACATAGACGATTTATATCAGTTAACACACGGCCTTAAGATCAAATAATTTATAATTTATTTATTTATTTATAATGAGTATAAAAGCATGTGATCAAAATTTAACGGTACTGCAATTTCATATTTCAGTATTGTCAGATCGCGCAAATGTTTTCGGATTTTTTCTCGTACAGTCCTCAGTATAGTTTTTGAAAAAAATGCATTTCTGCAGCTTATAATCTAACACTATTTATATCCAAATTTTAGAACAATAGGTCAAAATATGTAGACGAGAAAGAGAAAAACTAGTGACGTAAGCGCGTTTGAAGTTCAATAACCTTCTGTGTTGGTGATTGATATTTACGAATACGACCCGGAAACCAAACAGCATGGTATGGAACCCAAAAGGTGCAAATCCTCCCAGTAAAGGCCAAACAACAAAAGTCTACGGCAAAAGTTATGATGTCGGTGTATTTTACTTACTAGGGTGAAAATGGTCGCCGTCATCCCCCTTAAAACTGATCAGACACTTACTGTTAATGAAAAACCAACGACTTTCTAGCGCTCTCGGGCATCAATGAAATTCGCCCAGCTCCTTATTCTACGGATCTGGCGCCGTGTGGTTTTTGGCTGTTTCCGAAAATCATATATATATTTACCCTTACTGATTCTGTAACGCTCCATACTTTTCATATTTTTCTTATTTTAAATAAAAGTAGGCGGTGGGTATTTGAATACATTTTCGAAATTTTAGTTTTCTCATTATTTAAAATTACCGCCTACTTTTCATATATTTAAATTTTCTTCATGGTTCAAACTCAAAAAAACTAATGCTCGGCAAGTGCTTTCAAAAGGAAATTGGCAATTTAAAACTTTGTATATTGATAAAGAAGTAAAATATTATTTATACTCATAAATCTTTGCCCAGGTAGCAGAAATGTATGAAGAAGACGTTGTTGAAATTCCCACGGAAATTATATCAACTGGAGACTTGATTAAGACAATTTTTGGCGATTTGCGGTAAATGTCAATGCAGGAACTTCCAAAATGAGTCATTGCCGCGCTGACAAATTGCAGACATTAGAAATGAATAGGAGCGATTCTGTTATCAGTGAAGACTGAAGATCCAAATGATGCACCAAATTTACCTGTTGAATTCCTCAATCAGCAAACTCCATCCAGCAAGCCACCTCATGTGCTGTACTTAAGCAAGGTGTCATCATCATGTTGCTTAAAAACTTGAACCCTAAAAAAGGACTGCAATGGAACTCGATTGATTGTGGAAGAGCCTGGACGAAATTTGATAAGAGCATGAATTACCACAATGATTCCATTTCCGATAAATTCTAGCATACGCTATAATAATAAACAAGGCTCAAGACCAGTCATTTGATCACGTTGGCATGCATTTGAAGACCGGTGTATTTTCACACGCTCAACTGTATGTGGCTTTGTCACAATCAAGAGTTGCAAGACAAAAGAAGGTGTATATTGAATCTAATCCACAGCAAGGAAGATTATTAATTAACCAGAGACAATTTACACGCAATGTAGTTTTCAAAGAAGTTCTTTAAATAAAATCAATTTGTTTATCAAATATTACTTTGCATACCCAGCGAAGCGGGTACAACCAACTAGTAAAAAAAGATTTGAGGCGGAAAAACCCTCACATCTAATGAGGAGATTATTATTGCAGTCAATGTCGATATCGAAAAGCTTCAAAAAGATCGCAAAGATGATTTTATAAACTGTTTTGAAAGATGAATCTACGGGTAAAGAAATGTAGGTATACCTATTGAAATTAGTGGGAATTATGTGGAGAAAAAAGATGAAGGTCAAATATCTAAGAATAAAATTATTTTTGTGTTTTATTATTCAATCAACTTAGCAAGGTCGATGCCGTGAAATAACGCCGAGTGAAATAAGCCCGAATTTAAAAATTTCCGCTTTATTTCCCATTATGAAAGCGAAATACAAATAACGCCAAATTTTGAGAGATTCTGCGATTGAGATAGAGCCGAATTTAAATGCAAACTTTCTTTAATGCCCCCCATACATAGACGACTATGTTTTAAGTATTTGTGAATACATACTCCCGGAAAATTTTCTAGTGTGAAAATATGCAAACAGGGCTGCCGCTGCCGTAAAATAAAGTCGAAGGAAATAAGGTCGAATCGACTTTATTTCCATTTAAGATTGGAAATAATGTCGAATTGCACCTTTTTTATGGTCGACTTATTTCCAGAGCAAAGTGGTAATAAATTCGAAAAAAGGAAATTTATGTCGAAAATTAAAAAATAAATCCCATTAGTAGTGAAACATGTATGAGGGGTTACACCCCTCTGCTGGTATGGTTACTGTCAGATTTGGAGTCTACCTAGAGGACGCCTGCCTGATGTAATGGTACGGATTTCACAACGTCGTGGGATCTTTGTTGACGACATGCGCTTAACATGAACAAACCACCGAAGCATGGATCGCTCCGTCCGGAGAAGTAGCTCCTCGACATTGAGTTCCTTACGTATTCACACTTGTAGGTATACATCAAATATTAAAAAAAATCCCACCTAATACAAGCCGTAGAAATGGGTGTGCCAAAGGTTGAATAGGTGTGGGATATTTTTGGCACAAATATCTTTAAAGGTGTAATAAAGTGTTTATTTCTAGGGGTTAAACATGGGACCCTTTGCTCAGTAAACCAGCGTAAAAAAACACAAATCGCACTAAGGAACACTTAGCCCAAATCTCGGCAAATCATGAAACCATCCCTGACCAATTCCAGTTATTAATTATGGTGCTGAAACCAATGTATTCCGAGGTTTGGAAACATAGCCATATTATGATGGCCTGGTCCTCGACTCGAGGTTATTCCGCTAAAATCAAATACCAATTGGGACCAGAACTTATGTACAATCTAGGATACCCTTCGATCCTTTGAATTTTGGGAATAACTCTGCAAATTTCCTGGATAAGCAACCCTGATCGTCAAACCCATAATTGGCGGAGAATTGATTTTTTAGTAGCTATATATACCTACTTCTATTGCAAACATTTAACATTCCAGCACTAACCCGTGATGCAAGCCTATAACCCACTCAGAAGATGTAAATGGAAGTGGGAGCGAAGCATTAGAACTAAATTATTATCAGCGCTACTGCATTCTGCAAAGGCAGGTCTATTTAAACCTTCGTTGCACTGTATATGAATGCAGTTTAGGATTACGGAAAAGGTACGCCATGGCTTTCTTAGACGCTGAGGGCGTTTTCAACAACTTCGAACAGGAGACAATCACTAACGTGATTCTATTATGTGTTGAATACTTGTTCAATATAGGAAAACTGTTACTGTAGGGCCTCATCCGTGAAGGAGCCTTGCGGAATTATAACGACAAAAACTGTCAATGCTAAAAATGCCAAACTGAAGTCCATAAAGACGCAACAAGGGACCTCTGTAGTAGGGTCAAACTTAGGTTTCCAAGAATTTAGAAGAACCATTTTTGCAGACTGTTAAATTTATCAAAGGACATAATGTACCTACTTCTAAGCTTTTCTGTAAATATCAATTGTGCAGCCTCCCACTTTCAAGCCCTACATTACATATAAATAATATGTATAGCTATTGCTATATACCTACATATACTTTACAAAAAAAGTAAAGCCTTACAACAGGATACCATCTAATAAAAATCAAAGTAAATATGAAAAGGAAAAAAAAAACAACAAAACAAGTTTTTCCCCATTTCAAGGGTTCATACATCAACGTGTAGCAAGTTTTCGTTGCACCATAGGCACCATTAGCTGTGCATTTGATATATACACCACTTTCCAACTTCATAGCTCCAGTTCCATCAACTGCAAGGCAGTATAGCAACGGCAACGAAAAAAAAAGTAGTAAATAAATAAATGCAAAAAATACAAAAACACAAGCATTAGCCATGCAGCAGGCATTGAATAGTTTTTCTAAGTCTAATGCCAAGGAACTCGTTGTCGAATGAAACGAAAGTAAATTAGATGCACACATGCACATAAGTAATGCACACACGCAAAGGTAGGCTACTGTCGTTCTCCATAGGCACTTACTATATAGTTTTAGCAGTTTTATTTTGTATTTTTTACCGCACGCACACCTTCACAACAAGTGCACTCTCGCTAAAAAGCAACTGAAGAACCTAACAAAATTCAAATTATACACGTACTTGACGAGGTAGATGTACTCCATGGTACTGCATTAGACACTTTTTTTTTTGTTGCATAATAATAATTTAAAAGTAACGACTAAAAACGCTTCAACGGAAGTGACGTTCATATTAGTAGATAGGTATTCATAATTTCCTTGATTGAATTATCAATAAAGATTGTGACGGAAAAATATTTTCAATTTTATGCAAGAAATATGGATTAGATAATATATATTATAGACATATTTCTATTCTAATAAATTTAAGTTTTAATTTTTAATTATTTTTTTTTAAATAAAACGTTTATTGTATTTCCGATCTGTCTAGTGATACTAGCGCCACTATTTCCAAACAATGAGGTCAATGCTGCCAAGTTTCTTAATATAAAAATAATGATACTGGTGGTTTATAATTGAGTGACAAACGAAAACAAGAACCTGAGGAATTTTAAATTTGTCAACAACAGTATTTTACAGGTTTCATACCTCGAAATTGGTAAAAAAAAAAGTGAGAAGCATAGAAATATATACAAATAATATACATTTGGAATAAAAGATCTGCCAAAAAACGAGGTTTTCAGTAGAAATAATAGGTGAGAAAAATATGTTTTATGTTAAATCGAAAAAGATGCTACTATACGGACTGCTAGCAGTCAATTTTTCGTTGAAGCAAACATAAGCACTAGCTCTTTTAGTTCACGGCGGAGAGAAACGAAAATACTCAAATGTCATCGAGCAATTCGTGAGATTTTGTTTGAGTGCTGAGTGTGCCATCTGTTATAGAACGTTCGAAATAATTTCAATAAAGGCTTAAAAACATTCGGCAAAAAGTGAACAAGTGCAAGCTCACACACAAACGCAGTTGCCACCTTCTGGTAAGAAATTTATTTAAAAAGCTTGCTCTGACAAGAAAGTAAAGCCAAAGAAGACACTGCCCTTTTATTGCAAAAAGGTTCGTTTCCATTGTAAAACGAAAACAAAAGTGCGACATTCTATTCTCTATTGGCGAGATCAGCAATTGGCGCAAACTTTTTTTGTGCAGTAGTTTTTTTTTTGTGCTTTCAAAAAGTGTGTCACTTGAAAGTTGGTGGTATAGCTAACTTTCAAGTAACACACTTTGTGAAAAGTTGAGAGAAAAATACAGATTCGAAATGGTGTGAAAAGAGAAAAAACATTTTCGTGCAAGTACTTTACTTTGTATTGAATGTAGTTAACCCTTAAGTCGTTATTTTGCGCAGTTGCAATGTTTCTACAATGGATGGCACTGTGTTCTATGTAAAATGTAGCAATGGCGCGCAGAGGTTTCATACTTTCGCCGCACTGAACCAAAAGTGCTAGTGCTTATGTGCTTATGCAACTTAGATACAATTTCTTTCTCTTTATTGACGGTGACATAGTATATTGCTGTTCCTCGCCGAGACTCGAACCTACACATCTCGGGTTACAAGTAAGGTTGCCAGACGGCCGGGACTCGCCGGGATTGTCCAGATATTTTAAGCGGTGTCCAGAGTCCCGGCTAAAAATGAGTTGTCCAGTCAAAAGTCCCGGCAAAACTTATTTTTTAAATTCCATCATTTATTGAAAAATGTGTATTATGTATGTAATATGTATTTATTTCCAATTTTATCAAATTAAAAAATAAAAAATGTGCACGAATGGGTCGCACGTAACTTTCTCGTTTATTGCGAATCTCGCAGAATTTCAACAACACTTTATTACTTTAAAATTTCACTCCGAACTGATACTTGAAGGAGGCATGTAGGCGATGAATTTATATTGCCACTGAAGTTGATATACCGTTTGTGAATACAGATCGGGATTTGTGTAGTAATTTTTGAGAAATATTCATAAAAAAAAAAATAAATAGGTGGCGCAACAGGCGGGTAGACACCCAAGGCCTAGTTTCTCGCAACCATTCGTTTTGTGTGAGTTTCTATTTTTGGGACGAATGGAAGGGACCTACAATTTTATGCCAAGTCCGAACGGCTTAAGTGAGAAGCTTTTTCATGACAGTCATACTCTCGGATGTTTGTCAGACGTTCGCAAGGTGGCGCAGTAGAAAAAAACTTTAAGATGTAATTTGTGTTTTTCCGGGGATCGAACCTGGGATCCCTCGCACAGTAGTCCAGCACACTAACCATTGCGCTACTGCGCCCACAAATATTCATAAAACGGCTATATTCGAGTTTTCTGAAAAAAACTAAGTACGTGATCATGTTTAGAATGCTTATGTTGTCTTAAATAAATAAAAGTACTATTATTAAGGATTTGGGTGGATACCAAAGGACGCAGTCTCTTTAGAGAAAAACTGAATTTACTATAAAGTTAGGAATGACTATGGTATTTTAAAAATAATTTTTTGTTGAAATCGTTTGCACCGTTTTCGAAAAAAGCCCAATATTCAAAAGTATCGTTGCCGGACATTTGAGCGAAAAACAGGGTTATGCAGTCATGTTAAGCATGCCTACATTAACTAAACTATCAATTTTGGTTCAAGCCGTTTTCGAAAAAAACTGAATTTTGTAATATTTTGTGAAATTGTTATGTGGGAAGTACCGTTAAAATTATGGCTAGCATAAAAAAAACGCCTCCTAGCGGTAAGCCCACAAACTCTAAATACGAAGTTTGAAACAAATCCGTCCAAGCGTTTAGATTCCCCAGGGGTGGGACAGACAGACATACGGACGGACAGAATTGGGAAACCCACTTTTTTGAGTTCACCTATCATCGTTTTATCAGAATTGATTTCAATCACTGCGAAATATTTTGAATTTAAAAAAGTAAGAATTTAACTAAACTCATGATTCATCCACTTAACGAAATTACAATCAATTTCAATTTTAAGTTGAACACTACTATCAGTAAATGACATTAAACACGCTTGTAATTTATTGTATATAATGTTGTAAATACTTAAAGGCAGAAGCTCAGGCGCTCATAGGTTTGACTAAAAATACTTCAATTACCTAAAGGTCGAAATTGGAGGGTTTTATTTTCGCCTTTCACTGTTGTATTTTTAGACTCTAGGAGCGACTGAACTTCGATATTTGAAAAACATAATATGCAAATGTCAATATGTAGCTGAAGAGAAATGTCAATGAAAACTTAGTTTGTTTTTGTCAATAAAACAAATTATATCCCTTTTTTTATTAATAAACAAAAATAAAATAGTCCTTTGAAATGTCCAGACGAGTCCCGGAATTTCAACATAATGTCCAGATATGTACTGATTTCGAACTGGCAACCCTAGTTACAAGTAGGCTCTAACCACTACACCATTGCCATCGCATTCACTGTATCTAATATTCGCGATGCTTTGCGACATTGTGCGATTGAGTGCATTCTGCCACAGGAATAATCGATCTCTAAATGTTATGGGCCTTCCGATGTCTCTTCTGTACAACAACAGAATACAATATAATACACTAATCGAGTAGACAAAAAATCAACAAGCAAAACTGTGCCAATAAATGAAGTTTGAGAGCAATACTACGGGTTAAATAAATTCTAAGGCTATTAATGCAAAGTCATAAGTTCACCATTTTCGTAAAATGGTAAGCTTACAACACACATTTCATGAACGCCACAAATAGCTGCTCGTTAGACATCAAACATTTTAGAGCATTCAATGATTTGTGCGAACAAACTTTTGATGCATTTAAATAAAAAATTGCACATTTTACTATGTAGTGTAGGATAATTAATTTATCCATCAAATTCTATTAAGAAAACAAGTTTTAAAGAGTTTAGATAACGAAATTTCCAATTCCAACATTTTTGCCACGATCGAAAACACCTATCAACTGAAAGCTAACTCAACTGAAATTGAAATGACCGCCTAAATGGGGTTTAAATGTTTAAGCCTTTTAAAGAGAAGCAACAATTCTAAAATATGTATATTATTTTTCATGTGTAAATATTTTCCCCTATATTAGGTAATTTTTAATTTTTATAAATACCTACCTACAAATCTGCTAAAATATATCTGAAATTTGGCATCACTTACCAAACATATTCGAAAGGCGCCATCTTTTCTCGAAAAATCAATTTTCTTGTGGCTTGAATGTGAACGACAAATGAAATTTTCCTAAGCGCCATTTTACAAAGTGCATTTGCGGAGTTTAGAAGTGAGAGTTGCCCATTTCTGTACAATAAAAAGTTATTAAAAAATCGCAAATCAGTTCTTTTATAATTTATAAAGTTTTTATTTAACACATTTAAAATGTAAGTACCATTGCGAAATTCCTCAGATAAGTTTCCACTTTTCTGTTCGTTCCTCGATTTGGAATCGATAATTGACTTGGGACATCACATTGCTTTAGATTTTCGTGTTTTTCTGCACCAAGGTCGTTATTTGATAGATTTTTTGCTAAATTCGTTTTAAATTATTCATTTTATTCTCTAATTTAATGCCGCACCTATTTTTCGACCTCATATTCCAATTAGTAGTATGTATAGTTATTTTTTTCTCATTTTTTGCCGACTATGTCATAAATCCGCCATCTTTAATTGAGCGTAAAAATTTTCGAGCCAAGTGTTTTTTTTGCTGCGTATATAAATTTATAAACTTATAAATAGTCGCACCTCTTTCCACCACCTTTGTTCATAATTTATATTCTTCGCAGTAGTAAAAAAGAAGAAAACAACAAAAAAGAAATGCCACGTTACCGGGAATGGGATTTGGCGTGTAAAGTTTATGTCGGCAACTTGGGCTCGTCAGCATCAAAGTATGAAATAGAAAATGCCTTCGGCAAATATGGTCCCCTGAGAAATGTGTGGGTTGCCAGAAATCCACCAGGATTTGCTTTTGTCGAATTCGAAGACAGACGCGATGCCGAGGACGCAACAAGGGGACTTGACGGAACGTAAGTTCAATATTTATCATAAAATAAAAATTCGTCTTTAAAATAAACATTTTTGTTTTTTTTTGCAGACGATGCTGCGGAACTAGAATTCGTGTAGAAATGTCATCAGGCCGGTCCAGACGAGACGATCGCCGCCGCGGAGGTGGTAGCGGTGGTGGTGGCGGCGGCGGTGGTGGTGGCGGCGGCGGAGGTGGCGGTGGCCGTGGAGGACGTTACAGGTAAGATTTGTTTACTTATTTCGTAATCAGTTGAATTATTTTTAGTCCGTAAGAAGTAGTTTGGTTTATTAATAATGTTCATATGCATTTGGGTGAGAGTGGCCAACTCTTGCAAATTAAATTTTACGCTAATTTAGTTTCAATATTTGCTAATATGATGTCATGCTGCATATTGTCCTATTCAATCATCTGAAAGAGTAGACGGTTTCCAAACACATTTATTTGAATTCTTGTCGAACAAGTTATAGAACGGTCGACAAATTCTGCTAATAATTTATACTCATGCGCAGAAATGAGTGTTCTTTTGAATTCATTTTTTGTTTGCATACCATTTTATGTAACGAAAACGCATAAGCAAAAACTAAATTATTGCAATGGTGAGTATAATATTTGGACGGCTATAATTCGCATGTCTGTTTTGTTATAAATATGCACCTAACCCTATCATATACATGCACTAGTTGTTTTGAGAAATATAAATCACTAATGCCCTTGAGCAACATTCAACATGCCAATATTGGCATTGATTCAGTTTCATACGTCACGTTCAACATAGAAAACACATCAGAATTGTGTAATTTCACAGAGATCTACCTATGTTCTAGCTGCCAATTGTCGCATGTCTCATTCGTTGATGTGGTGTGTTGCTTTATGTTGGCAGAATTTACTTGGTTTCTATCGTAGAAAGATTAAGCCATTCTCTTCAGTTCGGTTGCCTGTGAGCCTCTGCCTTCCGTGGCTTCTTCATCCTTTGCCCCTTCGCTGGCACTTGCGAATCGACTAATCATGTGAGAAATTATTAGCAATAAAGTTAACGGATTGGCCGTTGCAGTTTAAATCAGAGGCAATTTATTTTTACTATACTCCCATTTTGTCACTGTTCCTTGAATCAATTATAACGTTCGATTTGCAACGCTTACTAGCACGGATGTCCCCTTTTCTTATGAAATATGTCATACTTAGGACATTGCTCAATGCTCGTATTTTGTCGATGGTCTCGTAGTCTTTTAATTTCGTCTGCTTAAGAATGAAGTTAATTTTTGTTCTTATTTGTGCAATCTATCCGCGCACTGTCTCAGTGCTTAGCGGGCTGGACTACTGTGCGAGGGGTCCCAGGTTCGACCACCCAAAAACACTTGCTTGGCATTAGACACACACAACCTATTCGGCGCCCGAACATCCCATTTCGACGAGTACCTATCTGTTGCATTAAACGTGGTAGGTATCAGGCACGAAGCGTCCATATATTAAAGGGAGCAGTGAGTTCTTCTGCTTCCCAAAAAGTCATGCTTCGTGCCTGGTAGGATTACAGCTACCAACAGGCTCTAATAAATCAGCTAAAAGGTGATTGAAGAGTCCTTGCATATGTGGATGAAGATATGATTGCTGTCGCTCTAAAATTAAAGAAACATGTTAATTCAACCGACTTGCTTAGCAGACATCTTCAAATCGTTTGAATTGAAAGCATTCTCCTATTGAATTTGGCAACGGTGCAGCTAGTATTCGATTGGTATACATAATGCTGCCCGCCCACTTAGTGCCCAACGCATTAATTTCGAATTCAACGCATTCAACTCTAATGTACGATGCCCTCGATTTTATCCAACCAAGCCGTTTGATCTGGTTGGACATCGTTGCACACCGCGTTGCTAAAGAAGTGTGCGGGTAGTGTACTAGCTCTTGTTGCTCGTTGAACATGCTTGTGCAACGCGTTGAGAAACGATTTTACAATGCTCTGAACATTATCTATCCAACCCGTTCCTCAACTTCTTACATTTTTTGACTCGAGTTGCGTTGGGTGCGACGAAATGTGTGTGCCTGTGCTAGTTGAGCCATTGGAATCAATCAACTGACATCTCTTTATGCACTGTGTATGGTTTATCATTAAATTGCAACTCAGTTGTCTAGAACAAGGCGATGGTCTAGATCTACCCAGCGCAGATAATTGCGGAAACATCTGCACGCACAAGTAATGCGTGCTAGACAACACATCCACCTCTAAAGCTAAATTCGAAATATTTTATGAGGGTGTGAGAAGCGGTCATCTACCAAGTGCGTTCAACACGTTTCCCAACAAGTGATGCTTGGTTAAATGTACGAGTGTATGTATCAACGCGTTCTTCAACTCTATGAGCAACCACAACGAAAACGCTGTTGTCCAACTCGAGGAACTTTTTTTTTGCCAAAATCCGACATGTTGATCAACTAGATGTAGTACGAGGTCTTTAGAAATTGAATTAGTTGGTGAACTAGGTGTACGGGGCCCGCAACGCATTCAACAAAGAAATGTTCAACTTTAATTTGAATTACGTTGCTCAACATGAACATGAAAGCCCGCAACACATATAACACATGAGCAACGTGAGTTTGTGCACTTGTGTACGAGCCTAAAAAAAATTGTTTCTTCAACTGAGTTGAATAAACTGTTGAATAAAATTGGTTGATACTTTGGGCACTAAGTAGACGAGCAGCATAAGTGGGCCTCTTATTAGCGCTTTCTCGACTACTTGTAAGCCCTAATACGACTGAATTAGTCCCTGTAACTAGGAGTCACAAATTTCTACCAATACCTGGCACCAATCTCTGTTTTACCGGTAAAGTTAAAAAATGGTGTCTTCGAAAACTTGAACTGAATGGCCATCGTTACATAACGAATGAAGAAATACACTCTTAGAGCTACCTCTAGTGCAGTATAGTAACTGGCAAACAGACAGCTGTGGCAGCTTTCGAACTACGAGCTAACTCTCAATGATAAAATTATCTTACGAGCAATAATCAATCAATCTTTTTTTTTAAAGCCAGTACTAACTTTGATTTTAGAGAAAACACTAAAAATTTCATTAAATACCAATTTATTTGTGTTATATCGAGAGAATACATTCTGCAATTAGTTTTTTAACACAACTTCGGGCATATACCCACCACGGCTGGATCTGATGAATGCCATCCGAGAGACAAAGCTTTCCACCACTTTATCAAGCATTTGTGGCCGTATGTCCTCAATAACACGACGTCAAAGGTCAAATTGATAAATTTGGATCTTCTTCAACAATATTCAAACTTTTTCTTTTATAAATCTGAGAATGAGTAGCGGGTCCATGGTTTGTATATCCCTATTTGTTACCTGGCGCTTGCCCAGATGTTTAATCCTCCTGCGGGTCAGTGCCCTACAGGATTCCAGAATGTGATCTGGGGTTTCTGGTTACTCTGTTGCAGGCATTCTCATACAAGCTTGGATTTTATTATATAGGCATCAAGTGCCTACACTGCTATATTACAGTTTCTGTAGTTTTTCTTAAGAATGATCCGAACGCACCTATCTATAGCGCATATTTCAGCTTGGAAGATACTAGATTCGGGCCTAGTGCCTAGTTCCTGGCCTAAACACACCAGCAACAGTTCCTTCATCTGTATGCCATTTTACACTGTGGTTGGTCGGTCCATAGATCGTGGATTCATGGCTCCAGTTTTTCTTATTGCTGAGCTTCGTTATGAAATTATTTTCAAAATTTAATTTTCTGATACTATCACCCCTGGGCATAGCTAGAAGGGGAAGTTTTGCGAGTAGTAAGTACATCGTACTCTTTCGAACCAATACATTACTCTCCTCCGATTTCTTTTGCCATCCTCGGGATAGTTTTTTTTTCTGCCGTAACCTCAACCATGAGGTGTAGAGGAGTTGGCTCTAAGATTACCTCCATGGCTGCAGTTGGGCATGTATGTCTTGCACCGATAATGCATAGGCACGCCAATCTATGCACTTTGCTGAGAATATCTCTTGTTGTGACTAGGCTGGTTTGTTTTGCCCATGCTACAGCTCCGTATGTGATCATGGGTCTCACAATTGCTATGTGCATCCATCGCAGGATTTTCCGATTTTCCTGCCAAGCTTTTACATATCATAAGAGCGCGTGTTGCCTTCTTTGAAATCTCTTCCGATGAGTTTACTATCCAGATGTAAACCTAGGCATTTTATTTCATTGACTGGTATCAGTCTTTTCCTTGTGAATGGTACTATAGCTATTTTTGCGGGATTGATGTTTGATCCTGCAGTATGGCACTATTCTTGAGTTGCTCTCAATCCTCTCTGTATGATGTCACAGATGGTTTCCTCAAACTTATGCAGCAAATGTTGTGCGAAAACAGCGAATAGCCGCCTAAAATGGTCGATTATGTCGACTGTAGTATGGTGCAAGTGCTCAAGTTTTTGGCGCACAGAACCATTTCTTTGGAACCAAATTTGGGAACGTTGTTGAAGTGTGCATGTCATCCTGATATAATTGCAAAGCCCAGCGAATACAATTGACACTAACAACTTCAAGTCTGACAATAAAGTTAGTTTAGTACGGGGCTTAACACATTCTGTAGAAAGGTAGCTACGCTTTGAAGTCTCAGTCTTAGGGTTAAGCCGATACGCAAACTTGAAGTGAACGCTTAAAGCTATGCTTCTATATTTTGGTTTTTGTTCCATACTCTACTCTACATCTTACTGTACATACGTTAGTAATTAACTTAATATTTGTGTGTGTGTATGGGTTCCAAAAAGTTCTGACAAATTGTATTGTTTTGTTCTCAGAGTTGGCCACTTGTCCTCCCTATAAATATAAAGCGCTTTGATTACCTTCTTCCGTACCCTTTGTGTAAAAATAAAGTACTACATGTTTTAGTTTGTTGATTTGTTTACTTTCTCAATTGCGTTTTGGTTAAACAATTTACTTTCATTTTTTTATCTCTGTTTTATAATGGCAAGCAAAAATATTAAAAGCAGTACCTTTCGTGTGTGTATGTGTGTGTGTGTATATTATAGATTTTTTAAACATGGTATTGATTATTTGTTAAAAATATTTTTGTTTACAAGAGTAAAAAAAAAAATGACTTTGTTTTTTATGTTGACAAGTAAATTAAAACGCCGCATCTGGTAATCATTTTCAGGGCAAAGTCTACTAGTTCTACTACTACTACTTCCTCCTCCTACTACAACATCTTCACGAATAACTGCTCCTACTCCAACAGCAACTCCAACTACTACTACTACAATCACAACAATGATACAACTACTATCATCAACAAAGTCATCAGTTCTTCTGCTAGTTTAAGCACCAAGCTGTGTCTACTCTTAAGCTGTGGAGCTACTTTTGCGAGGTTGATGACGACGAAACCATCATCATCATCAGCCTCGTCGTCACCACCACCACCACATCCCATGTTTCCTCCATGAACCGAGCACGAGATGTGCTCCCGAGTTCTGGAGAATGCACAAATTAAGAATATTTCCCAATGTGGGGAGTTTACGCATGACAGGCGACGCACTGCAAAAAAAAAAAACATGATCCACGTCACCCCCACCCCAAAAATCCCACAATCCCCGATTTCCAACATATGTACCACCGATAGGCTACAGCCATCTTTTGAAAACGGGTGCGTGCGCGTGCGCACAGTCTTGTCAGCACTTCACTTCATTATGTAATGAACGACAACAGCTTTGGTCATCAACGACTGCGTGCGTGTCTCTTGCTGCATCTTACAAAAATGTGTCACCAAGCCACAACAAATCGGCCAGCCATCAGTATCATCTCTGCAGCGCAAGTCATTTCGCGTTTCTTACTGATTTGTTGTGTTTTTTGTAAACGAAACCGCCTGCTGTTCTCTTGACATAGACCTCTAGTTCATCTACCATCACATACGAACACATGTATCAACCAACCAACCACCATTATCACCACCACCACCAACCACCACTACTACCACTACTACTACTACTACTACTGACTATAAATAGACTTAGTTTCGGGGGAAGTTCATCGTTTTCATCGGCGGCGCGGCGTTGAGCAACACTCAAGAGCACACTAAAAAAGAAGCACGCAGCTTGCGATCGATACAAATCTCCTCTCATCTCTGCTTCAACCACACCCTGATGCGCGCGATTAACACCACCAAGCCACCGGCACACCATCAAACTCGGTGACGCTTCTCAAAACAAATCGAATCAAAAACAGTTAAACAAACAGCCCGTATAGAGACATCAGCGTCTTCTCAGAAAAAAAAAAAAAAATAAAAATAAAATCATCTCCTTCCGCTAAATATACTCTAGCTAGCTATCCATCACCTCAAAGTTATGCTCAACCGTTGTTCAACACACCAATACTCATCGATAGTTCAACCGCGCGTCCTCAACCGCTCAACTCGAACCGCAAAATAAGTCAACTCATCGTCGTTTCTTCTGCAAAGAAAAACTGTCCAAAGAAACCACACACCTGCATCATTTTAGTGGTTTGTTGTTTATTTTTTATACTATATCATTTTGTTTCTTGATATTAGATAAAAAATATTTTAAATAATCTTTTTATCGTATATCTCTAAATCACATGTAAACATTTTTTGTAAGGATGACAGAACGAAGAAGTAGTTTTATTTATTATTTGTATTTGTATTCTTATTTTGGTTATTTTCTTTCTCTTTTTCTTTCCGTGTAATAATCTGTTTCTAGTGTAAACACATTTTGCTGAATCTGCATAATAACATTTGTTTCTAAATAAATTTTCCAGGTCTCGTTCCCCACGACGTTCGCGCAGCCGTTCCAGGAGTTTTTCACGCGACAGACGAAGCCGATCTGATTCACGTGATCGTCGCTAAGAAATTACAAAAAAAAAACAGAAACAAAAACAAAAACACAAAGAAACCATTTAACCTAAAAGTTTGTAATGTATTATTGACACACGACACTCTTGTTCTTTATTATATCATTTTATCTAAATAATAAGCAAACAACAAATACAATCCACGTTGTATACAAACGAAGATACAAAGTAGAAAACAACATACAGAGACAGAGAGACACTCTTGTCATACAATCACCAGTTACAGAGTGCGTTCCCATATTGTGTTTTGGAATCTTGTACAAACAAACAATTAAAATAACCCTAAAGAGAAATTACACTTTTTCTTGAACAAAACAAAAAAAAAAAACCTTTTTCATTATAATTTTAGGTTTTCAGTTCGACTGTAGAAAGAGTTTAATAAATGTACTATTTCGCTCTTGTAATAATACACAACTGTATAAGTAAATTTTAAGGAAAAAATAAAACGAGATCAAGAATGTAGTTCTTGAAACGTATTTGCGTTAATTGTTCTTTTGTGTCCTAGACCCATTTTTGACCGTGGTAGAAAGTGTTACCCAAAAATATTACGCTTCACTGCGGCCAGCTGCTGAAGCTCCAAAATAATCGGCTATAATTATGTACTTGAGGAAAAGACGGAAAGATTATGAAGAAGTGCAAGTTACTAAGACAAAGTACCTACTAAAACTGATGAAGACTACGTAGAACTTCTGGGGCATAACTTATCATTCATCAACGATGACTGTAGTGTGTTTCAAGCGAAAATTGGTGCTATAACCCTAGCGGCAAAGGACCTAAAGAGACAACACAATGCCGACAAACAAATCACTGTATACTCTGACAGCCAAGCGGCCATAAAAGCCATGGAGTCAGTCGTGGTGAAGTCGAGGGCAGTAAGTCATTGCAAGAAATACCTGAACGAACTATCACAAGCCAATACGATGACCCTATGTTGGGTAAAGGGGCATATGGATATTCCGGGCAATGAACAGGCGGATGAGATTGCGAGAAACGGGTCGAAGATGCACGCATCAATGGCAATAAAATCTATAAGAACTCCGCTAAGCCCTCTTGCTAGGAAGATTGACATTGAATCCTTGAACAAATCTAGGCTGGAACAATCTCAACACCTGTACGCAAAAGAATTATGGCCAGGAGTGAGCAAAAAGAGGTCCAAATTCATGATCGGACTTAGCCGCAGGGGTATCCGCATACTCACGGGGGTCATTACTGGACACAGTGCGATAGGGGTACACGCGGAAAGGCTGGGCATACTGCAGAGATGTTCTCTGTTCCGACGGATACCTCGCTAGGGCCGAGAATCGAGAATCTGTTCGTCATCTGCATTGCGAATGCCCAACCCTCAAAAACAGGGGGCTTGTTCCCAAATGCGCGGCGGATCGCTTTTCATGGCGGATTGATATTTTTGTATTTCCAAAAGCTGTCATTACCAGCAATCCTCACAATAGCTATCGCTTTTGAATGAATCGAATCGCTTTTGGAAATATAAATATACCAGTCCGCCGTGAAATGCGATCCGCCGCGCATTTGGGAATAAGCCCCCAGTAGACAAAGGATTCTCAACAGCTTCTTCTTCTATGAACTAGAAGATCTGGAGAATGTTGATCTTAAGCAACTCCTGAGATTCATACTGAAATCGGGGTGGTTCCAGTAGGTCTCCACATCCTTCGGTTGCTCTTAGGACAAGCTGGAAATCTGGATACAAGAGCTTGTGAATGCCTGTGATTAATACCAAATCTAGGTGACTCAATAAAGGCGGTATATTCTTTGTCTCCAACAAAGGTGAAATGGAAGGTTCCCGTGACTGGACATAATGGACCCAAACCCAACTGATGGTCTACGTGAAGCTGTGGCAGCCGCCACAAGAGCACCCAATTATGTGACTACCTACCTGCCTACCTTCTATCTTGTTGGTAGCGACTTCTCAACAATGTTCAAATTTAAGGCTCTCCGTAAAAAAAATTAAGGCAGAAACTCGGGTTACAGCTAGCAGATCGGCTGTTCATCGCGTGAAGAAGGCCAGCCATATTGGCCATGAAAAAATTAAGAGGAAACCACCGTTGAATGCGGCACGTAAAATCCAGTGCTTTGATTTTGCAATAAGTCACATCAGGTGGAATTGAGAGTGGCATACCGTCGTCTTTTTTGATGAAAAAAATTTTTTATTTGGACGGACCTGATGTATACAGTTGTTATTTCCATGATTTGAGAAAAGAAGAAATATATCTTCAAAGGCGGAACAGCAAAGGAGGTGGTGTAATGGTACCTATGGGGAGCAATAAGCTATTACGGAACTGTGGAGCTGGATTTCCAAAGCTCCAAAATGACTGCAATCACTTACAAAGTTTTCGGAGATATTTGGTGGTCAGCGATGGACTTTCCAACAATGCACCGATACATACCGCAAGGACAACTAAAGCCTGGATTCAGAACCAAAATGTAAACCTACTTGCATGGCCCCCATATTCACCCGACCTGAGCATCATGGAAAACGTGTGTGGTTGGCTTTCTAGAAAAGTCTACCAAGGACGAAAGCAACATGAAACGGAAGAAACTAATAAAGTCCGAAGTTTCGTATGTAGCTCTGCCGAACCATGGAATCAGCATTTAACAAGCTCAGAAAGTGGGATGTGCGGTATGGACTTCGTGTCAACCCGCAAAAGACAGAACTAGTAGTTTTTAGTACAAAATACAAGATACCACCCTTAAAACTTCAAAGGTGAAGCTTTCCGTTTCGGATAGCGCAATATATATTGGTACAGTTGTAGATAAAAAATTGAATTGGAAACTTAATGTTCAGGAAGGAGTTCGGAAGGCTCATAATGCTCTCTTCGTCTGTAAGAGGACAGTGGGAAAAAAGTGAGAATTGAGTCCAACAACGAAGCAATAGTTGTACACTTGTATATTCTTACCTATGGGGCTCTTGTTTGGTGGAAAGCCACAAATAAGTTATATATACGGAAGATGTTGACCAGGGTACAAAGAACAGCCTGCACTGCCATCACTGGTGCTTTACGCACTACACCCACAGCTGCACTTGAGGCTGTTATCTATCTTTTACCACTGGACCTACAAATAAAACTACAAGCTGGTAATAGTGCGCTTCGGCTAACTAACGCAAGGCTTTCCCGAACACTGTAATATTGAGGGTAACGAAAGGGCTGACGTTCTGGCCAAAAACGGAGTAGAGCTTCCACAAATTGAAACTATTGAGGACATAAGACCACCAACAGCCGTGACTAAGAGAATTATTCTCGAGAATAATGTAGCACTAAACAACATCATCTCATATCAATGCATCGTCGCGTTTTGTTTATTCTTTTCCGAAGACGGATAGGTACCTCGCTAGGGACGAGAATAAAAAAAGGCCATCGACTCTGATGGTTTACCACCACAGATGCGTCCTCATAAAACATAAATGGTTGGAAAAAAGAATTCGTTAAGTCAAGTAAAACAGAACCTTTGCTACAAGCGACTGGAAGCAACCTAATCGGGATCGAAAAGAATGGAAGGCTGCAGAGACTGGCAGACTCCTGGGAATGGGAACACATCGCCTTGTATATCTAAAGGTAAGAAAGATGTTAAAATGCGCGTTACTGATTAGTTGTTAGTGCTTCACTTCACTTCAAAAATAAAAGCCGTCAATGTATCAATAGAAAAATGAGTTGCATATTTTTTATAAATTAATAACTAGAGCATTTAGCTTTATACAAATAAACAAATCTATGGAGACGATCGAATTTCAATAGTGTTAGACCACTAGCTAGATATTTTGCGTCGATGGACCCTCTTCGTTCATTGGGATATCATCACCAGGCGAGTATAGACCAAGTGCTGATCTCTCTGGTTGGCTTGGTATAACTCTATCATTGGTGTCATCATCTTCATCGTCATGGCTATCCGAGTCGTCACTCTCATCATTTGCTGTGAAATAGAGATACAGAATTTTTTTTCCCTTGCATAGGATATTCTTACCGTCTTCGTCGTCTGTCTCTGGCCCAGGAATTGTTAGGACTTTTCCCAAAGGGTGAATATCAGCGGCAGCATTTGAAATTGAATTTATCTGAATAAATAAACTCGAGTACTTGAGATGAGGAAAATAGATAAAGCAAAAATAATTTTACCCAATTGTTTTGATCCCGTTCGTATTGGAGTATTTCTGCTTCCTCGTTGACGGGTGTATCTACCTCAAACCAAATGTGGTTCGCAATTGGAGGTCGTAATGATGGGAAAAATGGAATCATTTTATTTTCCGTAAATTACGTGCAATTATTTGATTAAATTTAATTTGTAGCAACTGTCCAAAAATATTTCAAGATTATAAACAAATTTTATTTGACATTTCGTTTGGGGAACTCTTTATTGCTTTCAGCGCCATCAAAATCTGTTCCGTTCAATAGGAACAACATAGGGATAAGGTCAAAATTTCTGTACAGCGGCGCTTGCACAAGGTAGGTATTTTATTTAAAAAGTTCTTATTTTCCCAAAATAAAACACAAATGAATATTAAGATCGATTTAGGTACGTAATACGCAAATATAAAGTCATTGGTTATATAATGATTGAAAACAACATATCAGGATAGTAAATAATCATTATAGAAAACCTTTTTAACGAACTTGTAATTCGAATTTGCTAGAAATTCAATGATTAAAAGCGTTTCTTTGGACAGACGGTAATAATTAAATGCTTTTAGGATGCTTCAAATAAAAATTACCCGTGAAATATCTTTCGCTGATTAGTGGATTTACACAAAATTGTCTTTGCTTTCTTTCCTTTTTTATTCTTTTCGTAAAAAGGTACAGTATACCTTACCCACAAATAAAACATTATTTTTAACTGTAGATATCTATCTTAAATAACCAAACTAAACTAAAAAGCATGATTAGAATGCATTGGCGCGTCCAAAATGCAGATCGTGTAACAACAACAAACTTTTTCCCAGGGTGCGCGGACAATATTGGGCGTGAGACCATTTGGAAGCTGGTGTGGCATTAGCCTTAAGGTGGGTTTCCACATGTCGGTTGATTGACAAAGTTTGACAGCCCTCGCGTTTATGTCATCGAACGATACCAACGTCAGTTTATTTCCACTTATGTCAATTATTGGCAAAAAATCGTTTGTCAGTTGATTGACTACAGGTGGGTTTCCACATGTCGGTTGATTGACAAAGTTTGACAGCCCTCGCGTTTATGTCATTGAACGACACCAACGTCAGTTCATTTCCACTTATGCCAATTATTGGCAAAAAAATCGTTTGTCAGTTGATTGACCAACTTATGAACTCGATGCCAATTAAATTTTCTGTGTCAATTATAGACAAAGTGACATTTTGTTTGACAATTCAGCTATTTCCATTTGTCCAGTTATTTCTTTGTCAGTTATTGACAAACGCTGTTAGTCAAATTCATTGACAAGCAATTTTTCGCTATTTCCACTTGCCAATTTTTCAATTGGCATAAAAATAAGTCAATTGTCAATTTCAAATCGACAAGTGGAAACTGACTTGTCAATTCACAAGGAAATACAAAATTTCCAACCTGGTGTTTCTCCAAAACTGAAAGGCACACTCTTGTTGCTCATAATACGGCCAAGTAACTACTTAGCTAGGCAGCAAATTAATCTGAAAACCCTAATATCCTGCAGCGAATTAAGAAAGCCACAGCTCTGCATTGCGGCAAAAAGGCTGACCTTTACCTGAAGGAATTCGCTTGAAAAAGGCATCCACTATAACCGCCTTAATAGTGTGCAAAGCACATGTCAACGTCATGATGCGTCTGCATTATTAAGGCCCTGAGGTCATGCTACTGCTAGGCCTCTATTAGGTCTGTTTTATTGGTAATCTATTTCAGTGAAGTAATGTACCTAAAGTAGAATTTTTACCACGCAATTACAACAACTACACACTGCTTGACACTTTCGAGACTCTTTATAAAAAAATAAATAAATAAATAGACGGCGCAATAGGCGGGTAGACACCCTGAGCATAGCTTCTCATAACCATTCTTTTGTGTAAGTTTCTATTTTGGGGACCTACAATTTTATGCTTTTTCAGGACCCTTTATGACTGACTGGGGAGAGTGATGTAAAGTATTGCAGGGGATCAGGCTGATTCTATACCAGACAGGTCCGAAATAGAAGGCAATTAGTAAGGCCTAGTCAAGAAACACCAAGGAGACTCTATATAAGACTCTCAACATCCCAGTTCTGCTTTATGGCGCAGAATCATGGACGTTAACAAAGGCGGATGAAGATCTCCTTGGTCACTTCGAACGTAAAATTCTTCGAGTGATTTTCGGTCCCGTTTGCATTGACGGGTTGAAGAGATTTAACAACGAACTCTACGAGCTATACAGGACATCGACCTGGTAAGAAAAGTACGTACCAGCCGACTAAGATGGCTAGGACACGTAGAGCGAATGGACACCAACGCTCCGGTCCGAAGAGTCTTCGATTCCAACCCGGATGGACAATTGCAGTAGAAGTAGAGGAAGGAAGACATCGCGTTAAGTGGCGCCTACAAGTGGAAGAGGACCTTTGGGGGTTATCCAAACATCGCGTTAAATGGAGAGGCGTGTTCGTTGAGGCACAGGTTTACCCCGGACAATAGCGCCACCTAAGTAAGTAAATATATATCACAGAAATTACATCACGATTAATACAATATGAAATTACCTACCAATCATTTGACAGATAGGTACAGAGCTGTACAGCGACATCGGCTTGGTCAGAAAAGTACGTATCAGTCGACTACAATTGCTAAGCTGTACAGCGAATGGACACCAACGCTCCGGTCCGAAGAGTCTTCGATTCCAACCCGGAGACACAACGGAGTAAAGGAAGACCTCGCCTTAAGTGGCGCGCATAAGTGGAAGGGGACCTCAACCAACTTGGAGTTAGTCAAAGATTGGACTAACTCGAGGGGCCCGTTGGTTGAAGCCCAGGTCTACCCCAGAGTGTAGCGCCACCTACTAAGTAAGTCACACATCATTTCTGCAGAAGCTGTATTAACGAGGAGGAGTTAATGTTCTTCACCTTCTTTGCTGAGCTTTCTCAACTCGAAGAAGACTATTATATTTCTTCAGCAAGCTGGGCGAACTGGCTAATATAACCATCAGTCGCCTGCAGCGCGTTATTCTAAGTTCGTATTGGTTCAACGGGCAATTTGAGATCATTAGATCTTCTGGGGTTACAATAACACTGCACTCGCTGTGGCCTGCCACCCGAACCTATAACTTAATCTAACCTACGGTTCAGAGCCAGTGCATTATCCTATGCTCTCCCAATTTAGTAAAATCCAACACTCCATCGTTGCTTTGCAAAGGTCTGAAGATTTAATTAAAACGTTGATTCTAGTTCATTTTCATTTCAGTTTATTTGTTTTTTTCATTTTTCAAAGAATTTTTACAAAAATAATACAAAAAAATTAAAAAAATAATTTTACCTTACAAGACGCATTTTCTTCTCGCGTTTCCTTTTAAATTTACATCTTAAATCGAAAGTTGTTTTGTTTTTTATGATTTACGTAAAATATAAGAAAACCGAATACTTTAATAACCACTATAGTTAATATTTAGCTCTATTAACATTAAATGTAATATATAAATTAATAATTATGAGCTTATTCAAATCTAACACCAGTAAGCCCCACATAATTCCGAATTGCATTCATAATTCATTTTTGTAGAATATAATTTATATAATTATTTAGAACAGACTGTTAAATTTGTTATCCTTTTTCATCTTAATTTCTTAAAATCTACACTAATGCTTCTCTTTTACATAATTGGATGGGGAATACGGATACGCTTAAGTAGGGTTTTTTTTATATATATAAATTTTAGAATCAGCCCATTCTCGTGATATAAGACATTCGAAAGTTATGTTTAGATATTGTGGGTTTTTAGTTTTTGTTTAATTTTTGGCAACAATGGTGGAATAGGTTAGTATCGGAGAATTTTTTTTGGCATTAAATATTTATTATCGGTCCAAAAAGAGGGGTTAAAAAAAGGATACAAATACAAATAATTGGTTTTAGTTTTTTGTTCTGTTAACACGGACGGTGTTGTTTTTTTTTATTTCTTTGTTTACATACATTATTATTTTTTTTTATATATTATTTACATGCAATAACTACTTTAAAAATTAGACAACTCAATAAGTTTTTGTTTAATATTTAATATGTTACATATCAACTACAAATACAAATAAAAAAAAGAAAACATTTGCCCTAGCTCGAAAAAAAAATCATTTTTGAGCTTAATGGGTCTTTTCATGTTTTGACTAGGCTTTGCATATACATAAGGAAAAGTTTTAAATAAATGCATCTACAATAAAATTGTTTTTTTTACTAAAATTGTCATGACTAGGGAAAGTCTTTTAATTAAATTCATGTCTAAAAAAGAAAGTAATACAAACATTAAATATTACTTTCCATGTAATATAGTAACAATATTTGGGTTCTCTTCTGGGAGAGAAAAATAAAACATATAATAATTCTTTGAAAAAACTACACATGTTGTATAAAAAATTAGTTAACTATCGATCGGTTGTTGATGTTTTATTTGTAAATTTGTTAGTTTCTTATACAATAAGAAGAACATACATAACTATACGACATACTATATGGAATGGACTTGAAGATGTGATTAAAAAAAAAACGCACAAATTTAACTGTGTATACTTATTAGTTCATACAATACCGAATGGGTTTTACTTGAGGCATTTATTACTTTTAATAATTTTTTTTTTAGTTTGTACATAGATATATTGCTTATGCCCAAAAATGTGCTATTCTAGGTGACGTCAATTTTAGTTAAATATTTTTGCTATAGAGACCTTATCAGATTTTAGTGAATTTGATTTGACTAATATGGGTAGGTACTATTTTTATGTGAGAAGTTAACGATGATATTTATAATAACGCCTCAATCTAATTAAAAAACACGCATTTCTAACCAAATGGAATATGCAAATATTATGATGACATTTACATTTTTTTCTTCAAAACTGTTGACCGCGTATTAATATGCAAATGGTTACGGCGATATTTTTCACTCACTTTAATCCGGAATAAAGTTTACACCCGGCTTTAAGTTTAAGTCAAAAATTAAGCCCAAGTATACCTATAATATTCAGCCGTTAAACCCAATGATAAACCCGTTTTTTTTTTAAACCTTGTCGGCGTTTAATTCGATTAAATTTAAACTGCACTCCGTAGACCAGTTTAAGTACTTTAACCCAGGTTAAAACTCAATTTCATATTATTGACTATTTGGTTTTTATGTCACATTTTTGACATTTCTTCGCAGAAAATAAATGAAAGTGAAAATATATAAAAATGCAAGAAGATAAGAAAAATGGATTTTATTAGTTTTGGCAAAGGTTAAGGCATCATAGTAAATTTCGTAATTAACTCATTATGTGAAATGTGATATTACGTAGGTTTAAAACGGGTTAAAATGGGATTAAGAATCGGTTTAAACTGTTTCAAATCCGCATTTTAATCCTACGGGTTTAATGCGTGTTATTGAGTGAATATTATGGATATAATGTTAAAATTGTGTCGGGTTTAAAAAATGCGGATTAATGATCGGGTGTAAAATTAACTTAAACCTCATTTACACCAGGAGTGAATGGCCATTATGGCCATTAGTAAATGTTCGTTACACAGTGTTTATTATACGGGGCGGACTATATTGAGGCATGCTCATGATCTGTCTAGCGGGTGACACCCAAGGCCTAGCTTTTCGCAACCATTCGTTTTGTGTGAGTTTCTATTTTTGGGACGAATCCGAACGGCTGAATTGAGAAGCTTTTCATGACAGTCATACTCTCCGAAGTTTTTGTCAGACGTTCGCGAGAGGTGGCGCAGTAGAGAAAACTTTAAGATGTAATTTGTGTTTTTCCAGGAATCGAACCTGGGATCCCTCGTAAGGTAAATACCTATGTACCACAATTTTTCAAGTCAGTGGATAACTACTTGCATACGCTTAATGCTGACGACATCGACATCATTGTCAGAACACATGGAGCTGTCACTGGTGCGTTTGCAAGTATCAGTACAGAGGTGGCAAAAATGGGTTTAGTGGTGAATGAGGGCAAAACAAAATAGATATATGCTGGCTGTCAACAAAAAGGGACACACAACATCGACGAATCGGAGAGAACGTCACGATAGACAGCTATAACTTTGAGGTAGTTCGGGACTTTGTCTACCTTGTCTCCGCTATTAACACTGAAAATGACATCACATCAGAAATCAAGCAAAGAATTAAACACCAATCGCTGTTATTTCGGCCTAAGAAGGCAATTGATTGGTAAGACCTTGTCTAGAAATACCAAGGAGACTCTATATAAGACCCTCATCATTCCAAGTTCTGCTTTATGGCGCAGATTCAAGGATGCTATCGCTATGCAAGGCGGATGAAAATCTCCTTGATCGCTTCGAACGCAAAATTCTTCGAGTGATTTTCGGTCCCGTTTGCGTTCACGGGTTGAGGAGATTTAACAACGAACTCGACGAGCTGTACAGCGACATCGACCTGGTCAGAAAAGTACGCATCAGTCGTCTAAGATGGCTGGGACATGTAGAGCGAATGGACACCAACGCTCCGGCCCGAAGTGTATTCGATACCAACCCGGAGGGACAACGCAGTAGAGGAAGACCTCGCCTTAGGTGGCGCTCGCAAGTGGAAGGGGACCTCAACCAACTGAAGGCAGTTAGCCAAAGATCGCACTAATTGGAGAGGCGTATACTAGTTGAGGTCCAGGTCCAACCCAGACTGTAGCGCCACCTAAGTAAGTACCACAAAAAATGACGTCGGCAATTAGTATATGAAATTACCATTCATTTGAAAACGAACTTATATAAGTTTTAACAGAGTAAAGTAGGAATGAATCCTGTTCTGTTATTTCTAAACTAGAATAATCTTAATTAAGATAATCTTAAATTAAGGAATATTGTAAAATCAAGTCATTTCGTATGAAGTGTCGAAAAGAATGTTCTGTTTGAGGTTTTCCAGAAAGTTCTCTATTTTGCATTTTAATCATTTCTTTTAACGAACCCGCTAAACAGGATTAAAGGCTTTATTATGACTTGTTTTAAGACCTGACAAAAAATCACAAATCTAATTGCCTGAAGGCAATAGGGTCAGACACGTAAAATAAAAACAATTGAACGATATCGTTTTTATGAATGCTGTCTCTATCATATCTGTGGCAATAAACAGAGACTGCTATTGTCGAAACGATGTCGTTAGATCGATTCCATTCTTCGTGATCTGGCCCCTACTTATAGTTATACAACTTCTTAGAACGAAAAAGTATATTATTTTGACAGTAAAACTGCGGTTTAAGTTATATGGAATTAATTTACCTACCTTTCAGAGTTGCCCTCGCGGAAACGTTATTTCAAAATTTTTTTAATATTCAAATTTCTCCGCCTTTAGTTTTTACAAATTTGTGGTTCAACACGTTTTGGTAAATTTTTGCTATCCTGCACTGCGGTCAGATAAATTTCTGTCACTATTATAGAAATGTGACATTTCAGAGCACTCATTGTTGTATTTCTGGGAAATTATGGAAATCAAAAAGAATTCAAACCAGTAAGAATAGGGTTCGATACTGGATAAAACAGGAAATTGATGCAGCGAATAAAAATAGTTGTCAAAAATTGAGAATACAAAGAAATACATATTGTAAAAAGCTGTCAATTTGAAATATGTACCTACATGTGCACTGGCATGTCACTGCTGCATAAGTGCAATGGCCATAAGACTAAATATTAACGAACCGGATAACGGCAAGAGCTGTCAAAAGAAAAGAAAAGAAATGGAGACGATCATGCCCACAATCTGTAAACAATTCGGCTTTGGTATAAGAAAACAGACCTAGTAAAGATCTGGAATACAACTACTGATAAAAACGATTCGGTATTTAAGAAGCCCAGGTTTATTTGATTACATTTACATACCAATTCCAAGAACAAAGATAAAGGTAATATTGTATGTAGATATCTATGTTTATGTTCATATAAAATGTGAAATAATTTCAGGGGCACAAAAACAAAAGGCACCAAATGCCAGGAAGCACAAAACTTCCCTATAGGAATATAGTCCACCCTACCCCTATACCACATCGTAGATGAGCTATCAAATTTGGTAAACAAAAAATAGTTAACGTGGAGTTTGAGTTCCCACTACGATTATGCCTGCGTTCTTCTCGTCCTCGTCAATGCCTTTATCATGGATTGCCGAAAAAAATAACGTCGATAAATGAAAAGAGTTGTCAACAGATCAATTTGATGTTAGAATTAGTATTTACAAATTTTAATTAAAAGAACCATTTATTATTAATAGATATCTAGGTATCAATAGGTATGTTGAAAATGTGTAAGTAGGTAAAGAAACCGTCCAAAAATTAGCCTATAGGATGTTTTATTATCCAGGAGAACAGGATAATTTTTTGACAGCTGAAAATTCGTTTTTCACCACGATAGTGTCAGAAAATTATCTGAGGATAATTATTTAGCCAAATTGATACACTACCTAAAAGTCTTTGTTGTATTTAATAAGCAAAGTGTCTATTCGGCCATTGATTTTGTACCGACTGACGTTTACCGATGTTCGGGATACGGCTACGTAATCAACGTAACGCAATCATATTTTCATTAAAAACTGTTTGTAAAGATGAAAGTTGGGTCTTAAATGTACAGCATAATGTCAGAAAAAAAATGTTTAAGAATTTATTTAGATAATACGATATTTGTTCTCAAATTTTATTCGGCTCCGGAAAACTCGGTGAATTGCTATATCCTCTATATATGCTTTCAGATTAATGTTTGCAGAACTAATAACAGAAAGGCTATGTGATATGAGAAACAAAAACTGAATTTGGTTTTCATCACAAATTTTTAAATTTGAGTTGAGGCACCGTGGGTCCGTGGGTATGGGCACATCAGCAGAGCAGACAACCACCACATTTGATCTAGACGCACTGTTTGCTCGATTTTCGCGGAGACTAATGATGTTCAAATCAACAAGAAAGTGACTGTTGTTGGTTTTGTTTAGGTTTTTTCTTTCACTCCAAAAATAAATTTATTTCCCAAGATTTCATTCCGAATTTTATCGACGAACTTCATCTGAACATTTTTTTCCAACTGTAATGCAGGTAGGTACTTTTAGTAAAATTGCATTGGCAGCTCAGTTTTTCACTCCCTTTTTATGACCAGGTCATTTTTGGTAGGATTGAACAATTTCTTTGAAAAGCAAATTTCTCAAAAACATATCTAGACTGAGTCTGCTGTGGTAAAGTGTCAGTGTTTCTTATATGGAGTTTGACATACCAATGCCACTAGCACAAACATGTTGATGTCTTGCATTCAATTTCGCAATCGCGTTCTTCCGATCGCATTTGTCGGCATCATTTTGTAGTCGAACGGTGACTGCTGGTAAACCTTATTTGCCTTGCGAGTCCACGATTTCCATGTGGTACCGTGTCCATGATTTATTTTTATAATTTAAAATAACTTTCGCACAAAATACGCATCCGGTTGCACAACGCAAATATTTTTATTTCAGCTGAACTGTCAACGGGAAAAAATTCAACACAGCATTATGACAGCTAACTGAACTGTCATCAAGTTATTTCACCTCCCGCCATTTAGAATTCTTTTTTTTTTGCTTATTCACACGCATTCACAGATAGAAAAAGAGGCGAAACTACTTATTTGAAAACTGGCTCTATGAAACTCTCATTTTTGGATGAAGCTGGCGCTGGCGGTCTAGTTCTCTCTGGTTTGTGGCCACTAATCATCTTCATTCTAGCGGTCCCAATCGCAGTAGTTCCGTTTGTTTGTTGAACTTAGAACAGCAATCGGTATAGAATTCATAATGAATGTTTCTCCTTTTGCATAGTCAAACACGTTTTACGTCAAATATTATGTATCACTGTGATGCTGAATTAATAATGTACGAATACCTAGTTTAAGATGCCGACCATGTGTTTGGGCTCGCTTCACGATTTGTTATTATGTACAACCTTCACATCTTTGACATTTCGACGCATAGACGAAAAACATTTAGAAGTTGAGCAATTCAAATGCGCAGCGCCTAAATTGCTGAATTTATTATACTGAAACAGTGAAACATATTTGCCCTAATTAATTGTTTAACCTTAAATCTAAAAGAAAGTAATAAAAACATAGGTGTGTTTGTAATTTGTCTGTTTTTTTTTTTATATTTATGACATCAGGTAATTTCCTACTGAAATTCGCTTAAAACTAAAGTCATTTTGGGTTCTGCTTACATTTTCTATACATACGCACACTTTCCGTTTAGAGAGTAGTAATTTTGTCAGTTTTTTTTTTTTTTTTTAAGTTTTAAAAAATAAGTAAAAAGGAGGTACAATTACAATTTAGAATTACTTACTGCTTTCGCTTAGTATAGTTGCATGGAAATTCAGGTGAATGGAGAGATTTTATGTAAAACTGAACGATTTTTTTTTTGTTTTTGGTATTTTCTGTTTTTTTTTACAATTTGAACTAATAATCTAGATATCACGATAGCTCCTGTGAGAATTGCGTCTCCAGGGTGGGTCTTCTGGCTGTATTTCGGGGTTGATTCCGTAATGGAGGACCCGGACTTCCATAACCGGCCGCATACAGTTGCGGGCAAGAGTCTTTTATTAATTCCTGGGTTTCGCGCAGCTGTCTCTGCACCTGAGGCGCTAGACGTTGAACACTAATCGCAGGTGGAAATCGATATTCGGGAGGGGCTTGAGGTACCTTAAAAAAGATGGTCAAGTGTTTATTTGATAGAAATGCTAGTATCTAAGTGTGAACGAACCTGCATAGGGTGAAGTACTTCTCCAAAATAGGTTGGCTGAGTGGGTTGCTGCTGTCCGTAATAGGCTAGCATGTGGGGGGGTAAACCGCCAACGGGACTTGGTCCCATGGGAACTTGAGGTGGTCGCGGTGGCCGGCCCATACTCATAGCAGCTTGTTGCGGAGACGGTGGTATAGCGTATGCTTGTTGAAGGGCATTTTGGTTCAATTGCATCATAGCACGAGGATCTATTACACGTTTAGGACTCAGATTGGCCGATTTCACCAGCATTTGTGATTGTGGTGGCGCAGCGCCACCAATCACAATTCCTCCGACACCAATGATTTGGTTTATTTGCTGATTGGGTGGCATTCCAGTTGGTGGTTGTTGTTGTTGTTGTTGCAGCAGCTGCTGTTGTTGTTGTTGATGTTGCAACTGTTGTTGCTGTTGGGCTACTATAGATGGCGGCGATGGACCAACCATCACCAGAACTTGCTGGGGTGTATTCGTGCTATGAGGTAGAAGGTCAGCGCTTAACGGCTGTTGTGGTATTGAATTCTGGATTACAGTCCTCACTAGTGGCGGTGGTTGTCTAATTGGCACTTGCCGTACAGGTGTAGTTTGAAGCGAGCGGCTCGCTGATGAACACATCGATGCAGTCAAACTGGCCGACTCCCAGTGCTGGACAAGAGCATTGAGGCGAGCCTCCTCCAGTGCGATTTCAGTTTCACTAGCAGAATCGTAGTCAGGCCCCTTTGTTTACATTGAACAAATTTAAAATCTGACAAGTCGATATCAAAATTATATAGTTACTTACATCTTCGATCTTTTTGTCGAGCATTCGAAAGAAGTTCTGCTGACTTGAAGAAATTTCCCTTGAAAAGGGAAAACATTGTTAAAAACGTACATATCCTGGGAAAATAGGATATATGTCTATCTCAATACTCACTGGCTTTGTAGTAGTGATAAGTTTTTTGCTCTTAGCAGTGAAACCGATATTTCTCCATTAGGTTGGTCATTAGTATCTCCCCCGTCATCTGTTTGGTCTAGTAGTTCTTCTGACGTTCTATCGTTTCGATCTCTATTGAGTTCGTTTTCACCTTCTTCGACGTGTCCTTCGTCCTCGTCAGCATCTGTATCCGTATCAACTGCAAAAATGCAAATAGTACAAACTAAATATTAGAAAATAAGAAATCCGTATTTTCTGCAAAAGAGAAAAAGTGACAAGTTTTTATTGGATGGTCCTATGATAGAGGCTTACTTTCATGGTAATTGGAGAATAGGAAAAATTGGATGGTCTTCTTAAAGTAACGAGGACAAGATTAAATATTTGTTCTATATAAACAAAAACTATGACAAAACTTCATCCATATACCACCTCAGAACAAACATCAATCCATAAATGACAGTCTATCGGCTTACGCTAGTGGATATCTGTCAAAAAATAACCCTAGGAAACCGCTGACATGTGGGCTCAGCACTCCTGTCTCGACCAAAAGTGTGCTTTATATGTATCTCTTGTTTTACCAGTTTTGCTGTATGTTGCAGAAGCATGGTCTTGTCGAAGCAGATGAAAACATCTTGGGCGACGCTTTTAGAGAAAGATTCTTCGGGTATCGATGGAGAGTGAAGGAGAATCTTGATGTGACGAATACGAGAACAGTGCTTCAAATGCAATGAGCCATTTCTTTGGTAACTACTTTCAAAAAGCAAGTTTAGTTTTATAGTGAATGACCCGTGATCACAGATCTGCAAGCAAGGTGTTCTGGCAGAACATCCGCCGTCTTAGAGGAAGGAAGTGGAACATTATCGAAGAAGTCAAATCCAAAGATAGTACACTTCTTTCTAATGAGGAGGACATCTTGCGCAGATGGAGCGAGCACTTTTCCTAATTGCTCAATCCAATCCAGGGCATTGAGGATGACACATCCATCGCCTTAAGCAGGGCGGAAAATAGTCCCACGGTAGAGGAAGTCACTTTTGCGATCAAATCGCTAAAAGCTGGCAAATCTGCCGGAGTGGATGAAATCCGGCCAGAAATGCTAAAGGCCTTAGGTGAAGAGGGAGTTAAATGGCTCTCTCGTGTCATTAAAGTGGCCTGGGAATGCGGCGACACCCAGCGATTGGCAGATTGGGGTGATTGTGCTCCTTTTCAAGAAAGGGGATAAAAGGGATTGCTCCAATTACAGGGTATATCACTTTTAAGTCTCCCCGGAAAAGTCTTTGCCAAGGTGCTGGAAACGCGTTGCAGAGCTGTGGTCGAGGCACGATTAGGAGATGAGCAGTGCGGCTTTCGTCCAGGCAGAAGCACAATGGTACTTGAGAAGGCTTGGGAGTATGCTACACCTGTTTACGCTTGCTTCGTAGATTTGGAGAAAGCAAATGACCGAGTCCCTCGAGGGAAACTCTGGAGTGTATTACAGCAGTATGGAATTGATGGTTCTCTCTTGAGAGCCATTCAATCTCTTTACACAAACTGTAAAAGCTGTGGTCGGGTAAACGGCGTTAAATCAATACCTTTCACCGTGGGCGTTGGACTTCGTCAGGGGTGCGTCTTGTCTCCTCTCCTTTTCATTACTTATATAGATTGGATGGGATGTTATAGCGCAGTCTTGAACGTTTCGAATTGGAAGACCTGAGGACAAGTCATTTGCTCTTCGCTGATGACTTGGTCATTCTTGGATCCTCTCAGACTGAACTTCAGCGCGCACTCGATCGGTTTGTAGTCGTTTGTGTTGAAGCTGAGATGAAGGTAAATGTGAACAAATCTGAAGTGATGGTCGTCTCCAGAACGCCTGTTCAATGCACTCTGCATGTTAGTGGAGTCCCATTGAAACAGGTGGAGAAGTTTAAGTATCTCGGGGTCTTATTCACGAGTGATGGAAGGAGCAATGCCGAGTTTTCCTGTAGGATTGGTCAGGCTGGATCGATTTTGAGACAGCTTGGTCATTCTGTTATCAGGATGACTGAACTTGGTGTCAAAGCTAAGTTGTCAGTCTTTAATTCGGTGTTTGTTCCAACTCTCACCTATGGTCATGAGGTTTGGGTAATGACCGAAAGAATAAGATCGCGGATGCAAGCTGCCGAAATGAGATTTCTCCGTGGTATTGCTGGTGTGACCCGTCGAGATCGCATCAGAAATACCAGAATACGTGAGGAACTCAATGTCGAGCAGCTACTTCTCCGGACGGAGCGATCCACGCTTCGGTGGTTTGGTCATATTAAACGCATGTCCCCGACCAGGATTCCACGACGTGCTATGGAATCCGTACCATCGGGTAGGCGTCCTCTAGGTAGACCAAGGATGAGATGGTTAGATCAAGTCCATAATCTCTCCTATACCCGTATGGGGATTGCCCTTGATGATTTAGAGTCGATGGCGGAGGATCGAGAGCTATGGAGGGTCCACTTGAGCAACCTACACCCGCGACCCACTTAATGGACAAGCGGACGATTGAAAATGAAAGTGAATGACCCGTCGGAAAGTGTCATCGATTTTAAAAATGGCGTCGAAATATTACTTCGGTTTTGACAGAATGTGAATAAGCAATGGACCGTTCCATGAGGGCTGATAAGGGTTATTAATCCTGTATTAATGACAGAATACGTAGGTACAAACGAACGAATCGATGTGATCTTTTCGCGGTAACCCCTTTTCTGTTCGAACTTTGATTGCATATTTTAAGCAAAACAAATTCATAAAGTGTTCCCTTTGTCTCTTTTGAGGTCGAAATTCAAGCAAAAAGTGATTTTTGATTTGATTTGATTCCTAAAACTGGTATACGCGTATAGCGTAGATACTTTTAAGCAGAATGTATTTTCAATTTGTTTTCGGATTTCATTTAATCCATTCAATGGGCTACTTCCTGGAAAAGTGACAGACGGATCCATGATGGATGGCGGAGCGGTAGCCGGTGCCTAATACTCAAAATAACTGAAATCTGTCCGATACAATTGCTGGGCCTACCTAGGAAGTATTATATTCACTTACAAATGTCCTGCATTAACGAATAAGCGGTATTTTCATTACCTCTATCATGCATTGCCTGTACCTCCCTGGGGAAATATACCACTTACGTATATACCATGAGCTTTGTCGCATGCGTTAGATTACTTGGCTAAAAGGTATATATATATAGGAAATCGACTTTCCACTTAAAATTATTTGTTTACTAGAAATGGTTTATTCTTTTATTTTATTTAATAATTATTTAAAATTAATTATATTAATATATTTTATATATTTAGTATACTAATATAATTTGAAAATATATTTTGCTTTATAAATTTATTTATAACTGTGTAAAAACTTTGGAGAGAATATTTTTTTACTTTTTATGGGATTTTCGCAAAAATGAAATTATAAAAAAAACTTTAAAAAAATTTGTATTTATGTTTTGTAGACCATTTGAAGGCAGAATAAATTAAAATAACCTTTTAGCACTGCATAATTAGGCAGTGATTAGACCCATAGCACAGGCAAATATCAAAACATAATTGACGCTTGTGTATTGAAGCTAAATAAGTGTTCAGTTCATCTAAAGATTAGTTTAGATTAGATTACAAGTCGGGAGAGCCTTCATGAGGCTCTGGCACTGCAGCCGCTTTAAAAGGATCCTATTGTAACTTCGCTGATGACGTGCTAGAGAGACTCCGGAGACATCAGAAATACAAAGGACCTTCTCTGATGGGGGTATGTCAGCAAGATTTGTTAAAGTAGGTAACGATTTCCTCGCCATGGACATTCTTTCTGAAACGAAAGAGAGTCGGACATTCCATGAGTGTGTAAAGAGTCACTTTCAAGACATGTAGGGTCACCAATTCGGTGATAATGTTTTTTCATGGGGCCATAAGACGACTAATACCTATCAGGATTCTCAGCTTATTTTTGTTCATCTTAATGAGAGATTAGAATTTTCTGATGGGGAAGAATTTAGAGAATAATTGTTTTTTTACAGTTCTGCCCAGGTGACCCAGACTTCATTCGATTTGGTAAGAAACAGAAGCTCTTGATATATTAGTTCCTGAAATAATTTTTACTGACACCACAGAAAGGTTCAGGTCCGATAAGTGGTATAGTCGCACTGACTTAAGCCAGTGAGTCAGCTGTTTCGTTGCCAGCAAAACTCCCGTGTCGGCTGGAATTCAGTGAAGAAGAGATCGTCGACTTCTTCAGCAGAGTGAGATCTTTTTTTAGACTCTTTACAAGCAGTCTGCAGTCGATTCTGATGAGAGACAGAAGGAAAGACGCCGACCTTTTGTAAATGTCCGGATGCAGTCGTTTGGTCTGTCTACACCCAGCACAGTCACACCATCGCCACCGACACTCGTGTTCACGAGAAACCCAAGTATCAATAGATGACCTAACCACGGATGCAGGCAGACCCAACGCAGGTTCAGGTCCGAAGATAGCTTCTTCTGAACCCAGCCTGCCAAGCTCATCAGCGATCTCGTTTCCCTGGATACCAGTGTGACCTGGGACCCAAACAAGTTTCACCGTGTTTAGCCTACCGACCAAGTTCAGAGAAAGCTTGTGTCGCAGTCATCGAAATGAGTTGGCAGCACCGCGCGTTAAAAAGACAAATCACAACTAGAGGGACTCAGCACGGAAATAAAAGAAGTCCGCCAATTGGCTGGCCAATCAAATGTCTTCTTCTATATGCAAATTACATTTTACTGTGCATTTTGTCTTGTCAGTCTTCGAAGAGCAGCGGCAACGGCAGGAAACATACAATTTTAAAACCAACGTAAATTCAACAAATCAATGTAACTCAAACTTAAAAATAAAATATGTACAAAGACTCAAACTTATTTTAAACGTTTTTACAGCTTGAGTTCGAGCACTAACTTGGGTGAGGTAAGAGGGTTGAGCAGCGCTTTTAATGCAGCATATGCTTCTAGCCCTCCACCTGTTTGTCACAATATAGTGCATAGCCATAAGGATAGCGAAAATCTCCGCCTGGAAGACAGTCGCATGGTTACCCAAGGAGTAGTGTAGTCTAATGTTCTCGCTTTCCACGAAGACTCCCGAACAGACCCCTGTCCGGTATTAGAGCCATCCGTGAATACACGATGGCATTCTCTCCCTGGCTCAGAAGTCACCCACTTTGATGGACTACAACTTGAAATGGGGTGAGAATAGACCCCCCTGGTATAGATTATATTGTTCGGCAGAATCTCCCCTTAAAATATACTGCCTAACTAAGACACCCTACCCTATGTATATAGCCTATATCAGTAATTTAGAAATTCGCCGCCCACCTGTTAGGTTAGGTTAGGTAAGGTTGCTGTCATAAAAATAGAACACACTTAGATAAAGTTTGTAGGTATTTAGGCGAAAGTGCCCAGAAAGATAATGCGCCGGACATTAAAGGTGGGAACTCTGCTGCCTGCGAATTTCTTTTAAAGACAAAACACATGTGCAGAAATTCTGAAAATTCACTGCAAGCAGTACTGCAGGTGAAACAGATGTGCAGAATTCAATTTGCAGCGGTTGCTGTCAATGCGGCGAAAAATACGCAACACAGACGACAAATAATTCCCGTCTCTCATATCCTCGTATGCATTGGTAGCTGAATTTAAAAATTCGGTGCTGCCAAGTCTATTTAATTTAATTTAATGCGTTGCCATGCAGTGGATTTAGAAATAGAGACATGTTGCAGTGCTGCGGTGGGTGCGGAATTTACATTTGTATCACCACATAAGAACATGTGTATTTTAATCTTGCTGCACAGTGAATTCTACACGTGTGTTTTGGGCATCATCGTACATCTTACTTTGCTGGGAGGTCATAATAGGCGTTTTTGAGCTGTGCTCTGAATAAAGCTCGAGCATTTTTAACATGCTCTGAACCGAGCGTGCCCAGATCGTTCTGATTTATTTGTGAAGCACACTTGAGCACATAGCTGTCATATGAATATTAAAAAATAAATAAATAAATAGGTGGCGCAACAGGCGGGTGACACCCAAGGCCTAGCTTCTCGCAACCATTCGTTTTGTGTGAGTTTCTATTTTTGGGACGAATGGAAGGGACCTACAATTTTATGCCGAGTCCGAACGGCTTAATTGAGAAGCTTTTTCATGACAGGCATACTCTCGGATGTTTGTCAGACCTTCGCGAGAGGTGGCGCAGTAGAAAAAAACTTTAAGATGTAATTTGGGTTTTTCCGGGGATCGAACCTGGGATCCCTCGCACAGTAGTCCAACACACTAACCACTGCGCTACTGCGCCCATATGAATATTTATTAATTGTTATTTATTAATTTGGTTAACCTTCTGTGCCAGAACACAAGGCAAATGTGACTGTAAGGGCGTAATCAGGTTTTTACTTAGCCTGCTCAGGCTCACAGTCAATTTATTCTGAGCTGACACAGCGCGCTCTGATCATTCTCTGAACGAAAAAAGAAACAGAAATTCAAAGCTCTGATGTGTCTGAGCTAAAAAAGAAACACGAACTTCTTTTTTGACAGTTCAGCATTTGCTCTGAACTAAAAATGAAAAACGCCTAATGATGAAATAGTCAACAGTTGGTTGGAAATGTTCGTATTTTGCATCTCCTAGCAGCGGTTTGTCTTCGGGTAGGGACGGACAACGGAGTCTACCCCTTCTCTATTGCCCCTGACCAGTCAATCACTGAGGAGAGAGACTGGTACCTGGCAGAAATGGGTGTTTGAATCCGTTCTTACTGCTTCACCAAAAAGTCAATGAAGGGATTGTCTACTGGAAAAGGGATGGAGGGTAACCGTAGTCTGCCCCCCTTTTTTTTTGACTACCCATCCACGAGACATAAGATTGGTGCTGACCAAAAAAGCTTGGTTGAAGCAAACCATCAAACTGTACCGAAAAAGGGTTGGAGTTTATCCTTCACGGGAGAGCAAAGACGAAGGGTGACCGAAATAGTCTATTGCCTCTGACGATAATGTTAAAAAAAAAATTACGAAAAGTTGACTGATACTCAGCCCCTTCCGGTGGCTTTATGCCTTCGGGAAAAAAGGAAGGTGACCGAAACAGTCTAACCTCCGCTTGTAACTTCTGACATTCCCGCTTGTAGGGAGTGTGGCTTGACGTCGAAAGTGTTTGACAGTTTGTCTTCGGGAAAGATGGATTGGTTTTGGTATTTTGTTTCAATAGGTAATAGGCGTGTTGATGTTTCAGTGAAGCCAGTTGGACTTTGTAACGAACTTGCTGATGCAGCAAATATCGGTTTGAGACTGGTCGCTCAGGTCTTCGAAGAAATAAGCCCCTAGGGTAGTCCTACGCAGGGTGGCATGAGGTGGACAGGAACAAAGGAGGTGAGCGGTGGTTTTGTCTTCCTCCTCGTCCATGCAGCTCCTACAGAAATCGTTGTAGGGTACTCCCATTCTGCGGTCATGCCTGCCTATCACACAGTATTCCCACAACGGAGCTAATTTTATTTCTGTTAATACAAAGAAGTTTTCTAGTTTTTCTTTCGTCTATTTTCGGCCGCCCACCTGTTAACTGATTTTAACTGAAACTAAAACATAATTGCTTTTCGCACAGCAGGACGTGATGTTTTTTGGGTTTATTTATAACTATTTTGAGCACATTCTGAGTATCAATTTGAATTGGTCGCTGAAAAGATAACAGCGTGGCATAGAGCTAGGGGTGAGATATTATTCATATTATTACCTACTGTTTTCGCTTGAAATCAAGGTGTACAATTGTGCCAATATATTATACAATGTATAAAGAAACCATATTTTTTCGATAAATAAAACCAAAGTGTGAATTAACTAACTGCAAATAAATTGTTGAAAATTATCGATCCCAGGAAACATTATATAAATATTTATACACCCACCTATACTAATTGAATATTCTTCGCTGCAACTTTTTCTTTCTTTCTTTGCAGATTTATGTGATAATAATGATTATATTCCTTTGTATGGTTGACTACAGTAATCGAAGGTCTGCCTTCCCTACACTACACGTCACACCTAATTCGATGACACTTTATTATAATCCGTCTTACGGGTACTCCTATAGAGGGCTCTGCGCTTCAAGTGTTTTATTTTTGTTTACTTATTATAGAAATCAATATGCCAAAGGACCATTTGTCTCTAAATCTTGAACAATGTACAACAATGAATTCGCTCCATCTAATCTGTCTATGAATACCACCACCACATCCTATACCCTCTGAACTTATTATTGATTTTTTTGTTCTTTTTATAGGTACAATCCGAATCCGATTTGTTATTTTGCCACACTTTTTCGAAGGCATCATGCTGCTAATGTACGAGTACTCAACTCACTCTCACTCACATTACGCACACTTAATTTTAAACAAATTTATCAGATACGCCATTGAACAGTGCTACATAAATGAATCCAATTTCTGATGTAGTATTTATTTGTTCCAATTCCCCACCACGAAGCGAATATGGCGCACACTTAACACTCTTAACCATTAAAATGTCAATAAAATATAATCTATTGGAATTGTCTGAAAAGAATGCACCTATACCTTATTCCCTGAAGCGAACACATCGCAGCCGTTAACAACTGGCATGACTTATGGATTTTTAACAGCACCAATTAAATATTTCACACATTTTATAGATTTTTTTAAGGCTAGATATAATACATTTGCGTTCCAAAAAAAAATAAAAACGTTCCTTTTGGAAAATCTAAAAATACTTACGTCAAGTTAAAGTTTTGAATAGATTTGTCAAAAATAATAAAAATAAGGTGACTCCTAGGACAGTGCGAATTGGAGAATTTCAAAACAACCCAATCGTTGCGGTATCTAATTTCTAATCATTCGTCTAATTAATAGTCTACTTAAGAATATAAATAGTCACATTAAAAAAATAATGTCTCAAGGAATCTATATTCTATTTTAAGTTGCACGAGGCTCGGACAGAAGTGTAAATATTTTTTTTTATTAATTTTTTTTTATTTTTTGGAAATCATTTTTAAAATGACACCAGCCATACGATTTATTGGCGATATAATCAGATAAATAAGAATAAGGGTAAACATATATTTATATTGTTTTAATTTAATGAACGAGTAAGAAATTACGAAAAGCGCAGAGATCAGCGAATATCCTCAATAAATCTCTGTAAATAATCAAATTTAAGTGTAAATAAACAATGAAAATCCCCCATTGGCTAAAAGGGGGGGCGAGTTCAGGTATAATATTTTTTTGTCAATATGTACACCTACCTATATATTCGTTTAAATAAGACGCTTCAAAAATAGGAGAGGATTGTTGAGACATATACAAAAATATATATTTTTTGTGTTTTGCGTGGTTACAACATGGATTGTTTAAAAGATTTCTGTTTGTTTTTTTATGATGTGCGAATCAGTTTTTATGAAGGAGAATTAATGTAAGACTGTGTGTTCTTCGTTCGTTGACCTTGATGGTGGAGAACCGTCCCCCATTCCGGCTGTTTTCTGAAGGGGACCATTTGGGATGAGTCATTTTGCTGTGTTTTGATAATCAAAACACATTTCCTGTGTATGGCGTACAAGTACAGGGTGCGTCAGTTCAACGCTAGGCATAATAATTGAACAATTCGCAAGTGTGTTTTTGTTTACTTTCTCACCACAAGAAGGGTGACAAATTTGATGGATATTTTTAATTGTTCTTCACCCTAATTCTGAGATTCGAATCGAATCGCAAGCAGTGTTATTATATCGTGCGATTTATCCCTTTTTGTGGGATTTTCGATGGGAAGAAGCACCAAAATCGTGGGAATTTCAGGAAACTGACAAAACAAGTTTTAAAATCAAATTTTTGTGAAATTTCATCAAAACTATTCCAATTCACAAGAATTATCAGCACAAATAAAAAAATAGCCTGTCTAAGATTTGTACCAACCCTGGACCCGCCCGCTCACTCATTCCTATGGAACAGGGCATTGCATTCGATGCCGACATCAGTGAAATTCATAAGGGCTCCAATATATCTGGCTTCAGCCGATTACTTTCTCTGAACCCATTTCTGGATAACGACGGTATTTTGCGGGTTGGTGGACGGATCAGCCAAGCCTCGGTTCCCCATGATCAACGTTTCCCAGCTATTCTCCCAAAGGGTGGTGCATTGGTATGGCTACTTATAGACGAAGTACACAACAACAAGCGTGACAACGGTGGCACTCAACTTATGCTTCAAATTCTTCGCCATCGTTATTAGATTTTGAATCATCGACAGGCTGTTCGGAGCTACCTCCACAGTTGCGCTATCTGCCGACGACATTCTAAGCAAATATTGGTTCAACAGATGTCCTCATTGCCAAGCAAAGAGTAACTCCAGCGCGACCTTTTTTGGCATCAGGTAGGTGTTGACTACTGGTACTGCGGACCCTTTATCCTACGCATCGGAACAAAGCGATCTCGGACGACAGTGAAGACGTACCTGGCTATCTTTGTCTGCATGGGGACAAAGGCTGTTCACATTGAGGTGGTCGAGGATTTGACAGCGCATGCTTTCTTGGACGCATTCACCAGATTCGTCAGCAGGCGTGGACCCTGCCCAGATCTATACAGTGACAATGGCACAGCGTTTGTGGGAGCCAACCGTTTACTTCAAGAACATCTGGCAGCCTAGTACAGCTACCACAATCAACAGGCACTATGGCTAACATAGGAACAAAATGACACTTCATAACACCCAGCGCTCCGCATCAGGGCGGCCTCTGGGAGGCTGCTGTGAAGTCCGCCAAACATCATTTGGTACGTTTGGTGGGGTAACAGGTCCTCTGGCATAACCAGCTCCAGACATTAGCAGCGCGTATTGAGGACTGTCTCAACTCCCGCCCGCTCACGCCGCTTCATGATGATCCCGATGACAAGTTGGCACTGACTCCAGGCGACTTTTTTATCGGTGCCCCACTCATCGCTCTTCCGGAGCCAAGGGTCGACGAGATCCCGGTCAGTCACGTCAGACGCTGGCAGTGGTTGCGGCAGGTGCATCAGCAGTTTTGGCGACGGGGAGCTAAAAGTATTTGACGACCTTGCTGACCAGGGGTAAGTGGCAGGGGCGGCAGTACAATATCAAAGTGGGAGACATCGTCGTCGTGCGCCAAGAGAATCTACCACCAACTCACTGGCGATTGGGTTGTGTAATGGAAGTTCACCCGGGCAGCGACGGTTTAACCCGGAATGTCACGTTGAAAACTGAAACTGAGTTATGTACCCGGGCAGTACAGAAGCTATGTCTACTGGTGGAGGCCGATGATTTCGAACCGGGTAGTTCGACCGGGCTGCCCTACACCGCATTCTTCAGTGTTGCCGGCCTGACACATAATTATTTTCCATTCTCTTTTCATTATCTCTTCTTTTTTTCTATTTTCATTGTTCACTTTAACCTGTAGAATAAATAAAGTTAATAAAATCAAAAATTGGAATTAAATCTTTTTATTTTTCCCCAACATAGCCTCTTAACAAAAACAATCTGACGGCCGGCGCAGCGGCAGCGCTGTAACACAAACAGTAAGAATACACCGTCGACTCCTCCCACATAACGGACTTTGCCTACAAGCGGTCGGCGGGCCCAGGATTTTCATGTATTGGTGCTGTACAAAATCAAAGGAGCTCCATTAACGCACGCATACTTGAAAAATCCTAGGCCCATGGTATAGCATGGAAAATCATTGCCGCCATTAATTTTGACATTTACACGTATTCACAGACAGGCTAATTTTTTCCGGGGAGAATCGGGTAGGTGCACGGGATGTCGGCGGTCTAGTTCTTACTGGTTTGTGGCAAATAATTAGACCTCTAGCGCCAGCGACAAATTTGAATTTTTATTACTTCATCTTCATGAGCATCAAAAATGTATTTTGTGCCATAATGTATTATGTGAGAAGCTAGATCTATGGTAATACGGACTTATTGCGCAAATTATTTATTTAAGTATTCAGTTAATTTTGCGCTAGATTGAAACTTATCACAGAAAAGGATATTTCACAAATTACCTCATCTAGCGATCAATGCAGTGCGGCCATTGTGATTTTCTTTTAACATAATAAAAATGAATTAAACAATTTTTTTTTTTCATTTTATTGTAGCGTGGGATTTTGGTGGGAATTTGAGTTCAGTGAAAAGGGAAAAATTACCACGTTTCGTGGGAAAAATGAAGAGAGAGTCCTAAAAACACTGATAGCAAGTCATTCGAATTCGATTTCAGCCAACTGACTTTCGATTTTGATAGAGATTCGTTTTTTGTTCATTTCTTCCCACATTTCTAGTTTCGATTGCAAAGAGTTAAATGTCAAATTTTATTTTATCGAAAATTTGTGGTCGGAAGATTTATTTAAAAATGGAAGTTAAAATTTGTTTGCATAAATCGAAAGAAATGAGTTGAGTACACATTGCACAACTCGACATAAGCATGCCAGTCTGACGTCAGAATTCGACGTTAGAATATGTTAGAAAAGGGCGCATGTAGTGTTCATACTCGACATATTTTTGAAGCTGACATATGTTGACATGCGTCTGTTTACCATATGTCCGGCTCAGAATGGCCTGTAAATTTGCAAAAATATGCATGTCGTGCACTCAGCAAATCGTTTTACATGCCAGAATTTGATGGCATGTAAAACGAGTACCTATGTCACTACAAACTGATATGTCACGGCGGCAATTTCATACACGACGTATCCTACGTGCATGTCGATGAGGACGTATTTTGTTTTGTTTGCTTTGTTTTAAAATTGTTTGGGTGAATTTATTTAGTTTTCTTTTTAATTTTAAGGGTTCGATTTTGCAAGCGTGCGTTCGTAGTGTACGATTATAATGGAATATTTAGGACTCAACGGACCATTAGTAACCGAAAACCATCTTTTTTTGAATTATTCTGCCAGACTGTCTAGTTTGTCAGTTGATGGTTTCTTACCATAGAGAGGCCTCTGGTCTTCAGTATTTTATGCTGCCTAACGTTAGCGGTTTGGGCTGTGCTTTGTTGAATCAGTCAGGATCTTTTATAAGTATGTAGGTACGTGTTTGATTCAAGTTCAGTGATTTTGAAGTGAAACCTTTTATGGCCTGTTGTGCAGTAATTCTAAACTATGTACGATGAAATGGAAATGATTAAATTGCAGGTTGAATATGTGTAGGCTAGTAATGGCTTGCTTCGTATGAAATGACACATTTTTAAAATCTCATTTAAAATTTTTGTTTTCAAGAATGTTTGCCCAGAATTTGTTAAAAATTTAGTTTTTACCAAAGGTCATTAAAACTCTTTATTCTTTTAGAAATAAGGGTAGATTTCGGGATTAATGCATTTTACCCTGAGATCCTTTTAACACAAAAAATGATATCGCTTCCAAGAAATCCTTCAAAAGAAAAAAAGTATTCCCATTATAAAAAATGTCTTAGCAAGAAGCCCTTGAAAATAAATAAAATTTTTACTGAAATGTCCTTGAAATCCTAAAAACTAAGACATTTTACCAAAGTGTATAATACCAAGGCAGTTATTACAGTATTTAAAGTTAACTTTAAGAACCGTTGTGATGGATTTGGATTTATTTAACCGTTGAACGTTCGTCGTGTCATACATACATACATTATTCTTAAAAAATCTGCGCCCCTCGATCAACTTGGGACTCTGCATTCTGCTAGCCAGAATTATTCTCAAGCAGAGCAAAATGTTTCTTCCATCCACCACAGTATGGTTCGTGTTACTCTTTTGCCTCAAAACTTGTTTTAATATTAATGAACAAAATACCAGGGCTTAGTGTCAGAGACAAGTTGAAGACTGTAATTACTACAGAAGCATCCAACTATCGATGTCATTGATGAAACCAGCGGTAATATCACCAGAAAAGCTATCCAAGAAGTACGATGCATAATTAAATTACGCTATCTCAAAAGTCCTTTTATTCTTACCGCGAACTAAGGAAAGAATAGAAAAGCTACAGGATCGCCTTAAGGCGGTTTTTGTAGAAGCATTACGTATTGCACTGCGAACCTGCCCAAAAGAAGCCAAACTCATCGAAAAGTTGAAGCACGACTGTAACAAATCTGCGGTTAAGATTGTTTGGGACTATATGCATGGGTTTACAACTAGCGGAGAAAATAAAAAGGTGACAAGTTGACACTGAGCAACATCCTGTAAAAGCATCTCTTACAGGAAAGGCAATGCAAGAGCATACAAATGCAATGAGATAATGACATCTATGGGTACAGCAACAGCTGTAAAAGTGCTCAATCCGAACGGCTGCAAGCTTCCGCAGGACAGTTATTTTGTTCGTCAGGCGTTCGCGCGAGATGGGGCAGTGAAAAAATAGAAGGTGTAATTTGCGTTGACTCTGGAACCCCTAGCTCAATAGTCCGAATCCGCACACATTTTTACGTAAAATAAATAAATAAATTGGTGGCGCAACAGACGGGTAGACATCCTAGACCTATGGAATAGAAGGCATCTCATAGAACCAGTGACAGAGTCAAAATATAAGTTTTTCAGAAAATCAGTGTCATTACTATACATAAATTATTGTCTGACACCAGTGCCCTTGATTTTATTTAAGTTTTAGCAATAGTATATGTATAAATACTACCTATGTATTTAATTTTATTTTTTACTTTTATAAATCATTCTCTTAAAATTTACCTGCTTAATAAATATATAATTTACCTAATTAAATTCTACGTTTATAAGGCTGCATTTGCATTATGCTCTCCACACTGACTTTAGACATTTTAATTCATGGTATATAGTGCTCATAGAAAAGTTTCAAGGAAAAGAGATGCCAAACAAAAAATATCAATTTGCGTAGTTTTGCAGAGCATTAATGTTTTAGGTAATTTTTATTTTCATTCATTATTTTTTCCAAGTTTCCAGGATTTTAAGTAGCAAGACATAAATTTAAAATGCACTTAATGTTGTCATATCTCTGTGGTTCTTAAGTTAAATTAAATATTCTTCATACTAAATATGTGAAGCAGTAGACGAACCTACTTAATATTATTTCCGTAGCAAACTGTATAGTTTGACATCTGACAAGCTATGCGAGCCTCTAACGAAAGTGTTGGAAAATGTGATTGACTGTGTTAATTGAGTGTCACATATTTTCTTTATTGAATATCGTTGTTGGGCTGGGCATGGGCAGGGCATATGAGTAGGTGTGAGTGACAGAATTTGAGAAATGATTTTAAACATGTAAAATTAATTATGCTTGTAAGGAAACGTCCATTTAATGACAGGTAATGCGAAATTAATTTCATGCTTCATGCATTTTGACAGTTTTCCGATATAAAAGTGACAGAAAATATTCTTAAAATATTCTAAAAATAACTTCAAATTGAAATTCTATATAATGGCATTCATTTAAGCTTTCGAACTGAGTACGAAAATCCGTTACAGTTTAAAAATGATCGTTGATAAAATACGATTTTAAAGAAATAAATAACTACGACCACCTACAAAGCCTGAAACAAGATACACTGGCGATCAATAGGATGAGGCCATTTCGATTTTCAATTCTTAGACCTGTTGGAAATTTTGTACCCGGAAACTTTTACTACATACCGGGAATAGGTACATATTTTCTCAACAGTAAGCCATAAAATTAAAGGGTAAATAAGTAAGAAGATGCGCCACTAGGATGAGGCTATAGATGACAAATATAGATGCTTTTAAGGAGTTAGGACTCTCAGGCCGAGAAATTGCAAAGAGGCTAAATAGAAGTAATCTGTTTCCAGAATACGTGAGGAACTCAATGTCGGGCAGCTACTTCTCCGGACGGAGCGGTCCGTGCTTCGGTGGTTTGGACATGTTAAACGGGGAGATGCGACCGGTATCCCACGATGTGCTATGAAATCTGTACCATCCTCTAGGTAGACTTAGGATGAGATGGATAGATCAAGTTCATAATCTCCCATCTACCCGTATGGGGGAGTCAATGGCTGAGGATCGAGATCTATGGAGGGTCAACTTGAGCAACTCGCGACCCACTTAATAGATAAACAGGCCATTGAAAATAAATGAATGAATGAATCATGGTACAAAGTTTCAAAATGATACAATGAGTGGTTTGTGAGTTATGAAAAAGGCCACAATAAAAGGGATCATATAGCCAATAACTCTGGCCCCAAACAAAATTTCCAAAATCGGAGGAATAGATTTTCTTTATTTCTAATATATAAAGGGTCCGCCATCTAACGTTTTTTTTTCAACTAGTGCTTATTTCGCGAATGGTAACACTTAGCTCATGTCTGATTTGACAGATAATTAGTTTTATCCTTCCGCTGAACGAATATGGTTATGTATACGCTTGAACAACGCTGGGAAATATTGCGACATTACTTTAAAAATCAAGGTAATTTGGGCCTGCGATCGACTTAGAGAAGATGCCGATTTTGCCAAAAAAATCATCTTTTCAGATGAAGCTCATTTTGATCTTGGCGGGTATGTAAACAAGCAAAATTGTCGCATTTGGGGCACAGAAAACCCGCACGCATACATTAAAAAGCCGATATACCCAAAACGAGTCACTGTTTGGTGCGGATTTTGGTCCAGAGGCATAATTGGGCTATTTTTCTTCGAAAATGAGCAAGGAGTGGCCGTTACAGTCAATGGCGATCGTTATCGGGCCATGTTGAACGAATTTTTGTTCACAAAAATTAAAGAAGAGTATATTGGCAACATTTGTTTTCAACAAGACGGCGCTACGTGCCACACAGCCGAAGCTACACTCGATGTTTTGCGCCCTGTTTTTGAAGATCGCATTATCAGCCGCAGAGCTGATGTCGTTTGGCCACCGCGGAGCTGCGATTTGACGCCGTTGGACTATTATTTGTGGGGTGCCGTAAAAGATAAGTGTTACGCCGACATGCCAGAGACAATTGACGCTTTAAAGGACAATATTCGTGAAGCCATTGGTGAAATACAGCTGCACACAATCGATAATGTGCTTAAAAATTGGACCGATCGTGTAGGCTACTGCATGGCCAGCCGAGGCAGCCATTTGAATGAAATTATTTTCCATTATTAACCGGAAGGATTTTACTTTCAAAGAAATTTGAGAAAATCTTCAGTAGTTTTTTTTTATAGCATTTTCAAAAAAAAAAGTTATTTGGCGGACCCTTTAGAGACTACACAAACCGAAATTCGTTCGGATGAATTTCCCATACAAACTTTGACCCACCCATTTGTTTCCCTTTTAAGAGTTGAATTTCGAAATATCCTTCCTTATTTCTTGTATACATTGGCCCCGTTCCATTGACCGCTAGTCGTCTAGCACATAATATTCCTGATGGAGGAACGCTGGCGCTAGAGATCTAGCTTGTTTTTTTTTTCTTTCTGAAGATAATCAATGAAAATTAAATGAAAATGAATGATTAAATGAAATACTGACGCTCTAACTTTGCCTGCAGATGAAAGTGTCTTCGCCTTCTTTGGAGCCCATTCTTCTCTTTCAATCCATTGTTTTGATTGTTCCTTCAGTTCAGGTGTGAAGTAGTGGACCCATGGTTATGAATCCACGCAAAAAACGGCTTTATTCCTGTAAGACTTCGCTAAACACTCGATTGAAAGATCCTACCGACGTTGTTTTTGCTCCACTGTGTGCAATCGCTTTAGCGGCACCCATCTTGCGCACAGCTTTCTAATGTTTAAATTTTAGTCTACATGCGAAGTATAGCACTTTTTGAAATGCCAACCTCTAGCTGCTAGCTCGCGCACTTTCAGTCGACGGTCATCCAAAACTATATTTTGTGCATTTTTTTTTAAACATTTCTGGCGTAGTCACCGCATTTGGTCGATCACTGCGACTCTTCTACCTAATATTTCATCATCATTTCATTTTCAATGGTCCGCTTGTCCATTAAGTGGGTCGCGGGTGTAGGTTGCTCAAGAGGACCCTTCATAGCTCTCGATTCTCCGCCATCGACTCCGGGTATAGGAGAGATTATGGACTTGATCTAACCATCTCATCCTTGGTCTACCTAGAGGACGCCTACCTGATGGTACGGATTCCTGGTCGGAGAAATACGTTTAACATGACCAAACCACCGAAGCATGGATCGCTCCGTTCGGAGAAGTAGCTGCTCGACATTGAGTTCCTCACGTATATTCTGGTATTTCTGATGCGATCTCTACGGGTCACAACAGCAATACTATACAGAGAAATCTCATTTCGGCAGCTTGTATCCGCGATCTTATTCTTTCGGTCATTACCCAAACCTCATGACCATATAGGTAAGAGTCATACCATAGGTAATATTTAACTGATGTACACAAATGAGCTGACTCCTCTAGAATCTGGCTCCACTTTGATATTGGTTGGACAGAGGCCTTTCAACTCATAGTATTGTTTACATAACGATGACCAATTTTTACCATAATTGAATGATGGCTGTCGAACACAGACTAAATAGCCACGGAAGACACTCTCTTTATCATCGGTCGCTCCCAGCGTGCCGTGATAGAAGAGTTGGAAACCGTTGCTACTTCGATTGGCAAAACAACTGAGTTCAAAACTCGAAGGACGAAATGTGTATGCTCTACAAAACCCTTATCCTGCCAGTTCTGCTTTATGGCGCCGAGTGCTGGACGATAAGCAAGCTCTCCCTTCTTGCTGATACTGGGCTCCTTCGAAAGAAAAATACTTCGGCGGATGTTTGGTCCTGTGTGCGAGGAGGGCGAATGGAGGAGAAGATACAACCGCGAACTCTATGAGCTGTACCAAGATGTGGATGTAGTCAAAAAAGCCAAAACACGCTCGACCACATCTAGCGAATGGACGCTAATGATCTAGCTAAGAGGATCTTCGAATCCAAGCCCCCAGGTTCGAGAAGACAAGGAAGATCGAACCTCCGTTTCAAAGACCAAGCCAGAGCGCTTGATCTCGACAACTGGAAGCAGCGTGCCCGCGATCGTAGAGGATGGAAGGCTAAAGTGTCTCAGGCAAATACTCTTTACGGGTCAATACTTGTCTTTTCATAATGCAAATTTTCGCGTCGACAAGGCACCACTTTGACCTTTTGACAAGTTATGCCTCTTATACGAGAAAGCCTGCTAAGTTCCTAATCTTATGCAAAAGTGTACCTTCCGAAGGCTTTACGATTCCCTCTTTGTTGTGCATTTCCTTTAAATTCCACATGCACAGGTACACACCAAAAATGCTATATTGGTGAAGTCCACTCCATAATGCCCAAATAACAATACTCCATTCAGTTGCCCGCGCAAAGGAGACATACAGTTAGGGATGAGGACTGAAAGAGGTATTGCTTTTTAGGTATACAACACAAAAATTGCCTTACATGATTTATAACGCAGTCTAATAGCGATAATCCTTCGGTCATTTGGCAGATAATTTATTCATTTTCGCGTAGTCATTCGCATGCAAAACAATAATTGGCCTTTAGTCCAATATTACGAGTGGCTACCCCCGGCTTTTCAGAGAGATGAGCCATCAGTGAACAAAACATCAATATCTTTGTTTCTAATCATATCAATAAATTAGGTCATTCACATAGTGAGACGGTCGCTGAGACTATCGATCGTGTCGCAAGGTCCATAGAAATTAATCAGCTTAAAGGATATCGATAGTCATTTGAAAAACATCGATTTTATTACGTCATTAACGCCACCCACTTATCCTTGTATACATTCCTATATCATCTGCAAAACATGCAAGGATTGTAATTCTCCCTCGAAATTATTACATATTACATATTTGTCAAAGATATCGAAAAGTTGATTTTGCAAATTCTATTTAAAGAACACTCCACTTCAAAGGCCTAGAGGAAAAAAATTATTGACAACATTTTTCAGTATTTAATATCTAAAAACAAAACAAACTCCTGAAGGTGAAATGTATATGAATATCTATGCACTGCCGAGACATGAAAGGCTACTATAAATCAGTCTGCAATCAACATCCAGACAGAACAACGCCCACCACGCATTCACAGCAAGAACATCCGATGATATCCGGGAAAAGAACTCCATTCCTCCCGGCAAATGGTGGAGGAAACAAAAATAATAAAAAAAAAAAGTAAAAATCGATATTCCCGAATCTTCAGGCTTTATATATAGAACTCGAAGTCGAACGTACGCAATACTCAGGGGTCTTACCCTTGAGGTGATTAGGTGCGAGCACAAGCACACCCAAGCATATACATACATAGTATGCCAAGTATGACAGGCATAGGACAGCCAAGGGTTTGCCCGTTTGCCGTGCCTGTCGTGTCTGCCTAAATCAATCTACCCTGTCCAACTTCTGTATCAGGATCAGGAAGTAAAATTTCGTCTCCCTGTGTGGAAAAGTCAATGATTAGATCTGTAAGTGGTGACAGGGCCGAAGGAACAAAATAATGAAAACATTTCGTTCTGCAGATATTTTTGGAAATTTCCTGTTTTGAAGGACCTACCAGTGGATGGATATGGAGAAGAATGCATTTTGGTGTTGTATATTATACTGATGTTTCCATTGGTAATTGGGAAGTTAATTCATCATATAAAAGTCTTTAAAGAAGGACTCCTGGGGGAGTGACAATATTGACGCTTACCGCGTTTAACATCCATCACGACAGTGCCATCGAAGTGCACAATTCAATTACAGTCAATTTCTTATCGAATACAGACTCGTCTCGCGACCTATTTGTTACCTGTTTATTAACGGGAAGCAAGAGCAAATTGCTTTCGATCCACCATAATAGTTTGCAAAAGGGTGTAAGACTGCGCGAGTTGTGAAACTAGCCCGAGGTATTTGCGTTCCCGTTCTGTATACATACATAGTAAACATTCACCTCGACGTTCATGTTGTTTTATATTTAGATAAATCATCTTATCCATGGGCTTGGCATATACCTAGAATCTAGATTGTATTAAAATTTAAGTAAAGCAAGTCTATTTTTAGATATGCGTTTATTTCTGTTGACAGGATGTTTTTTTCAGATACACTTTGGGTTTGTGAAAGTAGTATCTCAAGTACGGAAATAGGTTTGGATGTTAATGTTAAGTGCTGGTGTACTGCTACTTTTAGGGAAATGAGGTTGGTGCAAATCCAATGTCCATAAATACATGTTTTGTATTGTATTTGCGGCGTCTAGAATAGAATACTATTTATAAGTTCTTTTGCAATTTCAATAATTTAATCATGAACCTTGTGTGCTACACGCAATGTCAATTTGATTATCCAGATTATGATGTGGATGTCTTCAGGACAGCATACATTTTTTAGGCGGCTTCTATAGCGTCAGCGTCACTAAAGGCTGGGCGTACATACATACATTATTTGTTATTCGATTAACTCTAAGGATATCAGGCCAATTAGTTTTGCTTTCTGTAGAAAGTGCTGAAAGAGTACACAAACATGACGACGGTGGGAGGGAGGCAAGGCATGAGGACAATCATTTATTCAATGTTCGTGCTGACGTCACCCACTTGAACAAAACACCTGCGTTTATGTGCGAACGTATAAAAAGCATCACGATGATGGTTGAACGAGTCTTCTTATGTGTGCTGATTAGGGACGGTTGTAATTTTGTTTGAGATTTTAGTACGTCCGTCGCGTTGGTCGTCGTGACTATAGCTGTTTCTTCAAAGTTCTAACAAGATTAATTTTTAAGTGTTTTGTATATGTAAGAGTGCACTTCAATAAGTGCAAATACTGCTTTAGACTTGTAAACACAGATAAACTATAACGTATAATGTCCTGCTTCCTAGCTTCTGTGTGATAAACATGAGAGACACCAGGAATTTTACTAAAAAATATATTAGGTTAGGTATGTTCCTTTACTTTTAAATTTTACTAATTTTTACTCAATGCCGTTCCTTAACTCTAAAATTTCAAAAAAGGGAGCGTCTTCGGGAAAGCAAGATATTGTCGCTCCACTGAGAATCTTACTAATGTTTACTCAACAAAAGCTAAAAAAAAGCTGTAAGACAATTGACAATTGACAGATGATTCAGCGGAATGTCAAACTTCATATAAAAAAAACTGACATTTCAGCATTTGCGCTAGAGCTATAGCACATGTCAGTTTTTTTATATGGAGTTTGGCATGCCGCTAGTCATCTAGCGGGTAATTTATAAAAAAAACTCACATTTCACAATATGTGCTCGAGCTCTAGCGCAAATGATGAAATGTCAGTTTTTTTTATATGGAGTTTGGCATGCGCTACAAAATACAAAAATAACAATCCGGCATGAAAAGCGATCCGCCGCGCATTTGGGACAGCGTTGCCACTTTGCTGCAATTGCAGTAGATCTACTGCATTTTTTTCAAAATTTAAATCTACTGCCACCGGATTAAATCCACTGCATTTTTGTAATAGCTTAAATGAGGAGGTCAAATCCAAAATAGTAGATAAAATACAAACAGAAATACAAGCCATTTTGGGAAACTGAGTTTTCCTGGCTTAAATTATTATCGAAGAAAACACTGTTTCAGCAAAATATGTCTTTGAACAACAACAGGTCAATTTAGACGTCGATTCTGAACAAATATTTTCTAGCTTGATGGGGTTTTTCGTGCTGCGATTATATCGAGGCTTGTCAACAGATAAAAAATCGTTTTAATTTTAATGATGAAAGACTGAAACCTCTGAGGTACGTAGATACAAAGTTAGTACATAGTGGAAGGCAGTATACCCTCGATATTGACTATTTTAAACTTGTTTCCTTTTCATGATGATGACAAAGAAAAATTTAATAGCAAATGAAGATGAACAATATTCCATGTTTATTAATATTAATGCATTTTTCTGTTTTGTTTAAATACTCGTCTTTATTAATTTTGTATTGTTTATGTTATGTTTTGTAATTTACCTTGGTTTTGTTTGAAAAAAAAATCGACTGCAAAAAAATGCAATCTACTGCATTTTTTTAGAGAATCTACTGCGCAAAAATAGTCCAACAATGGCAACGCTGATTTGGGAATAAGCCCCCAGTCCTGGGCCCTACTCTGTATTTCATTCCGAAAGTAAAATTTTCCCAGAAAGAATATTTCGTACTCTGAATTTCGAAAGCGGTATAAAATCTCCAAAATGTCAAGAGCATTGATATATATACGGAAAATCGAAAGTATTACAGAGCGCGAATTCAAAAGCGGAACAAAAACAATTTCGAAGAGGATTTACTTTTGGAACAAAATAGAGCGGCCCTACTGCCCTGCTCTGTGTGACGTAAACAAAGGCGTGTGAAGATCTTCTTGGTCGTTTCGAACGCAATATCCTTTGACAGATTTTTGGTCCCGTTTGCGTTGATGAGCTTTGGAGAAGGAGACTTAACAGCGAACTCTACGAGCTGTATAGCGACATCGACTTGGTCAGAAAAGAAGGAGGAAGGCCTTGACTAAGGTGGCGCGCACAAGTAAAGGGAGACGTCAGCCAACTTGGAGTGTGCAACTGGAGGCGGTTAGCCAAAGATCAGGTTAACTGGAGATGCGTGTTGGTTTAGGTCCAGGTCCAGGTCCACCCCGGACTGTAGCGCCACCTCGGTAAGTAAGTAAAAGAAAATATACAGTAACAAATCAAGGTAAGGGTTTGAGTATATAACTTGCCTTTGATTTCGAGCATATCGTGTCAATATGACATTAGATTCTGTCCTAAAGTTGTGTGTAGACAAAATCTTACGTCATATTGGTCACAATTTTTGACATGTTATTCTTTATCCTATCATTTCCAAACAGCAGGGAATGAAATTCATTAATTTTCAAAACAAAATACACATCATAATGACGTGTATCCACTCCGACAAATTACCATTTAATATAGGAATTTATTAACCAAAGTGCCTGCCTTAAATCACTTAAGCTGGATCTATATTAAAGCAGTTATATTTTCATAAATAAATTCAAATATGTAATTGGATGAAATAAGCAGAATTGAAGGGTATTTCTCTGGAAGTGGAATCTATTTTGTTCTGATGCCAACTAACTATCCATACGATAGGAGAATAAAATGCACAAATGGGAAACAATGAACTATAATTTGAAAATACGCGGGCATAAATAAACAGGTGAAATTCTACAATAGGGAGCAACATACCTCTGCTTTTAGACTATACTAACATTTCGAGCAACCATACACCATACCAAAGCGAGGCGCAATGTTCCAAAGTTAATTGCAATTAATTTTGTGGCAATAAATCAAAGTTAGATATGTAGCTAGCTGGTTGGGCTTCTAAAAATATAGATTCACCCGTCATCGTTGGACGGCGGCGGCGGTAGCAACGCCCGTTGGCTGGCTTTTCATTGAACACAAAAATCAATCATTCGCACCTAATTAATTTAACTTTCGATAAACAAATACCAAGATAACAATGAATGAGAAAGGAAAAAAAAACTATTTCATGAGGTCTACAAAATTGGAGCAACCAAATGATATTATTCCCCAAATTGAATTATCGGCCCGTTGTATGTTTGAGTATTTGCGTATTTTGTATATGACAGAAAAACAAGACAACCAACTGTAATTTGTTCTATTATGTAAATTGGTCCAGCCGAAAATGCCAGTAGACCGCAACTACGAGGAGAAACTACTTATCTATTAGAAGAAGCATCGTAATATTGTAGGTACTCACCGTGGCCACTTTTCTTTCCATTCGCCTTGCTCTTTGACTTTCTTGGGTAAAGATGAATTTTACTTTGTCCACAGCCCATGTTGAGATTAAATTATATTGTGGTATGTATATGTGTGTGTTTTGTATGTTTTTTTTTTTTAATTTATTTAATTAGAACTATTATTTATTTAATTTTATTGCAAATGGAATGTTACCTAGTGTTTTAAGACTATTTTAATGGTGTTTAAATAAATATAAGAAATAAATCGATTTCACTTTAATTTTGTTTAGCTAAGTGTTTGTTTTCTTTTTAACGAAAATGAACATTTTTGTTTGTGCACCTAGCATTTATTATGTACTTTGGCACTGGGTTTAAATACCAGTCTCCTTGTTCGTCCCCGCGATATCCATAAGGTGGCCTGCAAAAAAAAAAAAAAAGAAATCCATTAATCTACAGTGAAGATGAGCATTGCAAGAATTTTAGAAAAAAAGAAAAAACAAGAATAAATTGGACTAATAACCATTAGAGGCGTTAGGCAACAACGTCAAAGGAATAGCATAGGAAATTACGCCCAAAAAAATGCATAGCGCCCAAGGTTAGGTTAGGTTAGGTTGGAGTGGCTGCTAGCATACGCCAGCACACTTAGACCAATTTAGGTCCATTGTGATACCATCCGGATCATGTATTACTCCACGCCTAGAACCGTTTTGAGCTTTTAATGAAGCGTAATAGACTCCTAATATCATTACTGATGAGATCTCCAGGATCGTTGAAGAATGAAGCTCCTAAGTGGATGATTCTCCTATTCTGAGAAAGAGCCAGACAGGAGCAGAGAAGGTGGGGTACAGATTCCTCCTCCTCCTCATCTCTACAGCTTCTGCAAAAATCATTTGATCATCATCAACACCAAGTCTGGTTGCGTGTCTGCCTATCAGACAGTGTCCTGTGATGACCCCTATCATAGCGCTAATGTGACGTCTTTCTAGAGATATCAAACACTTAGAGCGTTTCAGATCCAGCCTTGGCCAAATCTGCTTTGTCGCTAGACATGTTGTACCGTTTGCCCATCTAAGATTTGTTTTCTCAAAGGCGTCTAGCTTTAATTTATGTTTACATGTAGCAATTGGTATTCCTAAGTTAGCTTTGTCAGGTAGCAAAGGTAATGTTGTTCCACGTCTGGCGAGTACATCGGCTTTACAATTCCCTGGAATATCTCTATGCCCCGGCACCCAGAACAGGTGAATATTGAACTGCTCTGCCATCTCTAGAAGAGACGAGCGGCATTCTTGGGCTACTTTCGAATTGTTGGAGAAGGAGTCCAAGGATTTGATAGCTGCTTGACTATCTGAAAAGATACGGATATCCTTTTTAGATAACACGTTCTTCTTAAGTCAGGATAGGGCTTCTTTAATCGCCATTATTTCCGCCTGGATCACGCTTCATTGATCAGGAAGACGAAAGGAGAGACTGAGATTGAGTCTATCAGAGTAAACACCACCACCCACCCCTTCGTCAGTTTTTGATCCATCGGTATAAAAGTGGACCGACTTGTCCTCAAGAAAAGCCTCCCCCTCCCAGAAAGGCCTGGGGGGGGATGGTAGACTTGAAGTTTTTGTCAAAGTTTAACTTGGGAGTGGTGTAGTCAGTATTTCCAGAAACAGTTTCGAAGTGGTTCAGTATACAAGCATGCCCAAAGTCTTTACTAGACCACTGCGATACTGCTTTCAAACGGACGCAACGGCTGAATTTGCAGCAATTTGTCTGCTGAAAATGTCAAGAGGTGTTAGATGGAACAAGATGTCCAATGCAGCGGAGGGTGTTGTGCGAATTGCCCCACTAATGCACAAGCAGGCTGATCGCTGGACTTTACTTATACAGTTCAGGTTTATGGCCTTATCTAATGCAGTCCACCAAACGACCACTCCGTACGTAAGTATCGGTCTTATGACCGAAATATAGAGCCAATGAGTTAAACGAGGTTGTAAGCCCCATTTGTTGCCAATGGTCTTTTTGCAAGAGAATAATGCCACTAGGGCTTTTTTTTATAGCGCCAAAAAACAAACAACAGAATGTAAATAAAGCCCAAACAGAATTTGCAGTTTAATACATATGGGGGGACAACCCCTGCTTGATTACTGTCAGATATGGAGTATATGATGCGAAATTGGATATATATAAGGTTTGTCCTGCAGTAAAAACTCCCGGTGTCATGAAATAAAGTCTTATGCAATAAGGTCCAAAACGTAATTTTGAACTTTTTTGGACCATATTGCACTTTTGAAATTGCAATAAAATCCAAAAAGAGTTTTGGACTTTATTTCATTTTTGAAAGTGCAATAAAGTCATTGGACATTATTGCACTCAGCTATTTCAAAGAAAGACTAGCATGGGGGTTGCATATTCTACTGTTTATGCATTGTGGATTTTATTTCCACTTCCAAAATTACGTAAAGTCCAAAATTTCGTTTGGGGGAGCAGCATGCCCCTCCATACTTAAACATGCGTTTAACATGACCAAACCACCGAAGCATGAACAGCTCCGTCCGCAGAAGTAGCTGCTCGACATTGAGTTCCTCACGTATTCTAGTATTTCTAATGCGATCTCTACGGGTCACACCACACCAGCAATACAACGGAGGAATATCATTTCGGCAGCTTGTATCCGCGATCTTATTCTTTCGGTCATTACCCAAACCTCATGACCATAGGTAAGAGTTGGAACAAACACCGAATTAAAGACTGACAACTTAGCTTTAACACCAAGTTCAGTCCTCCTGATAACACGATGACTAAGCTGTCTCAAAATTGACCCAGCCTGATCCAATTCTACAGGAAAACTCGGCATTACTCCTTCCATCACTCGTGAATAAGACCCCGAGATACTTAAACTTCTCCAACTGTTTCAATTGGACTCCTCTAACGTTCACGTTTATCTTTATCTCAGCTTCAAAACACAAACGGCTACAAACCGATCGACTGCGCGCTGAAGTTCAGTCTGAGAGGATCCTTATAAGGGTGACCAAATGACAGCAAATTTATCAGGTTGGAAAAACCTTTCTTTTATCAGACTAGGTACTATCTCAACATTTGAAGGTTGCACATCAATCAACATCGAGTTTAGGATTCACGGCTAATGTTAATGTCGATGATGATTTTGCTTTTGGGAAGTTATAAGATGACATTGAAAACTATGTATAAAAAGTACATTCTATGTGTCAGCTTCTTTATTGTAAGGAATTCTGACCCGACAGAAAGAAAACCAAATATGTAATATGCAATATTTTAAATTCTGTAGGTTAATGCATAGAAAATTACGACGACACAAACTTGGGTAGAAACGATTAGGGAAAAAAGTCAGTACCTTTACCTAGGTATATTCAACACTCTAGTCGTCTTAAGTCAACTTGGTTTTGTATGGACTAAGATTTACCCTGAACAATGGAATCGACTGTCGCAGTTGATACGCACCACTTGGTCTGACATCCAAGGGTACCGAAGGCTGTGGACGATATTGCAAGTAACTCAAACCAGTGGCTAATGCTGGCGAAGCCAAGAGGATCATCTTTCCTCAAAGCGTTGCTATCACGAGATAAAAATGTGGTGAATATGGAGCGCCCCGAATAATTCGATACAGCAATGCTTAGAAAATCAGCTATATCAGAAGGGGCCACATGTATGGCATGTGGCACCGTCTTGTAACCACATGCTGGCCCCATGCACATATTGGAACTTGGGCACTAAAAACTGGGTTATCGATGACGAACATTAATTAATGTTTACTACCTGACCAGCCGCATTTTCGAAGAAGAATGGTCCAATGGTCCAGCCCAAAATCCAACGCGTTGTGGACGGATTTGTTTCTCAACAATTACTCGTGGGTTTTGTGAACCCCAAATGCGACAATTTTGACGATTAACGAAGCCATCAAGATGAAAATGAGCTTCATCACTGAAGATATGATTTTGTTCGAAGATTACGCACTGTAGTAGCTGACAGACCTTCATTATTTTTAAAATATTGCTCATCAATGAAAATGCGTTGTTCTTTCGTATAGCTCTCCATTCTTACTAACCCCGAACTGTCAGCTGTCACATTATTATCTCTTATTCCGTTAGCATCACTGTACTATTAAATGGGGCAAAATTCAATCGACCGACAGATTGATAGAATACACAGCAGCTTATGGAAGGTGACCCATAAGCATGCGACGGATACAATAGTTTTATTTTCTACTTTTCTATCCGTCGCATCCGTTGACAGTTGACACAGCGTGAAAGGAAGCACTTTCATTAATAGAATTATTAAAATAATGGGAGAAACTATCAAATGCTGCAGATAACAGTTAAATCAAACTAATTTTGTAGGTATTTTCGAATTTAATAAATTGCAATTGCAAATTGTTTTAAAGTTTCCAATTTACGTCAATCCGTCAACGCAAAGGATGCGACGGATTCTATGGGTTGGGCCCTTATTAACACGGATAGGGAATGACGTACACGGACAAAAGGGGGGATTATTGGCAAAAATTCCGGGGATCAGTCTACCTTGCCTCTGGTGCCATTGTGCCTCGATAATGACAGGAAAAGAAGCCACAATTGACACACAGCAAGAACAATGTACAGGTTGCCACCATAACCAAAATATGTAGGTATAGTATTAATAAGCATAGGCATACCTAACTCTTGGGAAGTGACAGCTGCACATTTAAGGTCTGTTCCTTTACTTTTGTAGTAAAAATGAAAAAGACTGTCAAAATGGCAGCGGTGGGGATGAAGTCTCTCTCAAAGAGAAAAACATACGAACAAGTTAGGGAACGCTTTTGTAGTAACTATGAAAAATGACAGATGCATTTCGGTTTTCCATAAATTGCATGTGAGTATGAATCCAAGTATATGGAAGAGTTTTACTGACTGAACTACATACATTCGAGAAGAAAAAAAAAGCTACATTATTTTCCCGCCTTCTGATACCATTTTCATACCAATTTGTTTCTCATATCGCAGGAAATCAGAGACAAGAGCAAATAGCCGTTACACGCATTTCAAATCAAATTTCAAATCCTCTGTCAATTTTCAAGCGACTGACAGTTGTTTCAATTCTTACGCAAAGAAATTTGTTAAGTAAAAACTAGTAAGATTCGCAATGGAGGGGTAATATCTTGCTCTCTCGATGCCGCTCTCTTTTACGAATTTTCAAGTTAGGGAACGACATTGAGTAAAAATTCGTAAAAATTCGTAAGAATTAGTAAAAACTCGTAAGATTTAAAAGTAAAGGAACAGACCTTTAGTATTCCTGTATAAATTATATTTCAGTGTTGAGTGAACTAAATATAGATTTCTTCGACCTTCAGTAGTATCGGAGAGTTAGTCTTGTGCGGATAAACTTATTTGCACTAAAATGTTTTTTAACCACAAATCTATATAGATTTATTTATTTATTATTTTTCTAGTCTGGCAATTTCGATTCCCCTTCATTTTTTGTTTAATTTCCGAAACAACTTCCGATTTTTTGTATTTCTCATTAAATTCCTCATTTGGTCATTTGGAATGGAAGTCAATTTGCAATCTCCAGTCGTCAATTTGTTATACATTTGATACGGCCGGGGGTCACATTTACCCAGCACGTAGCAGTACCTACCAACTGTCAAATTAAATACAAAATAAACAAATAGCTGGAGCAACAGATCAAATAATATTGGTCGGCGACGGCACCTCATGTTCGGTGTTTCGGCGAGAATGGTTTGGCGAAATATTCCTTTTTTTTAACAATAATTGTCCTGATTATAGAAATAGTTAAAATTCTCTTTTGGCGTGACTTTGCCTTTTAAACTCCTTTTGATTACTTTATTATTTAACTTACATATTAGACAAAAATGACTAAATCTAATTTATAACTAACATGTATCTTAATCTAGCTTACTGGCTCTTAACTATTTATTGCCTTTCTGCATTAAATCTGGCTATTTTTGTATTTTGTGTTGTTTTTTCATTTCCAGGAAACTTGCTAAAAACTTGGATTCTTTGTTACTGTGTTTTTATTAAAACTACCTATGCTATTAACCCTAGGTTAGGTGAGGTTATAGTGGAAGGCCGCAATAAGTGCAGCTTCACGTAGGCCAGAGGAGGCCCATTGTGATACCACAGGATCTGATGATCTTACAACTACCAATTGAACCAGCAGGAGCTGAGAATGAAGCGTTGGACGCAGCTTATGTTTGTCGAAGAAGTATTCTCCGAGATGTAGTTTTCTACGAGATGAAAGGGCTGGACACACGCGTTAGGAGGTGAAGAATTGTCTCTTCCTCCTCCTCGTCCATGCAGCTTCAACAGAAATCATTCGAAGGGAGACCCAGCCTGAGAGCATGTCTCCCAACAATACAGTGTCCCGTAATGACACGTACTAGTGTGCTTATATTGGATCTTTTTAGTTTTACAAGATTCTTGGAGCGCATAAGATCTAGTATGGGCCAGATCTATTTCGTGGTGGAGCACGTGATGCAGTTTGACCACCTTCGATTAGTGGCGCTTATCGCGTTTTGTTAAATTCAAAGTTTACACGTAGCGAGAGGCATATAGAGATTCTCCTTTTCCGGTGGAATCGACAATGTTGTCTCATGCCTAGCGAGTTCGTCGGCCTTGTAATTCCCTGGAATGTCCCTGTGGCCCAGCACCCAACCTAAATTAAATATAATCAGGGTGATGAGCAATCGGTCGATTGTGCACAAGGTGCACCCGCGCCACCGGGAGTCGAGCGAGGCCATAAGCGTCGGTCAAGTCTCGGCAGCACTCATTCATGTTGGCGAGCTCGGCTCCTCCCCTACGATACACCTAACTAATTTAGAAACTAGCTTAAAAGTAAGAAGAAATGTTACAGAGGTAACCCACCGGCCCGGGAGAGCGTGTCAACCCTCACCTCTTCTTCAAGCAACCAAAACTCGGCGAACTTCTTTAAGGTATTGACAGTGTCCCTATCCGCAAAAACAGAGGAGTTCCTGAGCATTGATGGCGTACCCATCGTGAATGAGCCGCTTATCTGTCGTGGCGCAGTGGGCTGTGGTACAATACCGGCACACCATATTTTTCTTAGACTAATCCTTTCATATCTGCATGAAGAAATGCCTCAGGCGGAACAAAGTCAGACCGGAGCGTAGTCTCATGGTACATTAAATTCGGGTAATAACCAAACCACCCGAGATCAGATTATTAACATCGACCATCGCCCTTGCAATGTGCCTTCAAATCACCTAGGTCCTAGGAAATTGTCAATCCTATTCAATCGACTCTCATCGTATAGGGTCTTGTTGGGATAATATTTTATGTACTAAGACACTGTCTCTCTCTTTTGGCGTTTTGAGAAATGAATGAGATATACTTCGTTAGCCTTAATATTTTTGATTAGCATGCCCGCTCGGCCCAGGAATTGTATTGCTTAAATATGTTCTTGTCTATGAGGACAATGAAAATCAATGTTTCAAATTTTCTTTTAGCTTCCATCCATGAATCCGGAGAAATAGTGTTTGCAATGTTCTTATGTTTGGAAGGTGCTACACACCCTTGTTTAATGTTGGGCAAACTTCATAGGAACACTCCCGAATGAATACCGAAGATTGTCTGTGTCTGTAAATTTGAGCTCAATCGGTTTTCAAAGTATATTTATATACATAATTCTTCTGTACGTGTAATCGAACTCCTCCTAAACGACTGGACATATTTTAATGAAATTTTGTGTGTGTGTTTGAGTGGATCCAAGGATGGTTTAGATTCACATTTAGTGAAAAATGGACAAAAGGGCGTGGCACCTCCCATGCGAAAAAAAACCTTATATCTAGAAAACTACGGAACTGATTGAACACAAATTTTAAGAAAATATTTGTTATTGGCCCAAAGGTGTTTCTGTAAAAATTTGATCAAAATTAAACAAAGGTGCGTGACGTGATACCTCCCGTATAAAAAAAATACATTTTAATTTAAAGTTGTAAAATTGTAGACATTGATGTGCCATGTCCAAGCAAACAACCACGCGATGTGTGGGTGGGATTGGAAAACGGGCCATGGGACCACCCTTACAACAAAGTTATTAAAATCACTCTATATCTGAACACTGCCTGATTAAAGCATTTTACAAAACCTGGCGGGATTGGACAAAAAGGCCTGACACCTCTCATAACAGAAAAATACACTTCAAGCGCTATTCTTCGACAGTCATACGAAAAAATAAATCTAGATCTAGACCAATTCGTGAGCCTGGGCATACGTCTGAGGAAATATCGGTCGAAGCACGCGGAATACAGAATCAGTCTGGACGCATTGGTTAAATAAAACGGCCGCAGAACAATTGACGGACAATGAAAATATACGAGCAGGCAAAAGAACGTTTGCCGGGTCCGCTAGTGTATATATAAGATTTGGAATGTTTTATTTTATGTAGGTGAGAGGTGCCACGCCCCTTTGTTTAATTTTAACCAAACGACACAAAAACACCTTTGCGCTAATAATAAAAATTGCCTTTAAATTTGAGCTATGAATCGTTTGGCGGTTTTGGAGTTTTGCAAACACAAACATAGTAGTATAGACAGTAGACAGGCAGTATTGCAGTGCTTAGCTTTTTACGACTTTTTCAAAATAGTTCCTTGTCCATTCTTTCAAAGAACACACAAAACAACGTCAAATATTTGTGTTTTCGGCAGCTTTGAAATTGAAATGTCACTGTCTCAAGTGATCTGAGGCTTAAACGGCAGAATACCTACTGTCGTTTAACTTAAACTAGGTGCAGAACTCTGTTCAAGATTTAAACGAAACGGTGAAACCGAATTAATTGTTGAACTGAAGTTTAAACTAAAAGTGTAGTTCAAACTTCCACCGTGAAACTGAGGGTCAATCGTCAATGTTCGGAAACTAACAATTGCGGTTCATTCATTCGTTTGTCCCTGTATTAAAGGAGGATAACAAAGGAAATGTAAGTTTGTTTATACCAATAAAATAAATATGTATTATAATAATTATGGGTTGGTATTGCCAGATACAAGTTAATTGAAACGCAGTGTTTCGAAATTAATTGGTAGGCAAACAGCGGTGTCCTTATTAGATACCTATACATTTACCAACACAACGGTCCGGCCCATTCATAAAAATACAACAGGTGTTGCCGGCCATTAGTGAATAACATCTCCCTCTATAACAAGGTGTTCTCACACCTCACCATTCTAAAGAACGAAATGTTAATCTCGGCATTTACCTACTCGTCTCACTTATCCTTTGAAATCCTTGTATATTTGCTCAACGGCTGATATTTGCATGTCACGGAACTCTGTGCAAACATAGATTCTCCACGTTTCTTGTTTACTTTTCCTTAGCGAATGGGGTCTGTTGCAACGCGAACGGTGTACTCTTATATGCCCTTTTACACTGTGACTGTATGAATGGCTTTGCCGTTGTCGCATATTGTACTCGACGACCTACGAAAGGGTTGACACGCATAAGTATGGCCTGGCCTATGTAATCGAATGAATCAGCGAGCGAGAGAGGCAGTCTGCAAGCATGCTTAGTGCTAGATTAGGTTCATTGCACTGCACTGGCTTGGGCGCTGCTTGAAGTTGTGTATAGGTATGCCCAGGTATGCCATTTAATAGGGATTTTACGGTGGAATACCTACCTAGTGCAGTTCGAGTGTCTATAGTGATTTAATTCGATTTCAGAAATTTAATATCGCACATTTAGTTCCGCATCACCATCAACAGCAAAGTCGTTCGTGATCGTAAGTCCCCTCTGGTCAATGATTTCGAAGGTGCAGTCTAATGTGGGTTTATTTAATTATCACAAACAGGGTTTCTTCCTTTCCGGCATAAACATTAGCTGTCATATAGCATCTCAAAGAACAATACCGCAATCATATGAGAAGAACAATATTCTCCATCTCCAGCCCCATCTATTGATGGAGAAATGCATCCACTTGACACAACGATAAAGTGTGCACCGGCTGTCAGACAAGGTGAAACCTTACACGTTCTCTCCCAACCACAATATTCTTTCGTTCTTATTTTTTTTTCCTCTTGTTTTCTTTTTTTTTTTTTTTGCTGTTTTGTTTTTTTTTTTATTTTTTTCTATCACCTAGTTCGTGCTCGGCCAGGGGTTCGGAATTGTCTGTTTCATTTGCAAGTGCAATCAACCCCAATCCATGCACTATATAAAGGCTAATGCAGCCCTAAGCAGTTCCAACCACATGCACGCTTAAATGAACCCGAGAGCTGTGCATGAGTGCAACCCCATAAAGCAAACTATAGAAATATGTACTCATATATCCATATAAAATGGAACTTCACGAATCACGAATGGATGTACTTTATTTTTTGTTGTACATATCTGGAACAGCTTGGTCATATCTACATACTGATATTAGATAGGAAGTTGTAGCTAGGTAGGTGTGTGCATCAACAGTTTGGAAGGGGGCCAAACTACAACGTGTCGTCTGCAGACCTAGAAGTGAAGTAGACACCATTTTCGTGTATACGGATAATCTGGTCTATTTAGTTTTTATCGTGCGGAAAATATATATCTTGACAGTGAACTCTGATGGTTGACCGAAAATTATAAGTTTATCTTAGTAATAGATACCCGCATAACTTTGTAACTCAGTTCGAAGAGGGTTTTACCTCTTAGCAAGCAAATCCACTGGTTATTTTCAAAAAATTACATAAATGTAATTGTAAACCAGTTAAAGAGCTGGACAATTTTTCAATCGGAAGAGAAATGTCCTCGCGATTGTCGTCAGGCCCACATAGGTTTAGGACTCATCTATAGGTACCTTGAGTACTCTTCATTTATTTCTCCACATAATCATGGTTATTTTATTATTGATATTGTAATTCATTACTGCCTAGCCTATACATACAGCTGTAACCTTTTCCCGGAAATGTAAATGTCATTTCACTATAAAGCGGAAAATCACGAACCCACATCAAATTTATTGCAAAAGTGTGTCGGTTGAAAGTTGACAGGCTTAAAATAGATTACTATTTGATTGAAATCCATTTAGACTTCAGAAGTGTTCTGACCTTTTCCAATGGATATGGATAGATACACAAAAATATTTATTTATGTTAAAGCGGACAATAGAAGTACGAACTCCTCGAAATGATAGATAATACATATAAATATGTATTTCAATAACAAGTGGCTAAATAAAAAAAAATAAATAGTTTGCACAACAGTCCGTAAAAAGCACCTTAGGTCTAGCTTCTCCCTACCGTTCGTCTTCTGTGAGTTTTTATTTTTGGATTTAATGACAACTACAATTTGATGCCGGATTCCAAAGGCTGAATTGAGGACAATTATACTCTCGGATATTTGTCAGACGTTCGCGATAAGTGGCCCGTTGGTGAAATAGTGGGTTTAAATGATATTAGAGCGTGACCAGAAATGCCTTAAGCTGTGTAACGGTAAGTGCGAAGAAACTATGCGATGCAAGCGGTTTTAGCGTTTTTATACCCTCCACAGGAAGGTATATTCATTATACGTTTGTAACGCCAAGAAGGATTCACCGGAGACCCTATAAAGTATATATATTCTGAATCAGGATCACATTCTGAATCGATTTAGCCATGTCTGTCTGTCTGTCTGTCTGTCTGTCTGTCTGTCTGTCTGTCTGTCTGTCTGTCTGTCTGTCTGTCTGTCTGTCTGTCTGTCCGTCCGTCCGTCCGTCCGTCCGTCCGTCTGTCTGTCTGTCTGTTGAAAGCACGATAGCGTCCAAACGAATCGACCTGGGCGATTGAAATTTGGTGAGAGGACTTCTTTTTACCGTCGTCAGGTTGGTATTGAAAATGGGCTATGTCGGTCAAGTAGTTCTGGTACCTCCCATACAAAACCATTAGTAGACCCATGTGTCTCTCCGCCTGTTGAAATCACGATAGCGTCCAAACGAATCGACCTAGGCGACTGAAATTGAGTGACAGGTCTTATTTTTACGGTTGTCAGGTTGGTATTAAAAATGATCCATGTCGGTCAAGTAGTTCTGCTACCTCCCATACAAAGCCAATATTCGACTCATGTATCTCTCTGTCTGTTTAAAGCGTCCAAACGAATCGACTTAGGTGAATGAAATTTTATGAAAGGACTTTTTTTAACCGTCGTCAGGTTGGTATTGAAAATTGTCTATGTCGGTAAAGTAGTTCTGTTACCTCCCATAGAAAACTAATGTTAGACACATACTAACTCGCGTGGCAAACATTTTGCAGGACTTTTATTCAGTGGAGGGTATCAAAGCATCGGCCAGGCCGATGATAACACTTTTACTTGTTTTATTTCGTAATACACCTACATAATTATTTCTCTCTGTTGTCAAAAACAGATCGAGTATTTTGACATTTGCTGCCATTCCCAAAAAGCGCTAAATTGCGTAGGTAGGTAGTTAGGTTAGGTACAAAAAAAACCCAAAATTTGGATTTCAAAAATCAAATTGATACATTTTAGCATATCTCTATTTTCAGACATAATTGAAATTTTAAGCAATTTTAAATGCTGGGTATAGTTTGTACGTTTGCATGTGATTCGGTTGATTGTACTTATCTCTTAAAATTGTATGAGCTCCTGCCCAATAACAGAAGCATTGTCTCTGTGCCAATTCCAATTGGATTTTTTAAATTTGTAACTTTGTAGTGTTGCTTATACTTTTTCCTACGATGTCACTTCCTTCCATTCGTTCATTCATTCATTTTCAAATGGTCCGCTTGTCCATTAAGTGGGTCGCGGGTATAAGTGGACCCTCCTCTCGATCCTCCGCCATCGACTCCAAATCATCAAGGGCAATCCCCATGCGGGTAGAGGAGAGATTATGAATTTGATCTAACCATCTCATCCTGGGTCTACCTAGGGGACGCCTGCCCGATAGTACGGATTCCATAGCACGTCGTGGGATCCTGGTCGGGGACATACGTTTAACATGACCAAACCACCGAAGCATGGACCGCTCCGTCCGGAGAAGTAGCTGCTCGACATTGAGTTCCTCACGTATTCTAGTATTTCTAATGCGATCTCTACGGGTCACACCAGCAATACCACGGAGAAATCTCATTTCGGCAGCTTGTATCCGCGATCTTATTCTTTCGGTCATTAGCCAAACCTCATGACCATAGGTAAGAGTTGGAACAAACACCGAATTAAAGACTGACAACTTAGCTTTGACACCAAGTTCAGTCCTCCTGATAACAGCATGACCAAGCTGTCTCAAAATCGATCCAGCCTGACCAATCCTACAGGAAAACTCGGCATTACTCCTTCCAACACTCGTGAATAAGACCCCACTAACATGCAGAGTGCATTGAACAGGCGTTCTAGAGACGACCATCACTTCAGATTTGTTCACATTTACTTTCATCTCAGCTTCAACACAAACGGCTACAAACCGATCGAGTGCGCGCTGAAGTTCAGTCTGAGGGGACCCAAGGATGACCAAGTCATCAGCGAAGAGCAAATGACTTATCCTCAGATCTCCCAATTCGAAACGTTCTTCGCTAAGACTGCGCTGTAACATCCAGTCCATATAAGTAATGAAAAGGAGAGGCGACAAGACGATGTCACTTCCTTCTAATAAAAATCTTTGATACAATTTAATTCGAAACTAATGCGTAGATATGTTGAATGTCAATAAGGAGATGCAGTATTGTAATAAATAGGAAAAGAGTCAATAATTTGAGCCCTAATCGGGGATTCACATGAATAATATTGTAGAGCGATACCATGTTAAAGTTGAGTACTAATATTCCCGATTGGTGCTTCCATATAAAAGTTAATTAAATAAAAAGCGCTAGAAATTCCACCAGGAGGAACTTTTTAAAGCGCGCTGAGTACATTAGAAAAGCGCTAAACTGACAGCACTTTGGGTGTATGCGAAATTTCATAAAAGAGGAAATCGAAATATGTACATATCGTAGAAATAGGTCCTTATAGGAACCCTACGCCTAGCTTGCTTCTTCTTACAATCTACAATCGCTCGTTTATCTGAGTTTCTATTTCTACGATACGAATGATATTAAGGGACCTAAAATTCCATGCAGACTCTGAGCACAGTTATGCTCATTTCACGCAGTACTAATAAATCTAATGGTAGTTTAGGTTAGGTCAAGGTATATAGAACTACAAGGTATGATATTCCGCGATTAATTTTTCGTTTGTTCTGCGCATGTACGTCACTTGACTACAACAGTTTTGACGTTTCTGTGAAAATATATTGAAATACGGGTAGTTTTCTGTGCGCAAGTTTTATTTTTAATAACAAATAATGTTTTGTCTGCTGTTTTCAGTGTAATAAAATAGTAAAAAAATAAATAAATTATTATCTGTTGCCTATGTTTTGTCGTCTGGTGACGTCACTTTAAAGAGAGAGATGCAAACAAACATGCGCAATATCATACCATGTAGGTATTTCTATATACCTTGGGTTAGGTTAGTGGGTTGGCAAGACAGGAGAAACCTATTCGTGCCACACTTAGATCAATGTAGATCCGTTGTGATGCTCCTAGGAGTTTATGACTCCCGCACAATGGAAACCTATTGGTAAACATACTTAGTTTTATTTATAAATTTAAGTACGTCATTAATGGGCCTGTCTGAAAGTTCTTTTAAATCCCCGAAGCAGACACACGTGACGAATGGGGTACCGGACCGGGGCTGGTTGGCGTATGCATATTTTTTTTTTAAACCGAGTAGCCATTACCGGTTTACCGGTCGCCGGGTACATGTGAAATGGGTTACTTACTATAGCAGATGTAGACGGAAAAAACCTTGTAGATACATACTATGTACAGTGAGCGTCAAAAGTGAGAGTGAATATCAATGCTGTTTTCATTTTCATTTGTTTTTGGTGTTTCAAAACAATTTTGATTAAATACATTATAAAAAATTGTTTATTATTTTGTTATTCCTATTTCGTTATGAAACTTTTTGCAGATTATTGGTTTTTTAGACTTGTTTCCAGACCCCAAAGAAAACTCAAAGGAGCATCGGTGTTCACTCACTTTTGACGCTCCCTCTATATGTAGGTAGCACTTATCAAACGAATTAAAATTACAAATTTGTAAAACAAAAACTGCGCATAAACAAAAATAACACAATTCGATTTTGCTCCATCTAAATGCTTTTCAATATAACCTACAATTCAATATGAATATATGGGTATTTTTTTCCGAACCCCTTATTCGCAATATTATCAATCATTATATTGTTGCATACATAATAGATAAACAAATTAACACATTTCAGGCGTGGTAATGACGAATATCTATATTTTATCGCCTTTTCGTGCTGTGATAATAAAATAACAGCTTTCTGCAATAAAGAATTAATCCGCACACAACGCAAAATCTATAATTAAGTATGTGTTTTTTTTTAACCTATTCTTGGATAGATAGGTAGATAGGTACTGCGAATAGGTACACATGTGGCTTCACAAATTTCAATAAAAGATGCGATTACAACAAATTATATAGACACGGATAGGTATTCACCAATATGATGACCAAAGTTCAACTTTACTAAGAAAATATTTCCAACCCTTGCAGCTAAAAAAAACTAAATTAACAAAAAGCCACTGCTTAGCCAACAGCTTGTGAGAGCCCATAAAAGAAGGACATCGTCTAATTAAAGCAACAAATCGCGATTTTGCACTTTTTTTTTTCTTTTAAATCGATATTGACTGCAAAATCAAGCAGACATAAATTATCCAGATAGGAAGAGAAGCTTTTTTGGAAACCTGCCCAAAAGTCATATAGTCAACCGCATACAGATTTTCAAAAAGTATACACCAATAACTCTTGTCTATCCAACAGTTTCTTTTTTAACAACCTGTTAGTGCAGATTCCCTGCATTCCAATGCTGATTTAAGTACATATACATTACCACCATATCGTGCTTATGCCAAGTTTATACACTCACTTACATAGGCCTATAACGGTAACGACATGGTTGTGGTTATTCTTATTTCCCACCTCGTAAATATAGGTAGTGTTTTCAAGCTGACGTCGATCGATTTTCTCTCATGCATTGTATGTATTGTTCGCTGACTAATGGCATTGTTTGATGTATCTAACACATCATGAACTCCTTGTTCGCAATACTGTTAACTCAGTTGTTTAACATGGTAGCCAAATTGAAATTCAAATGTCCGACGATCAATTAATGGCCGTGGGCAATCCTTTTTTCGCCAGCAAACAAAAATAAAAAGGGAGGAAGATTAAGATGGAACGATTTATATCTCTGAAATAAAATACCAAAAGTCTATCAGAAGTATGTAAACCAGAAATAAGGAGTCATCCCTGATAAGGGGGTAAGGGCTGATAAAAAAGAGGACCTTCCTGTTGTTGTTATTCCTTTGCGAGAGCGTATTCCTGCCATTAGGGACGGTACTGCGCAAATTCAAACTAATACGCGAAAAGGATACGACATAAACGGTGTGTATCTAACAGGGAGCAATATACCGCCAGCTACAAGCTGACCCATACACACGTACATCCTTACAAAAGGCACTAGGGGTAATACACCACGATGGGGATTGCCATTTAAGGGGTGAGAAATACAGAATAAAAAAGAAAAAAATTTACCAGAAAAAAAAAACGCAACATTTTCTTCAATCAATCTAAGGATACGTACGTGAGGAAAAAAATGTCCCTTCAGCTCTTAAAGATGAATAATCCACAAAATGTGTATGCACAGTGTATATATGGATGTATTTTTTTTTATGTTACAATTCTAAAGGTATTTTCGAACCACCTAGACACATTGTAAACCACCGACTAAAAGACCGATATGCCGTCTTCTAGGTACATGCTATTTTGAACGAAATTTTAAGATGTACCTTACCAAATCCAAATACAAAATGACAATTAACATTATTTATGTGTTTTCCGATATAGCACTCCCACTACTGACTATTTATTTATGATACCCGGCCCGCACCCGTTTTTGTGTTAAGATTTGTTGCTGATAATGTTGATGCTGACGACGATGACGGCAAATCGGACACTTTTCAATATTGCGAATGCGATACGATATAAAATTCGCTGCTCAGCTTTTAAGCAGAACTGCGCGTAAATATTTTAATTACAGTAAGTATGCTACTAGTGGTATGTGTCTTCCGGTTGCGACATTGCTAGACACCGAAACTATATTTTTTTTTATTTTGAAGACGGATGTGCGTTATTTTTTTTCTGTTTGTTATGTTGAGAAAAATAATTTAACCCCGAAATGTTGCCGTCTGAACCGCGAACCGCCGCACCATTTCGCCCGAATATTTTTTACGAAAATCCACCGATGAACTGATTTCAATTTGATTCGAAATACATACATACGACGACGAAGGGAAAATAATTTTTTTGTGAGTGTGATGAGTGTGATGCTCCTCTGCTTGATGTCGCGTTTTGCGCTCTAGTACGAGTACAAGAGGCAGGAAGAATCTCATTCACGCGAAGAAAGTGTATTGTGCTTGTGCGGTTTCCCCTTGATTTTATGTTTATTGTCGACTGAAACGCTGCTGAATATGTTGAGTGAATCGCTGAATGAGAATGATAACAGAGCATTGCGCGCCGCGACTCATTTTTTCCGTTTCGAGTGGCAGACTGGACTGGTAGATCCAAGCATACAGAAGTTTATTTCCAGGGCAATATAATGGATTCGATGACTGGCAGTCGCTGCCACAAGCATGCGTACAGAATGCTATATAGATTTTGTTTGTATTTCTTGTAAATGAACACTCGGCAATGTGTCTGGGTTTGTTGCTATAATGAAAAGTTCGTGGCAAGGTGCTATAAATCAATCGTAAACACTCGAAGGGAGAAACGAAACACACAAAACAACCCTTAGCACACAGTACACAACACACACCCCGGTCTTTAAGTCTTACCAGCATTTAAGACATAACATTCGAATCGAATAATGCTGTCAGTTTTTTTTGCGTCATAATTTTTGATTAAATTAAAGCACTAATATAATAACTCGCGCTGTATGGATTTAGCCGTAACGTATTTTTCAGTACCTATGTCGGAAAATGAAAACTCCATGCAGTTTCCGTTTAGTATGTACCTACTTCCGGTGTAACAGTTGTTGCACTTAGCGCGAGTTAAGTATCCATAGCAAAACATATTGAGAAAAAAGATAACATTATTTGTATTCAATGATATCTTTAGCCTCTAGTACAGTCTTGCACACAACGCTACAATGATAACATATGTACAAGAGATAATATCGTTTGTATACAATGTTGGAATATTATCTCTTCTTCATTATCAAGCAAGACGATTGTACGCTTGGGTCTCCTTGTAGATAGATAAGAAAAATATATAAATACGACTGTATGATGAATTTATCGATAGTCTTATTGTAACTACATAGTAGCCTTAAGCTCCTTTTAGAATTAGTAAAAAGTATTTCAATAATAAAGGACATAGTTCCAAATAAATATTGTTTAATTTTAAAAGTAAGAAACAAGTGTTTTAATTGGCGATCCTGCCAGGAGGTTAAATATACTTTTTAACTTCAATCGAGCGGACCTCGGGAACAAGTAGTGAAATCTAGTATAAACAGAACACTCGCGTTACCGGTTACAAGAATTACCTAGCATAGCAGGTACAAATATAGCTTCTTCATACGAAGCAGCTAAGCAATTCAGTGAAAGTGTATATGTGGAGGAAAAAAACACACAAATTCGACGACAACAGACACGAGTTCAAAATGGAACAACTCGCAGTATTAATGGCAAGATTAGAAGCTTTAGAAACCAGGTGCAACACAGTAACACAAACCCTAGAGCACACACGCACAGAGAATGCAAGGTTAGCAGCAATAATAACTAACCAAAATCAAATAAACACTAATTTAGAAACAAAACTAAATGAAGTAAAATCTGGATTAGGCATAGTACCAAACATACCTGTGCTAGAGGAAATAAGAACCACATATACAGATGGTAGTGAAATACAGTTAGACGCATTTAAAAGCCTACCTATTTTCAACGGCGATCAATCAAATTATCGGTCGTGGCGCGAAGAAGCATCCAGATTAATGGACAGCATTAAAAACTTCAAAACACACAGTAAGTACGCAGCAGCATTGACTATAGTAAAAAGTAAAATACAGGATGCAGCCGCGAATGTGTTAACTAATTATAACACAATTTTTAATTTTGAGGCGATACGTAACAGATTAGATTATACGTACTCTAATCAAGAACCTCTATACGTGCTACAAGACATGATGAAAGCCATCACGCAAAAAAGAAGCACACTGTCTGAATACCACGACGAGATAAATAAAAATCTCAATTTAATAATATCAAAAATCACTATGTCAGGTGATCCGCCGAATATAATCGACAGACTAATTAAAAATGCTAACGACGACGCAGTTCGTATATTCATTGATGGTATGAGTGACAACTTTACAAGAGGATCATTATATTCAGCTACAATAAATGATCTAGAACACGCATTCGCAATTGCTCGCAGAATAGAACATGATAATGTGCACAGGCATTTACATCTCACTCAAGATAAGCACCACAAAAATATGCCACATGAACGCAGAAACGAAAGAAGACCAAATTATTCGAGCCAAACAACGAATTATCAACCCCAGAAGCAATACGATAATATGCAGCAACACAATCAAGGACCACAGCCGATGGAGATAAACTCGAGACAAATTGTACATGCACAGCGACAAAATTGGAATCAATGCAAACCCGATGTATATAATCCACCAGCGAAACGTGAACACAGCGGGAGTTTCAACACACACAACAGACCGCAACGATCTTATCAGCAGAACTTCAAGCAGCAGAGAGTAAATAACTCCCGACAACAACGCAGAGACGATGCCAGCAGTACATATGCAGAAGCAGATGAAACGGAATGTATGGTAAATAATAACATAAGAATAGATCATTTAAACTAGTAGACGGGTTGCCCTGCTTAAATTTAACTAGTACTATTCATAAGAAAATTTACAAAATTCTTATTGATACTGGTGCAACCCATAATTACATTAATAGAAAATGCGATTCTAGCGAAAAAATTAAAATTAAACCTATAAAAATAAAAACAATGCATGGTTATTCTATGGTAGATACAAAGAAAGTAGTTAGGATATTAAAGAAAAATATAACATTTTTTGAATTAGAGGATATTCAGTCTTTTGATATGATATTAGGATATGAAGGACTTAAAGTTCTAAACGCGGAAATAAATTTCAGTAATATGACTCTAACTACCATAAGCAGTGTCGAATCTATTCAGAAAATTAATTACATAATTGGGGAAAATAATATTTATAAAGCAGACATAGATAGACTGATGAAGATTAATAACAGCATAGGACCGTTACCCTTTACAGATACTATAGAAGCAAGCATTAGGACGACCAATGATAATCCGGTTTATGTTAAACAATATCCATATCCCATAGCAGATAACGAATTCGTAAACAAAGAAATACAGAAACTCTTACATGACGATATAATAGAAAAAAGCCATAGTCCTTATAACAGTCCCATATGGACAGTACCTAAAAAAGGTTTGGACGAAAAAGGAAAACCAAAACGGCGCATGGTTGTTGATTTCCAAAAACTTAACGCTCACACTGTAACAGACAGATACCCCATTCCGGATGTCAACATGACAATTCAAAATTTAGGTAAAGCCAAGTACTTTACAACGTTAGATTTGGAGTCAGGTTTCCACCAAATTAAAATCAAAACAGATGATAAAGAAAAAACAGCTTTTGCTATAAATGGCGCAAAATATCAATTTAAACGAATGCCTTTCGGGCTCAAAAATGCACCAAGCATATTTCAGAGATGCGTGGACGACATTTTGAGAGACTTTGTAGGTAAATTCGTACACGTTTACATTGATGACGTATTGATATATTCTTCATCTGAGGAAGAACATATACAGCACATAAGTCAAGTATTCGACGTACTCAATAAAGCCACATTAAAAATATCTGATGAGAAAAGTAAGTTTTTTCAAGAAGAAGTAGAATACTTAGGTCACATAATCAGACATGGTAGAATCACTACGAACCCTGAGAAAATAGCAGCTATAGAAAATTTTCCAGTCCCACAAACGGTAAAGGATTTGAGAGGATTTTTAGGTCTTACAGGTTACTATCGTAAGTTTATAAAGGGATACGCAAGCATAGCCAAGCCCCTGACATTATATTTACGAGGAGATAACGGTAAAGTAAACAAAAAACAAAGTAAAAATATTAAGTTAAATCTGAATGATTCAGCATTAGAAGCGATTAGAATTTTAAAAAATTATTTGAAAGAACAAGTCGAACTTTTTCAACCGGATTATAGTAAACCATTCGAGCTTACTACTGATGCATCCAACATAGCTATTGGAGCCGTACTAAGTCAGAATAAGCAACCTATACACTTCTTGTCAAGAACACTGAGTAAGACAGAAGAGAACTATAGCACAAACGAGAAAGAGCTATTAGCGATCATATGGTCCTTACAAAAACTCAGAAACTACATATATGGTATAGCAGACTTAACCATATATACCGATCACCAGAGCCTTATATATTCTGTATCAGAAAAAAATCCCAACACAAAGCTGAAACGTTGGAAGGGAATCATTGAAGACTTTGGAGCAAAATTAGTTTATAAACCAGGAAACCTAAATCTTGTAGCTGACGCATTATCACGTCAACGCATAAATACTTCTACCATAGAAACAGCACATTCAGCTGAAAGTTCTTCTAATGATATAATAAAAACTGTGAATCAGCCTTTTAATGCATACACTGCACAGTTCGAACTTATTGAAGATATAACAAATAATATCGAAACACAAATCTATTTTGGTAACAAAATAAGACTCATAATAAAGTTTAAGGACAAAGACTCTTTACTAAGGCAGATGAAAGAAGTTATACAACCCCAAAAGATTGTAGCTTTGCATACGAAATTTGAAAACATATACAAATATGGTGAAAACATAAAAAAAGAATTCCCACTAGTAAGATTTATATTCACACCAAGAAAACTTCAAGACGTGACAAATTTGGAGGAACAACTAAAACTTGTAAGGGTAACTCATGAAAGAGCACACCGAGGGTTACGTAACAATATACAAGAAATCTCAGAGAAATATTACTGGCCCGATCTAAATAAACAAGCAAAGAGTTTCAACAAAAAATGCATAGCATGTCTATTTGGAAAATATGAAAGAAAACCTATCAGAGAACCTCTGAATAATTCAGAAATACCAACACATGTGGGAACACACATTCATATGGACATATACTTCAACGACAAGTATACTTTCCTTGTAACAGTAGATAAGTATTCTAAATATACAATCCTTCGGGAAATCGAAACTCGAAACAGACTGTACGACGTTATGGAAGAGGTCTTATCTAATTATTTCCCAAAATGTGAACGACTCATGACAGATAACGAGAAGGGATTCAAAACAGAAATGGTGAACCAAATGTGTTTGAAATACAACATAACTAAAGTAGAAACTCCAGTATACAGATCGACAGCTAACGGTCAGGTAGAACGTGTAAACGGTACAATAACTGAACTGTCTAGAATATTCACAATTCAGAATAAAACAAGACTTATCGAAGAAATATTTAGAACAGTGCGTGAATTAAATAATTCTATACACTCAGTTACCGGTTTGAAACCTAGAGACATTTTCTTTAATCAAAATAAATATAGAAATAGTGAAATTATAATAAATAAACTAAACTCAGCATCCAAAAAAGTGATCGAACGTCTAAATAAAGGAACTCGACACAGAGAGTATAAAAAAGGAGATAAGATAATGGTAAGAATCACAGGTCTTAGAAAGAAATCTAACGCTAGATACATAACAAGAATAGTAGAAGAAGATAAAGGAGACACGGTAATCTCTAAAGAAGGAATAAAAATTCACAAGGATAACATAAAGAATTATCATTTTTCAGATGACGAAAATATTAATATTCCTAACATTACTAGGAATTGTACAGAGTCAAGAAGGGCAAGGAAACGTTCAAATAACTGAGATACTAAACAAGAAGTTTATACTTACACAAACAGATGACGTGTATTTATTCAAAGAACAAACTTATTTGTTACATGCCACCAACCTGACTTCGATATTTCAACCTTACGTAAATATCGTAACTAGTAAATATCAACCTACACAGGAAGAAAAAATTTGGTTAAGTAAAATTAAGAATTTAGCAGACCAATTACAAGAACATACTAGGCATACTAGATCAATTAACTTTTTAGGAACAGCTTTCAAATATGTGTTTGGTAATCCTGACCATTATGACTTAGTTAACATAGAAACGAGTATAAATAATCTCATAGAAAACAATAATAAACAAAAAACTATAAATTCTAGATTTGAACAAATTTTGCAACAATTCGAAGGTCAGAGCCTTAAAGAACATTTAGTAATAGAACAAGTGTACGAACAATTATTATTATTGACCAGAACAATTAATGCAGCAAAAAATAATGAATATTTATCAGAAAGCCTAGACTTAGATGACATTAAAAATATTATTCAACATGAAATAATTCAAGTACCCATAATAAATATACTTGAGTACTCTAAAATATTTTTAGCTAGAACTGATGAATTCTTCATCACAATATATAAATATCCAGTTCTAATTAAATCATGTAAATTGTATAAAGTAACACCTTTAAATTCAAAACATGGAAAAATCATTACAGATAAAACAATTGCCTTATGTAACCAAACTTATTTAAGAACAAGAAATTGTCAAAATCATCTAAGTAAAAACATTTGTGAAATTAACTTTGAAGAAGAAAATTGTCTTATTCCACTTTTAAAGAATATAACTTCAAAATGCAACATTAAACAAGAATACGATTACGACTTAGAAATTGAATCCGGTGTTATGTTATTAAGCGGTAAGCATAAGTTAAATAATCAAACAATTAATGGTATAAACTTAGTTACTTATGAAAATACTATAAATCTAGACGATAAAATATACAAAAACATGCATAAGCAAATTAAAGAAGTTATATTAAGAAATCATAATTCAGAGTCTTACATCGACCAAATAATTAAAGAAGATACAATGTACAAATTCGATAACATAGATACTTTAAAAAAACTAATTATTCCTTTTGAAGAAAAACCGATATTATCAACTATATACACAATTGTAACACTGATTGTTATTCTAGCATTTACGTACGTAATGATAAAAACTATACAATGTATAACAGATCGTCAAAAACAAAAAAAGATTGACGCATATAACAAAACTTATGAAAGAGAAATGTTAAAAATAGCGTCGAAAAATCGGGACGATTTCGTTTAACAAGGGGGGGAGTTAAGTATCCATAGCAAAACATATTGAGAAAAAAGATAACATTATTTGTATTCAATGATATCTTTAGCCTCTAGTACAGTCTTGCACACAACGCTACAATGATAACATATGTACAAGAGATAATATCGTTTGTATACAATGTTGGAATATTATCTCTTCTTCATTATCAAGCAAGACGATTGTACGCTTGGGTCTCCTTGTAGATAGATAAGAAAAATATATAAATACGACTGTATGATGAATTTATCGATAGTCTTATTGTAACTACATAGTAGCCTTAAGCTCCTTTTAGAATTAGTAAAAAGTATTTCAATAATAAAGGACATAGTTCCAAATAAATATTGTTTAATTTTAAAAGTAAGAAACAAGTGTTTTAATTCGCGTTTCAAATCACTATGAAGTCACAATATATGACATTTCTATGGGAATTGCTTTCGCATTTTCTGTCATTGGATACATTCAGTCTTTGATTCCACTGAGGGACAACAAAGCAGAGGAAGACCCCACCTCAGGTGACGCGCACAATTGGAGAGTGACCTTAACCAACTTGGTGTGCGTAACTGGAGGCAGCTAGCTGGGGACCGAGCTGGCTGAAAGGGCTTGTTGGTTTGCTCTTTGCTTGCTCTTGTGTTGACTTGGTTTGGTCATTCTTGGTTCCTCGCAGACTGAACTTCAACGCGCACTCGGTCGGTTTGTAGCCGTTTGTGTCACTAAAAGTAAAAGTCAACAATTCTGATGTGATGGTCGTCTTCATAAGTTCAGTTCAATGCACTCTGCATGTCAATGGTCATTGAAACAGGGGGAGAAGTTTAAGTACATCCCTCATTCTATTTACGAGTGATAGAAGGACCAATGCTGCCAAAACTCTTACCATGAGATTTGGATAATGACCAAAATAATAAGCTCGCGGATACAAGCTGCCGGAACGAGATTCCTCCTTGTATTGCTGGTGTGATCGCTCTAGAAATCGTATAAGAAACACCCAGATTACATGAGGAGCTCAATGTCGAGCAGTTACTTCTTCGGACGGAGGTGTCCATCCTTCGGTTGCTTGGTCATGTTAATAAACGCATGTGTCCAAACCCAAAATCCCAAGACGAGGTATGAAATTCGTACTCAGGAATATAACGGGTGGGCCAAATACAAGTTTCTTTTTAAAAATGCAATAAAATGAACAAAATTTAATTGTTTCCATGTATTATGATTTTATTAGTAAGAGCAATCATTCCCATTAAATATGGAACACAATGTCGTTTAAGTGGCTACCTCGGATGGCCTCGCAGTAGCGCGTTCTGTCAGTCCAATTTTCCAAGACCTTGTTGATGGTTTCGGTCTGTATCCCATGGATGATATTGGCCTTAAGTGCTTGAATCGTTTCCGGATTGTTGGCCTAGCATCTTTCCTTCACGGTTCCCACAAAAAAAAAGTCCAAAGGGGTCAAATCGCAGCTCCGAGGCGGCCAATTGACATCGCCAAGACGGCTGATAACACGATTTGGGAATTTGCTGCGCAAAAGATCGATTGTTGCATGGGCTGTGTGGCTCATATACCCCAACGGATCTAAGATGAGCTGTGGTGTAGGGGCCGGTGTTGTTAAGGCTGTGAACCTAAATTGTGTTTGCACCATAAGTACTTTAATACTTGCAGATGTATTTTCATCTCTTTTTATGTATAAGATGCATCTGCTATCTTTCTTCTTTTTTGCGCTTGTTCTGAGCCTTTTAAATAAATAACTTATCTGGATCGGACGTGTTTTTTATTTTGTCATCTTATCAGGTGTCTATCTACTCGGAATCACCGCAAATATCAATTTCAGTCCGCTTACCCGATTTTGTCAGCGTTTTCCAGGCGGAATTAATGGCCATCCGAGAAGCCACCAACTAGGGTGGGACAACGCACAAACAAAGCATTGCTATCCTTATAAATAGCCAAGTCGCCATAAAAGCCATTGACTCGGCTACCATATCCTCCAAACTGGTACAGGAGTGCCGGAACGAGCTCGCCTGTCTGAGCGAACGTTTCAGGGTCACACTTTTCTGGGTTCCAGGGCATAGTGACATAACAGGCAATGAGCGCGAGTTATATGCCATATAACATAAGCATGTACTGTACATATAGCATGAGCTATGGACAATTATGCTGTCAGCACAACAACAACTAAATAGAGAATCAACATCTTATGGCATCAGCCGCAATATAGCAGCCCAACAACAGTGTCAACATACAATTAGCATTTAAGTATTTACCAAAATTGGCAGTCTTAATTTGGCTTTACAATAAAGCGCATCGTGCGTACCTTTTTGTTTGTTTAAATGTTCTTTGTTTTATTTTTTTGTACGATCGGTCGCGGCCGCTCGTAACTCGCGCGGATGAACTGGCCAAAAAGGGCTCAGCACTACACGTCTCGCTCTCAACGAGGGTCCACATTCCGCTAGGAGCGGTTAAGGGACAAATACATTCACATTTTCTGCAGACAACAAATCTCCGATGCAAATGTCCAGCTCCAGCAAGATCCAGACTACGCGCACTGAACCCAAGATATATATGATCTTATCCGTTTTCTCAATTCTACAGGTTGGTTATAGGCACCGACCGGACCACATTCTTAACAACCATTACAAAGTAGGTCACACAAGGCGTGGTAACAAAACGGCACATCCTAGTGCTAATTGGGTTCATAGGCATGAACCGTCATTTCTACCTACCTGCCTACATGGCACTGTAACGCCCACCGTTGACCGAAACGTTGTTCCTAGCCTCATTTTCGAAGAGATCACATACAACGGCACTCTCTGTGGATGCATTGGCTTTTCGACAATAACGTGCTGGTTTTCCGAGCCCCAGATGCGACAATTTTGTTTGTTAACGTAGCCGCCGAGATGAAAATGCGCCTCGTCAGAAAAGATGCTTTTTTGCCCAAAATCGGTGTCCAATTCAAGCTGCTCTAAGGCTCAAACTGCGAGGCGATAACGAAGCGGATGGTCGTGCGCCTTCAATTGCTGAGTCAATTGGACCTTCTAAGCGAATAATCCGAAATCTTTGTGCAGAATTCTCCTCAGGCTAGTGCGTGAAATGTTGAGCTGTTGAGATCGATGATTTGATTTTCGTAAATTGAGTCTTAAATTCTCGTATGTGCGCATCGTACGATGACGAGGTGTTGTCCACTAGCATATCAGTCTCACGAACTTTTTGAACAAACTTTGCTGTACGCGTGGTATGTGCTTCAATTCGGCCAAAACTTGAATTGTCAAAAACACCTTTTTTCAGATGCAAAAAAAAGGAATCTCATTTCATGTGTCATGTGCAAGAAAAATCTGAGATTTGAGAGCAAATGGAAATCGGCATCAGTTTTTGTATATCGAAATTCACACCTTTAAAAAGTGAATAATACGTACTTAATACCTTTATACTATTCATACTTCACCGAAAAGTATTAGGTAAAACGTTCAGCCACGTAAGCCACCCTAATGTTTCAGAATTCGCTCTGAACGCATCCAACGTCACAATCAGCTCACTGATGATAACACCTGTCACTTCAATAACAACCCCTTGCCGTGCCATATCATAAAAAAAATAAAGAAATTGGTTTATATAAAACTCCAAACTATAGACGTCCAAAGTCCAAATATACAGTGATGTTGCTATTTTTATAAAAGAGAAAATATAATACCAAAATGACTTCGACGGCTTTGCTAGTTGTCTCTAATGTAAAGCGTATTCATCAATCTTTAAGTGCAATTCAAAAATACGTCAAAAGTGTGTACATCCATCTGAACGTACCACCCACAAGAATAAACCCAGTTCCATCCTGGAATAATGTAATTTCGCATATCTACTCGGAGAGCCTAACTCGTGCTCCACACATAGATTTGAACATTTTAGTAACCCCTCTCAAGTCGCAACTATACCATGCGCCGAAAAAGAACATCGACATGATATTTTCCGATGGACTTTTCCCAGAAATCTGCGATTCCATTAGAGCCAATTTCAACATTCCCAGTGAGACGATATTTCTGGCCGACGAAAGGACCACCGATATTGTTGACCATCAAAGTTACACACAGGACACAAAGGTTTATGATACCGTCGTGCTAGGTGGGACATTTGACCGCATTCATATTGGTCATAAAATTTTCCTAACCGCAGCGGTATTAAGAGCCTGCAAGAGGTTGGTAGTTGGAGTTACCGATGAGAATATGCTCAAGTGTAAGAGTGTTCAACTTAAAATCTAATCCGTTTTTGGGTTAATTAGTTTCTTGATTTAGCCAAAAAGCTTCCTGAACTCATTCTACCAGTTGAGCAGAGAATTGAGGAGCTGAGAGAATTTCTATTAGACATCGATTCCACACTGCAGTATGATATAGTTCCCATTTCGGATTTATTTGGCCCAACTGCAACGGATCCCGACATGGATATGATTGTAGTCAGTGCAGAAACTCTGCGTGGTGGACATAAGGTCAATGAACTGCGAGCTGCCAACAATCTAAAGAAATTGGATGTGTTCTGTATTGAATTGGTGGAGAGCAGTAGTGATGACGTAAATAAGGAGTTAAAAATTAGCTCTAGCAATACGAGAATTGATCTCCTTGGAGAGAGAATCAAACCAAAAGAGGTGAGTAGTGGTTGAATAACTTATAATATTCAAAGCTGTGCGAAGTACTATTCTATCAAGTGTGTTGCTGGCCCTCCACGAAAAGCTAGGCGCTGTGTTCGTCATTGTATGGTTGCGAACGGCGTAGACCGCTATGAACACCGAATGTGTTGCTCATGTCTACAATATCAAACGTCCTTGGATCGTTTTAAGCATAAGTTCTCTCACAAAATGAATCCCTTCAAAAACTAGCAAAATAAATAGTTGGAATCCCGATGGTGGTGCTTCGACTATCTGTTTTCTTATACGTATTATCCCTCTTATAATAAATCTTTCCTTGCAGGCTCGAGCACATCTGCCCTCCGAGCCGTACATCATTGGTCTAACCGGGGGAATTGCAACGGGTAAGAGCAAAATGGCACAGCGCCTCCAAGCGCTTGGCGCATATGTGATGGATTGCGATAAGGTCGCTCATGAGATCTACGCCCCTGGCCAAATCTGCTACGAAAAAATTATTCAGCACTTTGGAGAAAAGATTCTCGGCGCAGACAATCAAATCGATCGGACCAAGCTTGGTCCCATTGTGTTTGCCAACCCAGCTGAGCTGGAAATGCTTAACTCCATCGTTTGGCCTGAACTTCTGGTCGAAGTAAAGCGTCGAATAAAACAAGCACATGAACAGAACGCCGTGAAAATAGTTGTTATAGAGGCTGCCATTCTATTGAAAGCCGGCTGGGACACTGAGTGCCATGAAGTCTGGTCAATGATTGTCTCACCAGAAGAAGCGGTACGCCGAATAATCGAACGAAACGGCCTTTCAGAGGAAGAAGCCCGCAAGCGTATCGCCAGTCAATTAGACAATCGCACCGTCGTTCAACGTTCGAACGTCATCTTCTCCTCCGAATGGAGCCCCGAATACACACAAAAACAGGCTGAGAAGGCGTGGAAGATGCTTACAAGGGAACTGGAACAGCAAAAACAAACCTCAAAGTCATGTCTATGATATTTTGTTTGTCAATTAAGTGAAAAATAAAATCGGAACAATAAAAATAATTAGTCGGTAGTAGTGGTGGGTCTCACAGCTTTAATGCTTTTTATTCCAAGTTTCCAGAGGCAAAAATAACACGTCTGATTCGTATAACTATAGTGAAGGGAATACAAAATGTTGATACAGTGCAGCACGACAACACTGGGCACGAGAATATATAAAAAGGGCCGAACAACGTGTTAAGATCAAATAAAACTTTCTAAAAAATAAAATAAAGATTTTGTGTGTTTATTTATTTCGCGTTTTAATTTCAACACTTTTCTCCTTTCTTGCCCATGACACGCTTAAAATCATTCATCTTGGTTGTCATCAGGGGTGAGCCGATGAAGATCAACGAATCGATTTGAGTCACCTCGCCACCTGATTGATTGTTGCGCACATATATTTGAATGTTCTGCACGTTTTGGAACTTTACATAGCGTAGATTCACAGGCGTTCCTTCAAGGTCCTTTGGTGTTAGACTGTAAAAAGAAGAAGATTTATCTTTGGTTGACCTATATGTCATGAGACTTCTTACGTTAGATCCTGAACGGATCCACAAGATTCGGCCATATCAAAGTCAACAGTCCGGGGTTGATTGATGAATAGTTTGATTTCTTTGGGCCCGAGCTGAGTCGGTGCCTTGAACTTCAGCGAATGGATTTTCACAACTTGATTGAATGTCACCGACAGGATTAACTGCTCATCAACATCGGACTGCAAGTACCCACCATTTGGTTCGAAGCAATGTACCATTGGATGATCGTCCGATTCGTTTAGACACTCGCATTGTTGCTTAGTTATAAAGGTGTTCAATTCCATCTAAAATAGCCATACAACTCGTTGAATTTGCATTTCATTAAATAATACCATCAATGACATACCAAACCCTGACCATAATCGTCGCCTGAGTCATCGCCAGCGCTGTTGCCAATGTGCTGCTGAATTTTTGCCTCCAGGCCTTGAACGTCAGCACCTTGCATTCGATCGATTTTTGTCTATAAAAAATTAAGGAGTCTGTCACAGGCTATTTCCAAAAATATAACAAGTGTCTTTACTCGATTTCTGTAAAAGATGAACGTTGGCATGGCGGAAACACCCTGACCAGCAGCAGTATCTTGGCACTTGTCCACATCGACCTTTAGGAATACAGCTTTTGGATATTTTGTTGGGAACTGTTCAAAATGTGGTGCAATATTCTGACATGGTCCACACCTAGTAGGGGAAACAGAAAATATATACGTGTTTTTTTTCGAATTGTTTTGCTTCCTACCAAGTTGCAGTGAAATCAACTACAACTAAACGGATTCCAGCAGCGGCCAGTTCCGCTTGAAAATGAGCTTCATCATTAATTACACGTACAGCCATTGTTTAAAATTATTTAGAATTGGATTTTTTTACTTTGTTAAGTAAAGTTTTATATTTAAAATGCTTGGTTGTATGGAATTAGGTAGGTACTTTTTTCACAAAAGCGGCCACCAAAAATGAATTTTGACAGTTCTAAAGAATGAACACGATGACTGGCAGCTGAGTTGTATTTCATAGTTCAGTGGTGAAAGGTGTATTCAGCAGACTATCGGTAAGGTAGGTTCCATACCAAGTAAATCGGACAATGGGTGCTTTTCATGCGTAACTAAACTACAAAGACACCTTATGTCGTTTTCGGTTGGTCGTCCAGAACCATCGAGATGAAGAACTCTCCGCGATTCTGAATTCAAATCCGGAAGCAAATTTCTCTTCTTTTCAGTAGAAGAACTGCCAGTTGTGTTCCAATCGAACGCTTTCAGAACCTTCAAATGAAGTTAGAATAAAGTGTTGGGCCACAATTGTCTTCCCATGAAAGTCGTGTCGTGCGAAACGGTTCGATTTTTAGGTTAGTTGAAAAAAAGCAGGAGGAGTCGACTCCTCCCACATAACGGACTTTGCCTACAAGCTGCCGGCGAGACCAGATTTTTCATGTATTGGTGCTGTACAAAATCAAAGGGGCGCCATTAACGCACGCATACTTGAAAAATCCAGGTCGCATGGTATTGCATAGAAAAACATTGCCGCCATTAATTTTGACATTTACACGTATTCACAGACAGGGAAATTCTTTCCGGGGGGAATCGGGTAGGTGTATGGGAAGTCGGCGGTCTATTCTTACTGGTTTGTGGTATACACAACCATATTCGTTCAGCGGAAGGATAAATCTAATTATCTGTCAAATCAGACATGAGCTAAGTGTTACCATTCGCGAAATAATCACTAGCTGAAAAAAAAAAACGTTAGATGGCGGACCCTTTACTTTTTTTGGATTCCTCTGTGTTGTCAACATACTCTATTTCTACTTCTCGTTTTACCAGAACGTCCTCAGATGTGAATTGCATATCTGAAATAGAAGTTGTTACAGTCACCTGGCGCTGTGTATTCGTCGGTAAATCTGTAACAAGTAAGAAAACACTAGTCAAAACAAACCGACGACACTGAAATGACGATTTATTGAATCAAAATGATTGCACTTACCCGCAGCCATAACTTATGTTTGTGTGCTTTCGTGGATGAAAACAATACACTTCCATCCCCTCTATGTACCCGTCATCTGAGACATCCAACTTCACCACCAGCTGATAATAATATCCCCGTCCAGTGTATACCTCTGCCAGTTTGTTTTGCCTGTAAAAATTATTAATACCAGTCGGTAGCAACAAAAGAACAATAATACATACATACATATATACAATATACGACTTACCTCCACAAAACTCCAAATTATGCCGGCACACTGTGCATACTACAAAGGTATGCATTTTCCGATGAAAATGCACAATAACCATGACGTTGCCGAATCTCCCACGATAACAATATGAAAATATATTAAAACACAAGAACTAGAATTCAAGTTAAATTAATAAAGAAATAGTACTTACCCTGAGAAATCTGTTGTCCATTGATTTGTCTTCCTCGTAACCTCGTTGCAGTTTCGTTTTGTTTACTTGTCAAACGTCAAAAATTAAAACGTACCGGAATGGTCGAATTTTGTTGAACCGGTCGAGTTCAGGCGGGTGCACTGCTGGGTAGGTTCGTGGATGCAATGTTGGGTAGGTTCACAGATGCAATGTTGGTTGAGTGCATCTGAAAATTTAAAGAGCAGGACGTTGAGATGGGATGAAGAAGGTAGCATGATCTCTAGCGGCTACTCCAGAAACGGTGGAAGGTTGGATAAAGAAAGATTCAGTGTTAGATCTATGGGGCATTATTGACTGTTGAAGCCAAGAGTATGTTCCTTTGTTGAACCATTTGTGGTGCGAACAAAGAAGAGTTCGGTCTAACTTTTTGAAATTTAAAATTTATTTCTGTAACGTAGTGAAGCTCTAAACCAACATACCTAAATTCATCAACAGTGTTAACCATCTTTTGAGAAGTTGATCTCTGTCATAAGAATTGTCTTTGCTTGCACTTGCAGATCGAACATTGTACACCATTACTAATCCTGAATAATATTTAAGTTTGTTACATTAAATAAAACATATTAAAAACGTATTAATTGGCGACGAGGGATAGAATAATCCACATTATAAGAAAATAAAGGTACATTAAAGAATGGCAGCGAAATTTGGTGCTTTAGATCAGTTCAACGTGGCAGAAGGAAAATGGCAGATTTACAAAGAACAAATGGAATTTTTTTTCAAGGCCAATGGAGTTACAGAGGATAAAACGCAAAAAGCAATTTTTCTTTCGTCATGCGGAATGGAAACATATATGCTGCTGACATCGCTCGCAACTCCAGACAGCATTTCAGAAGAAAGAATTACTTTTAAAAAAGCCATTGACTTGCTGACCACTCACTTTTGCCCACCACCAAACCAGATCGTGCAGAGATATCAATTTTATCGGCGAGACCAGAAGGACGGCGAGTCCATTCCAGAATACATCGCAGCACTTCGCAAACTCAGTCAGGGTTGCCTGTTTAAGGATTTAGATGAAATGCTAAGGGACAGACTAGTTTGTGGCATACAAGACGAGCATCTACAGAGGCGATTATTGTCAAATGACAAATTGACATTAAAAATAGCGCAAGAAGAAGCCGTAGCCAGTGAAGCAGCTCAAAAGAATATCAGTGCACTGAAGACATCCACCAATATCACCAGCCAGCCAGAAATTCACAGAGTTTCTTACAACAAAGATAAGCGGAAGCAACCAACCAGGGACCAGAGTCGAAAATGTTTTAGATGTCACGGAAATCATCAGCCAGATTTATGCCGCTTTAAGGACGTGGAATGTCGATACTGCAAGAAGATCGGACACATCGAAAAGGCTTGCATCACAAAAACTAAATCGGTGGGAAAACAGGCAGGAACGCAGAAGAAGCCGCAGCGAGATGTAAATTGGATAGACGTTCAATCCAAAAACAGCCAGGACTACGTACTGAAAGTTACCAGCAACCAGATGTCACCAATACAAAAGACAATTTCGATTTGTCAACAACCAGTTCAGATGGAAGTGGATTCCGGAGCCAGCCATTCGATAATTAGTGAAGAATTGTACACACAAAATTTCTCACACATCAAACTGCAACCAAGCCAGATTAAATTGCGAACATGGGGAACGCTTAAGTACCTAGGTGTGTGTGGAGAAATTTTAGTGCCAGTGACCTTGAATGGAAGAAGCCAACAGTTGACTTTATTAGTTGTTTCTGGTAATGGACCAGCACTAATTGGAAGAAATTGGTTTGACAGATTAGGTATTCAAGTAACCAGTAACCTTAATCGAGTCGAATCAGAGATACCAGAAGAAATTTCCAACTTCAGTTCCGTTTTTAACAGTCAACTAGGCGACTACAATGGGGAAATTATTAAACTTCAGATGTCAACTACGGGGAAGCCAAAGTTTTTTCGATATCGCCAGGTGCCTTTCGCATTGAAAGCCAGAGTCGAGGATGCACTTCAAAAAATGGTGGATGATGGTGTTCTCCGACCAGTCACTTTTAGCGAGTGGGCGACGCCAGTAGTTCCAGTCATAAAACTTGACGGCAGTATTCGGATTTGCGGCGATTATAAATGCACGGTAAACCAGGTGTTATGCAAAGATACGTACCCATTGCCAACAAATACAGAAGTTTTTGCTACTTTAGCCAACTGTAAATGGTTTTCCAGATTGGATTTGGATCGAGCATATACACAAGTCAAAGTAGATGATGATTCTGCCAGGATCTTAACGCTGAACACACATCGTGGACTTTTTGAAGTAACAAGATTGCCCTTTGGAATATCGGCAGCACCAAGCATTTTTCAACGGATAATGGAAGGGCTACTTAAGAACATCCCAGGAGTGGTCGTATATTTGGACGACATACTCATTGGTGGTATCAACAATCAGGAAATGTGGGAAAGAGTTCGTAGCACACTTAATCGTATCCAGCAAGCTGGATTTAAACTAAAACGAAATAAATGTATTTTTGGAGTTTCAGAAGTCACGTTTTTGGGGTTTAAAGTCAACCAGAATGGCGTTCAGCCTACAGATGAGAAAGTAAGAGCTATTTCTCGTGCACCAGAACCAGTCAACAAACAGCAGCTGCAGGCATTTCTGGGACTTTTAAATTTTTATGATCGTTTTCTGGAAAACAAGAGTAATACCTTGGAACCACTCTACAGGCTTCTGAAGAAGAATACACCGTTTAGATGGGGAAGTGATCAAAAACGAAGTTTCTGCAAAGCTAAACAACTTCTTCAGTCAGACAAACTATTAGTTCATTTCTCAGCTGAACTACCCCTGTTGCTTTGTGGAGATGCATCACCTTATGGAGTGGGTGCAGTTCTTGCACATAGGATGCCTGATGGACGCGAAGCTCCCATTGCATTTGGATCCAGGACGCTTCAGGCTGCGGAAAGGAACTATTCGCAGCTAGACAAGGAAGCATTATCAATAATTTTTGGAATCAGGAAATTCCAGCAGTTCTTAAGCGGCAGACATTTCACCATTATAACGGATCACAAGCCTCTAGTGGGACTATTTAACCCAGCGAAGACAATTGCTCAACACATTTCACCTCGTATGCTACGATGGTCGTTGATGTTAGGAGCACACCAGTATGATATCCAGTACCGAGCAGGAAAGGACCACCAGAATGCAGACGGATTAAGTCGACTACCACTTGAGGAAGAGAAAGTGCAGGTTCCAGATGTTCCTGAAATTTTATACTTCGGAGAAACAGAAAACCAGTTTCTTATAACAGCAAGAGAAGTTGCCCAAGCTACCAGAAAAGATCCAGTGCTATCAAAAGTGTTGTGGCATATCCAGCGTCGTGACTGTGATCTTCCAGAAAACTCACCCCAGTTTAAACCATTTGCTACCAGAATCCAGGAGCTTTCCGTTAATGCTCAATGTTTGCTGTGGGGATCCAGAGTTATAATACCAGAAAAGCTACGACCCAGAGTTCTCCAGACGCTTCATGAAGTTCATCAGGGTATGACAGCGATGAAAGCAACAGCACGCAGCTATTTTTGGTGGCCAGGCCTTGACAACGATATAGAGATGACATCCAGGCAGTGTGAACAATGTGCCAAAATAAGCAAACATCCTCCAGCCGCACCTGCAAAGCCGTGGCCGTTAAGTCAAAAACCGTGGTCACGCTTGCACATCGACTACGCAGGTCCATTTTTGGGTGTTTACTTCCTGATCGTAGTTGACTCCTATAGTAAATGGGTAGAAGTAACTATGACCAAAAATACCAGTTCAACAAGGACCATCGAAATGATTCGAGATATTTTTGCAACGCACGGAATTCCTGATACAATCGTCTCGGATAATGGTCGAAATTTCGTGTCGAGTGAGTTTGAATCATACCTGAAGGCAAGTGGTATCAAACATATATGCACAGCACCATACCATCCATCATCAAATGGACAAGCGGAGCGGTTCGTGCAGACAATTAAAAATCATTTAAAGAAGATGCCAACGACAAACATCAGAAAAAGTTTAGCCAATATACTTTTACGACTACGTACAACTCCAAACTCCAATACCAACGAAAGCCCAGCTGAACTCTTAATGGGAAGGAAATTGAGGACTATACTAGACCGTTTACACCCCGAGGGTAACTCAACCAGAGACGAGTTCAAAACAGAGCATCAAATGGAGAAGGCGAAGTCATCACGGAGATTTTCAAATGGTGAAGAAGTGTGGTACAGGAACTTCGGTAGAGGAGAGAGGTGGTTGCCTGGAACAGTTCAAGAAACTGGTGACAGAAACTACGAAATCGAAGCAAATGGAACTATTCAATCAAGACACATTGACCAGATGAGGAAACGGTTTCCCACCAGTAACGAACAAGACCATCAAAGTGTTCAAACTCCAGTTCCAGTCCAGTTGAGGAAATTACTTTCGCCAGATAAACAAAATGTACACGTAGGACAACCAACTGCAGACGACGAAGATATTCTTCCTGATCAGCCAGTTTTCGAAGAATTGCCAACTACAAGCAAAAATACAATACCATCAGCAACAACTACGAACGTAGCATTGGAGCAAACTACACCAGTACGGGAACGACCAGTTCGTCAAAAGAAGATTCCAAGAAGACTAGACGATTACTTAATGGGGGAGGAACTGTAACGTAGTGAAGCTCTAAACCAACATACCTAAATTCATCAACAGTGTTAACCATCTTTTGAGAAGTTGATCTCTGTCATAAGAATTGTCTTTGCTTGCACTTGCAGATCGAACATTGTACACCATTACTAATCCTGAATAATTTCTTTTACAAATTTTAATTTTAAGTGAGCGAAAAGTGCTCCTAAAGTTATAAGTGCTCAAATAAAGGCAAATTAATTTTAATTTAGTGTCAAGTTTTTGTGTGGTGAGTTTAGGCTATACATTTTATTAATATTAGGTAGTTTATTAGAATTTTGTGTTCCATAGGTGATATCTCTGTGCAACAAAAATAAAAGGTCATCTGGCGGTCATAGACAAAGAAAGTCGTGACCGCCAACCTTTTTTTGTTGAAGATTTTCTTTGGAGTACATTACATACATACCCACGTACCCGAAACCGAAACTTCTAGTGGAAGACATCAAAACTTTTCAAGTGTCCTGTAATTTTATTGTATTGCTGAAACATATCCGAAGAAATAATTGTGAATTTGGTGGTGCTTTTGATCGCGAAATTTGAATAAAAACTGAATGACAGTCATCGAGAGGAAGTGCCCAAGGTGTCCGTCGGCTTATGTCGGTCGTGTCACTTGCTAAGTGGAGCCTTCCAACCCAGCCCACTAAACGAGATCAATACCAAGATCAAAGCCCATCCAAAAACCATATCCACAAATCTCGCCCCGTAAAAGAGAAGGCACAGCAGATAAGTTTTGATTTATTTGAAAGCATCGCGACAAACTATGGAGATTTATGTTTGTAATTGTCCCAAACGCGTGAGATAAGTTTATAATTTTGTGATTTCTTTTAGTGTTTAAGTAAATTTTTCTCCGGCAACCCAAATTTGATTTCCGCGGTCCGGTTTGTCAACATTTTGTTTTTTTTTTTTTTTGTAAGTTTATTCATTCTCCCCACCCTCCCCCCAAACTGAGCTCAATCTGGGTAGGAAATAGTTGGGAATTAGGCAGTTAGTTGGTGCAGACCTGCGGGAATTGGATTAAGAGATTTTTTTTTAATTTTTTTTAACAATAGTCAATATCGAGTCATTTGTTTCTAGTTCTTTATTTATAATAGTTTGTAATTTAGTATTTTCAACCTTTTCAAATCTCGGTTGCCAAAAATACAATAATTTCAATTGCCATTTTATTAGTTTAAATTAAAGATTACTGAAATAAATGTGCTTATCCACGCAAGAAAATGAACACTGAGCATTTTAAGTCGAGTACAGAGGTACTTGATGGATAATTAATCTTAAATTTCAGGGGGTGTGGAAGGGTAAGTAACTGCTTTCGTCAATGGCTTGAACGGTGGAGACGTCATCATAGTTGGGGAAGTTCAACTATGGCCACCGAACTTCCAGGTAGGGTGGGAAATAGGCCGCGCTGACATACATCTACAGCGCCCTCTCAATGTGGAAACGTCCGTCTGCGTCTAAAAGGAAAAAGAAGAAAGTTAATGTCGGCACGATAAATGTTTTTGTAGTAGGTAATGTTGTTGTGTGAGGACAAGAATCCTCACCATTCCGGCGAGCAGAGTCGAGCGAAGCAAGCGTGCCACGTTCCTCGCACACAACACTCTTTCCCCGTCTCAGTCCGTTCCTATCCAAAATCCCATCCATATCATTCTTCCTGTCACTATTCAGCTCCCAACGCCCTCTATATCTCCACTACGTACCTATTACAAAATGGCGCCCAACGTATTTTGTTTGTCCTAGTCTTACGTCCTTTATGTTGTCTTCGTCCACAATTGTTTCTGCTGCCAACAACAATGAACTCATAAGTCTTCAGTTGATGAGTTCTTCAACATATCACAATGAATTGCGATGAGTATATTGTTGTTGACAGCAAAAATAATTGGAACCTGTTAGTGTTTTGTCTTTTCTTATCTTCTAAATCTTTTCTTTATGTGAATTTTACTATCCTGTCTTATATTTCAATTTTCATTTTCTAGTGTTTTTGTCTTACTTACATGGATTCAGTGGCCGTTGTTAGATGTCGAATCGTCTTTACATGTTGCATTGTTCCGTCTTATTAGTTCTCTTAGTTTTGCGTGTTGTGACGCTCATCATCTCAAGACTTCCAGCGAAGCCTTCCAGGTAGATTGGAATTGCGGAGATGAAGAGAAATACAACGATGTGTGTCCTTGGTTTACCCTCTCTTGTTTATGTCTTTATGTTCCACATTGAGAGAGAATTTACACATTTAGTCCGTCCGCAGTCTCTTTTCAATTCTTGACGTCAAAGCCGTTCAAGCTACAGTAAAAGCCACCAACGAAACCATCGGAAGCATAACCCTGAAGCACCCCCGATCTGAAATATAGTACAATTAGCAAACTTAAACAACAAAAATTATTCAAAATATAACTGCTAAAAATAACCAATCATTCATTATTTATAGATATACCTAGGTCCTTATACTTTTATATTATTTATTTCCGTTTCGTCCTTTTCTTAATTTTATTTTCATAGTTTTTATTTTTGTTTATAGCTAGTTCATTTTTATAGATATTTATAGGTACATAAGAAGCACAATTCAATTATAATTGTTGTGCAGTTGCTTTATTTACATATACACTTACCCGTCTTATATATATCTTCGTGTACTTTCGTTTTGTTTAAGCCGTCGACATTGTTCTCGTTTTAAATTGGTTTTATGTCATGAGTTTACCTAAACAACAATATAAAAAGCAAAAAGTTAGTCAAAGTGACAGCCCAAAATATAATAGAGCAATTACCCGTTCACAGACACAGTCAGTAGGAAGTAAATTCGCATCAATGTCATTTGTACAGCATAGTCCACCACCTGCCAATAAGTCCGCGCAGTCAAAATCTAACATGTCCAACGAACCACCTTCCGGTTTCGGGAGTATGCAGACCAACAGTGAGTCTGCTGCTTCTTCAGAGTCCATCTCGGCCCCGTCTTTCAGTTCACTCAGCCAATTTGGTGCCGCATCTATAGAAGCACAGAATGAGAGCACCCGGACATTAGTTGATATCCCTGCAAAACAAAATCCAATCAGTACGCATATAAATGACTGTACTACGACCGAAAATACGAACTTACCCAATTTGCAAGATTATGTTAATCAAGCTATGATGAACGCAATTTCATCTCAACAAAATTCGCTTAGGGAAGAGATAACTGCAGATCTACGTAAGGAGATGAAAGCAAATTTTCTTGAAATCCTGAAGGAGTTTCAAGCCGATCGTCCTGTTGTTCAACCCGGACATGGTGTTCCGAAAAATAGTTCCTGGAACACAGGCACCATCCCAAAACAGACTCTCCCTCCGCCACCACAACCATTAACACAAAATGAGCAACCTCAACTGAATCTATCGGCTCAACCAATTGTTCCCATAGGGAATCAACAACGAAACAACAACAATAGTCGGTCAAATAGAGGAAGATCATCACACAATAATTATCAACAAAATCAAACACAATTTCAACCGATAGGGCGTAACTTAGAGATGCACTATCCCAACCAACAAAATCATTACCCTGAGCCTAGTTATCACTCAGGAGTTACAGGTTCTATAAAAATAGATAAGTGGGGAATTAGTTTTGAAGGAAAGCCAGAGACTTTAGACGTTGAAGACTTCATCTTCCGTTTAGAGACTCTACAAAACAATTACCTTTGCTCATGGTCGGAAATCTTAAGAGATTTCCACTTGTTACTCTCAGGTGCCGCCTACGAATGGTATTGGCAGTACCAGAGAACCAACTACCGTCCGGATTGGCCAACGCTACGAGAAGCTCTCTTGCGTCAATTCCGGAACTCGAAGTCAGACTTCGATATCATGAGAGATATCATGGACCGTAGGCAAGGTACCTGGGAGTCAAGTGACGATTTCTTTTCCGCTATTTACAAATTGAGATCACAACTCCGTATGGAAATACCAGATGGGGAATTAGTGCGCATATTGAAGCGTAATTTAAATGAACGAATAGGAAAATTAGTGTTCCCCATGAGCATATTTACCGTAGACCATTTGAGGAGCTCCTGCAAGGAGGCAGAATCTGCTTTCCCCAACAGAGAAGCCCCCAGGTCTCTCAGGGCACAGCCAAAATATACCGCGAATGAGCTGGAATATGAAGATTGCTACCAGCCAGAAGAGTATGTTGCTGCAATGCAATACAGTGGCACACGTCCCAAGCCACAACGTAAATATGTGGATCCAAAGTCATGGATCTGCTGGAACTGCCGTGTTGAAGGTCATTCCTTTGTTGAATGTCCATCTCAAACGCGGAATATATTTTGCTATCGGTGCGGCCAGGAGGGAGTCATAACTCCCAAGTGCAAACGTTGTAATCCGGAAAACCGGCCAATGAACGCGATGCAATCGGGGGAGTCACGTTCAACACAAACCCCCGAGATAGTAGAGAACCAATTCCCCCATTAGATAAAGAAAGTGATACACCTGCAATAGAGAATAAAGAAATTCAAATATTAAAAAGAGATAACGAATCCGAAGTGGTTAATATTAAGAAAAGATTTGAGATAAAACCTTTACATATTAGGATTAGAGAATATTACATAGCTAGAGGTAGGATATTTAAAAACAATAAAGTATACGTATCAAAAGCTATTTTAAAAGCTCGGGACCGATTTAAAATACGAAGAGAGATTAGAAAAAGCATATCTTCAACGATCATTGATACTTCCACCGATCCGAGACCGTATGCAAAAATTGAAATAGCTGGTATTAGCGTTTTCGGTCTCCTGGATAGCGGCGCTAGTGTTAGTTTTTTAGGGAAGGATTGTTTAACCTTTGTAAAGTCACTGGACATACCCATCTTTCCATTTAAGTCCGATGTAAAAACGGCTGACGGCAAATGCCAATCAATTGTGGGTAAAGTCCGAACATTTGTGACTTACAAAGATGAAACGAAGATCCTAACGTTATATTTAGTCCCGAGTCTAGAACAAGAGGTATACTTAGGTGTAGACTTTTGGAGGGCTTTTCAAATAGCACCGAACATCGTGAGTTCGATGACGATTGCCGGAATTCCTGACGCCGACACGCATCAGCTGTCATTTAAACAGGAATCCGAATTGGAGGCGGTGAAGCAGAAATTCTTGTGCTTTACCAAACATGGGCTCGGTAAAACATCGGTAGAGGAGCACGTTATCGATACCGGAGACGCGGTCCCAGTTAAGCAACGTCACTACCCCGTGTCCCCAGCGATACAAGCCCTCCTGTACGACGAGATCGACCGTATGATTAGCCTTGGCGTTATTGAGGAGAGTGAGAGCGCTTGGTGTTCACCGGTAGTCTTGATTCGGAAACCAGGCAAAAATCGTCTGTGTCTCGACTCCCGAAAGGTGAACGCCTTGACGAAAAAAGACGCCTATCCTCTCCCCCATATCGACGGGCTACTCAGTCGTCTACAGGATACGTATTTCATTAGCAGCGTCGATCTCAAAGACGCATTTTGGCAAATACCGCTGGAGGCACGGAGTAGGGAAAAAACTGCTTTCACGGTACCGGGGAGACCCTTATACCAATTCACGGTCATGCCCTTTGGGTTGTGTAATGCAGCCCAAAGGATGTGCCGTTTAATGGACAAGGTGATCCCCTCACGATTAAAGGACCGTGTCTTCGTTTATCTTGATGACTTGCTCATCATCGCTCCCGATTTTGAGACCCATGTAGCCCTGCTGGACGAAGTTGCACAGTGCCTCCGAAAAGCAAATCTCACCATCAACTTGAGCAAATCCAAATTTTGCTTCAAAGAGTTGAAGTATTTGGGCTTCATAGTTGGTGGTGGGATGTTGAAAACGGATCCATCCAAAATCGAGGCGATTGTGGATTTTCCAGTCCCCAAAACTCCAAGGCAAGTGCGCAGGCTTCTTGGTCTAGCAGGGTGGTACAGGCGCTTCATCAAGGACTTTTCCACCTTAACTGCCCCAATTACGGATACACTGAAAAAGAAGCTGGGTAAATTTGATATGACCAGTGAAGCCATTGAGGCATTTAATAAACTTAAGACTGCACTAACAACTGCACCAGTGTTAACTCACCCGGATTTCTCCAGACGCTTTTTCATCCAATGTGATGCCTCGGAGTCCGGAATCGGAGCTGTCTTGTTCCAGCGTAACGACAGCAACGAAGAATCGCCGATATCCTACTTCTCTCAAAAGATGAACGCATGCCAGAAAAATTACAGCGTCACAGAGAAGGAGTGTTTGGCAGCTGTCACGGCTGTACATAAATTTAGACCGTACGTCGAGGGTATGGATTTTACCATAATCACCGACCACTCCAGCTTGCGATGGCTCATGAGTCTCAAAGACTTGAGTGGGAGACTTGCGCGTTGGAGCCTCAAGCTGCAAGCTTTTACTTTCGATGTGGAACATAGGAAAGGGTCGTTGAATGTGGTCCCCGATACGTTGTCCCGTGTTCATCTGGATGTTCTCGAAATTCAAGACATCGCTCCTTGGGTGGATCTTGATTCTGAAGAGTTTACCTCTGATGAATACAAGGATCTGATAACCACTATCACAGAACATCAAGATGAGCTGCCAGACCTGAAAGTAGAGGAGAATTTTGTTTATATGCGTTCTCTGCTACCCGCCGGGGACGAAACGACAGAACATACCTGGAGGCTGTGGATCCCATCAGCGTTAACTGAGGATATTATTTCTCGGGCACATGATCCTCCTCAGGCGTCTCACGGTGGTATTGCGAGAACGCTGCAACGAATTCGCCAATACTTTTACTGGCCAAATATGACAGTCCAGATCAGACGTTATGTGTCTAACTGTTCTATATGTAAACAGTGCAAACCGTCTAACCAAGTGCTTCGTCCTCCCATTTCTAACAGTTATTGTACCGATCGTCCGTTCCAGAAAATTTATATTGACTTCTTGGGTCCATATCCCAGATCCAAGTCCGGGAACTGTTACGTATTCGTCGTGCTTGACCACCTGTCTAAATTCGTTCTGTTGAAAGCGTTAAGAAGTGCCAGTACCATTAATGTTGTCGAGTATCTACGTAATGATGTGTTCAATATGTTTGGTGTACCACAAGTCGTACACTCCGACAATGGAAAACAATTTTTAGCGAAAGATTTTCAAGAACTTCTGAAAACGTATGGCATACGTCATTTCAAAACAGCGAATTATGCCCCCCAATCAAACGCGTCGGAGAGAGTTAATAGAACTCTCCTCGCAGCCATCCGTTCGTACCTCAAAGATGACCAACGCGACTGGGATGGTCATCTAAGCGACATTGCTTGTGCACTACGTAGTTCTGTTCATGCATCTACCGCGGTGTCTCCGTATTTTGCCCTTTTTGGGACGAATATGATGACCCACGGCAGCAACTATGAACTTGCACAGAAACTCAATGCCGTAGAGGATGGAGAACTCTTAACTCTCTCCCGACAAACGCGATTGCAGTGCTTACGCGATAAAATTAAGCAAAATATAATGAAGGCAAACGAAAAGAGCGCTAAAACCTACAACACACGAACACGAAATATAAATTTTCTACCTGGACAAGAGGTATTTCGAAGAAACTTCGTCTTAAGTGACACTTCCAAATACCTCGCCGCGAAACTTTGTCCAAAATATGTTAAGTGTAGAGTAATTAGACCGATCGGCAATAACATGTACGAGTTAGAAAACTTAGCAGGCAAAAAAATAGGAATATTCCACGGAAAGGATTTAAAACAATAAGCTGCTAAGCATGTCCTTATCAATAATGTATCATAAGTGTGAATAATAAGATATATATATATGTATTTGTAACTTTTCTTGTCATTTAATGTATTCACACACACGTCTTTATTCATATTCTATGTTATTTATTAAAATTTTAATTATTTAGTGCAATAAATTAGTCAAATTAGGTCATAAGTTAGTATTTAAGTATAGATATATTTTATTTATTTATTTGTGCATGTATTATAATTTATATATTATTTATTAATGTATGTTTCTATATATGTAGTCATTTATGTTATTTATTACTTATATCTAATGTCCTTTAACTTATTTTAACACTTTCATGTTCACTCTTACTTCGATATACATGTTATTTATTGATTTGCTGTCCTATTATTAACTATATAGCTATATTCTTTTAATTTATTTATTTATTTATTATGTTTGTCACTTACGTATTTAATTATTTATTAATCTATGTAATTTATGTTAAATTATTTCTATGTTAATTTATTTTCCTGTTAATTTATTCCTAGGTTAAGTATTACTGTATGTATCACAAGCTTAAATGTTATCCTAATACTACTTTGCTACTGCACTATGCACTTACCTAAGATAATGCCCGGCTTACAGAGCGTGGGGTTCTTCACCACGTTTACCACACAAACAGCCCTAGGTTGACTTCTTCTCTGTCCCTGTTGTCGTCCGAATCTCCATCAAATCCAGAGATTTGTTACAGTCACCTGGCGCTGTGTATTCGTCGGTAAATCTGTAACAAGTAAGAAAACACTAGTCAAAACAAACCGACGACACTGAAATGACGATTTATTGAATCAAAATGATTGCACTTACCCGCAGCCATAACTTATGTTTGTGTGCTTTCGTGGATGAAAACAATACACTTCCATCCCCTCTATGTACCCGTCATCTGAGACATCCAACTTCACCACCAGCTGATAATAATATCCCCGTCCAGTGTATACCTCTGCCAGTTTGTTTTGCCTGTAAAAATTATTAATACCAGTCGGTAGCAACAAAAGAACAATAATACATACATACATATATACAATATACGACTTACCTCCACAAAACTCCAAATTATGCCGGCACACTGTGCATACTACAAAGGTATGCATTTTCCGATGAAAATGCACAATAACCATGACGTTGCCGAATCTCCCACGATAACAATATGAAAATATATTAAAACACAAGAACTAGAATTCAAGTTAAATTAATAAAGAAATAGTACTTACCCTGAGAAATCTGTTGTCCATTGATTTGTCTTCCTCGTAACCTCGTTGCAGTTTCGTTTTGTTTACTTGTCAAACGTCAAAAATTAAAACGTACCGGAATGGTCGAATTTTGTTGAACCGGTCGAGTTCAGGCGGGTGCACTGCTGGGTAGGTTCGTGGATGCAATGTTGGGTAGGTTCACAGATGCAATGTTGGTTGAGTGCATCTGAAAATTTAAAGAGCAGGACGTTGAGATGGGATGAAGAAGGTAGCATGATCTCTAGCGGCTACTCCAGAAACGGTGGAAGGTTGGATAAAGAAAGATTCAGTGTTAGATCTATGGGGCATTATTGACTGTTGAAGCCAAGAGTATGTTCCTTTGTTGAACCATTTGTGGTGCGAACAAAGAAGAGTTCGGTCTAACTTTTTGAAATTTAAAATTTATTTCTTTTACAAATTTTAATTTTAAGTGAGCGAAAAGTGCTCCTAAAGTTATAAGTGCTCAAATAAAGGCAAATTAATTTTAATTTAGTGTCAAGTTTTTGTGTGGTGAGTTTAGGCTATACATTTTATTAATATTAGGTAGTTTATTAGAATTTTGTGTTCCATAGGTGATATCTCTGTGCAACAAAAATAAAAGGTCATCTGGCGGTCATAGACAAAGAAAGTCGTGACCGCCAACCTTTTTTTGTTGAAGATTTTCTTTGGAGTACATTACATACATACCCACGTACCCGAAACCGAAACTTCTAGTCACAAACCAGAGAGAATAGACCACCAGCTTCGGCCAAAAATGAGAGTTTCATAGAGCCAGTTTCAAAAAGTTACTGCGTGGTTAAGTATGCGTGCAATGTTAAAGTAAACGGAGGGTGAATTTGGTCACGCATACACTGGCACATAGTAACATTTACAGTTATTCTGTGGTAACTTTGAAAAAATTCAAATAATTCAAATAAATTGGCCGTTATCGGGACGTGTTAAGCAAATTGTGTGTTCGGTGTGGGGAAATTATTACCAACTTATATTTCATTAAAAAGCATGTAAATATAAATGGGTAGTTACTGCAATAATGTGAATTCCTTTGACATTATTACGAAAAAATATTAGTTTAAGCTGCAAAACTAAAATGCATGACACACATCAGGGAAAAATCATCAAACACGATTCGTTTAGTTTTGCTGATATGAATTTAGGCCTTTGTCTATATGTTTTAACGAAAATTTATTTATTTTCTTTAATTGTTTATTTTATTAAAGTGTACCTACTGAGTTTTGGAATAAATAATTAAAAAAAGGATAGGTAGAAAAAATTTGTTTTGTCAGGACTCAGGCTTAATTATGTTTATTGTTTTATTTCATCTACTAAAGAAAATGTGACGAATTGATTTTAAACAAATAAATTAGTTGGTCATCGGAATTTGAGCAAATTCTACGTTCTAAAAAAGAAATACGTTTTGGACACACAGAACTACAGAAGACTAAATCGTATCATATCGGCTTTTATCACGAGCAATCTGTATCAGGTGTAAATAAGAATTTATTAACTTATACATAAATATGAGAATTTCAGGAAATATTTATTAATACAATTCAAATTTTTAAAACTTGCTGTACCTATATATTTTTGTATTAGCTAATTCGTTAATTTTCCACTACTTTCCAATATTTGTACAAAATATGACTCAAAATTCGTTAATGAAATATAACAGAATAATGGATAGTAACAGAATGTCAAAACTAGAATCAAAATAGTAAAAACACACAAATGTTATTTAAAGTTTGTGGATTATTAATTATATTATAATTTCATTGTGAAAAACAAAAGAATACCTACATAAAAAGCAAAACCATGGAGCATTTAAAGAACAGAAAGTGGACAGCAAAATTAAGATAAGTACGTATTTTAAATTAAAATATTAAGTACAATGTACATACATAATGTACTTTGAAAGCTCACTTTTCGCTTTAGTTTATGCGTTACTATGGAAACGACATTTTTTATGGAAACAATCAAAAATGCCAGTTTTTTATTTAAATTTGAGGGTGGCGTGTATACGCTACGTTACGCATTCCGTAGCGCCTATTCTGTTTTGAAACACGTTTTCCGTTAGGTTTTGTTTAAAAATGACAAGCATTCAATGTTTAAAGTGACAAATGTATCTACCTATTTAATTTTTGAACAACCAATTCTTTATAATACCTACCTAATTCAAAATCCATTCATCATTATTCTATATATTCGAAAATAAATTAATTTTCTTTAAAATATAAGAAGAAAGAGCTCAAAATGTATGTCAACAAAATTGCAAAGAATCGCGTTTAGCTAATTACATCGTGCTTGCAATTTAGTTCTGCAGCTTAAAATGATATTTTTTTGTATAATAATGTCATAGGAATCATATTATTAGATTTTTAATCACCCAAATAGTATATTACATATTATGCTTTTTAATGAAATATAAGTTGGTAATTAATTCACCACAGCATACACACCATTTGCTGAACACGTCCCAATAGAGGTCAATTATTCAAATTATTTGAATTATTTCAAAGCCATCTGGGATTCAATTGTCTTATTTCATATTTTTTTGCTTATTCACACGTATTCACAGATAGAAAAAGAGGCGGAGCTACTTATTTCAAAACTGGCTCTATGAAACTCTCATTTTTGGCCGAAGCTGGTGGTCTATTCTCTCTGGTTTGTGCTTCTAGTGGAAGACATCAAAACTTTTCAAGTGTCCTGTAATTTTATTGTATTGCTGAAACATATCCGAAGAAATAATTGTGAATTTGGTGGTGCTTTTGATCGCGAAATTTGAATAAAAACTGAATGACAGTCATCGAGAGGAAGTGCCCAAGGTGTCCGTCGGCTTATGTCGGTCGTGTCACTTGCTAAGTGGAGCCTTCCAACCCAGCCCACTAAACGAGATCAATACCAAGATCAAAGCCCATCCAAAAACCATATCCACAAATCTCGCCCCGTAAAAGAGAAGGCACAGCAGATAAGTTTTGATTTATTTGAAAGCATCGCGACAAACTATGGAGATTTATGTTTGTAATTGTCCCAAACGCGTGAGATAAGTTTATAATTTTGTGATTTCTTTTAGTGTTTAAGTAAATTTTTCTCCGGCAACCCAAATTTGATTTCCGCGGTCCGGTTTGTCAACATTTTGTTTTTTTTTTTTTTTGTAAGTTTATTCATTCTCCCCACCCTCCCCCCAAACTGAGCTCAATCTGGGTAGGAAATAGTTGGGAATTAGGCAGTTAGTTGGTGCAGACCTGCGGGAATTGGATTAAGAGATTTTTTTTTAATTTTTTTTAACAATAGTCAATATCGAGTCATTTGTTTCTAGTTCTTTATTTATAATAGTTTGTAATTTAGTATTTTCAACCTTTTCAAATCTCGGTTGCCAAAAATACAATAATTTCAATTGCCATTTTATTAGTTTAAATTAAAGATTACTGAAATAAATGTGCTTATCCACGCAAGAAAATGAACACTGAGCATTTTAAGTCGAGTACAGAGGTACTTGATGGATAATTAATCTTAAATTTCAGGGGGTGTGGAAGGGTAAGTAACTGCTTTCGTCAATGGCTTGAACGGTGGAGACGTCATCATAGTTGGGGAAGTTCAACTATGGCCACCGAACTTCCAGGTAGGGTGGGAAATAGGCCGCGCTGACATACATCTACAGCGCCCTCTCAATGTGGAAACGTCCGTCTGCGTCTAAAAGGAAAAAGAAGAAAGTTAATGTCGGCACGATAAATGTTTTTGTAGTAGGTAATGTTGCTGTGTGAGGACAAGAATCCTCACCATTCCGGCGAGCAGAGTCGAGCGAAGCAAGCGTGCCACGTTCCTCGCACACAACACTCTTTCCCCGTCTCAGTCCGTTCCTATCCAAAATCCCATCCATATCATTCTTCCTGTCACTATTCAGCTCCCAACGCCCTCTATATCTCCACTACGTACCTATTACAAAGTAACTATCAAATTGTTTTAATGCACTTGCATACTAGCGTACCGGACTGATCACTGTGATGTAGATACTCTATAGTAAAATTCGCATGGTTTTCAGCCATGGATATATTTATACTTGTACGTACAAATTTTACTTTTATTTAATCACAAAACACAAACACAAAAATTGGGATTATTGAAATTTGACAGAACTTTCAAGATATTATACAAAATAAAAAAGTCGTTTGAATCAAATTTTGTGTAGATGAGACGATGCTGAAATATCGAGTAGCTCTGTTCGAAGAAATCACCTAGTTGTAGTTTACTGGAGAAGTGTTCCACTTACGCCGTTTTCCATGGGGCAAAAAGTTTCAGTGTCCGGTATCAAGAAAATCACTTCTGAAACCGTTCCATTGACGCAAAATACCTATACTCTTCTGTTGATTCTGAGGAGAGAAATTCGCTTCTCGATTTCAAGTCAGAATCCACTCAAGAAGCACTTACACAAGTGGATTTTATGTATTTTACATTTATGTTTATACAAGCCAGCTGGCAGCATCCATACAATAATTTTTGACATTTCACCAATACGTGAGTGTAGTCGCCCAGAATCTTGTTTCTTGTTTCATAGGATTTCATGATGAGTGAATTCTCGAGTGAAACCAATGGAAAACGACATTATAATTACTGCTACCGCTACTGTTAAAGGGCTCAATTTGAAATTGCACCACATACACAAACTTATTGCATATTTTGAAAAATTTTACCCGAAATACGAAGTGATCACAACAAATCATGTACATCTTTATCGAAGTAGGTAGGTAGGTAGAAAAATAATTTGGTAGGTAACAACGATGTGTTATAAAAGTCAAACACACCTATTCCAAAGAAGTACCGAATGTAATAATTTTACGCACATCTCTAGACTCCTGTCAGAAAATAATTTTGCGGGAATGCAAACTTCACAATTTTTGTTTTTAAATTTTGTCTCAATTTTTAATTTAATTTGTTAAAATGTCTTTGAAATCTAATCGCCTTGAAGTTAAATATGAAAATGTATCTGATAAATTTCTTATCAAAGCTCAAAATTACCAAATGCAGTTCTCACACTTGTATGCACACCGGCTGAGCGAAGGCACAAAACTTCTGACCCCGCGAGCCTTAAAGAAATGGGGCACAAAGTATCCCATTAAAAAACTTTGTGAACTACGTGAGGAAGTCTCGGAGAAGTGTATCCTAATCGGCACTTTATTTAAACAGCAAGCATTTAAGCCAAGTATACTGAAGGAAATATCTGAAGAGAATCAACTGGCTCCACAGCCGCAGAGGCAAAACTATGCAGACACTGAGGATAAACTGATCCTGGAAGATGAACTGCAGAGGGTACGCCTATTTGGTAAGATAGATGTTCGCTTTATGGCTACAGGGGTGGTCTGTGCCGTGCTTGGCACTATCGAGGACGATGGAAAATTCATCGTGGAGGATACCATTTTCTATGAAAGCGGGCCCCAGAAAGCTTTGAGTACACTGCCCCAACCCACGTATATTGTTCTTGTATCCGGATTAGATCAGGCTCACTGTTATGAGTTTAGTGATTCTCTGAACCTATTCCAACACTGGTTAAGTGGGAACATGGATGTGAATGCTAAGAATTTTGTTCGTTTGATTGTAGCTGGAAATTCAGTAAGAACTAGCGCAGAAAAGAAACAGTTTGGGTTGCAGATGAAATCCAGTGAATCAAATGATACTGTTCTAGCTGTAAAAAATCTGGACAAGTACTTTGCCAAGTGGTCGCAGTCAATTGAGATCGATTTGATGCCTGGCGAGTTCGATCCCGCAACATTCATGTTACCCCAGCAGCCATTCCACCGATGTATGTTTGCAGACGCGTCACGCAATTCATCATTCCGTAGTGTGACCAATCCTTATGCTTGCAAGGTAGCTCATAGGCTGGTAGTTGGAACATCTGGACAAAATGTCAGAGATTTACTAAGAAACACGAATATTGAAGATCCGTTAGAGGTGTTGCGCTCGACTCTACAATGGGCCCACATATCTCCCACTTCACCAGACACTTTGGCTTGCTATCCATACATCGATAATGATCCGTTCATCATGAAGGAATGCCCATCACTGTACTTTGCAGGGAACTGCGATGAGTTCAAGACAGATATACATACAGGCAGTGATGGACAGAAGACCCGCATTGTTTGCGTCCCATCATTCTCGAAAACTCAAATGGCTGTTGTTGTAGATCTGAGTTCACTAGATTGTAAAAGTGTTTGCTTTAAAGTTTCCGAATAAAACTACGAGAGATAATATAAGAACAAGTTTTATTTTCCCTGCTGGTGAGCTGTTACAGTACTAGTGGACCACTGGTCCAAGAGGTTCGCCCCTAATTGTACTAAAATCTAGGCGCGAATCTACCAATTCATCTATCTGACCAATTACAGCAATGTTGTCGCCTCGAATTATGTGCAGTCCCAGGACTATTTGTTCAATTCCGGCAGACGTTGAGAAGACACGTTCGTGGGAGTCGTCAAGAATTATATTTATTGTTTGGTCAAAGCCTTTCAGAGTTCCTATGAAGTTTCTTCCATCCGCAGTGATAATTGACACAGTATGATTAACGTATCCTTCTAATCCCGATGCCATTTTTTATAGAATTATATCAAGGGATAATTGAAAACGAATTTATTTATTTGGAGGTATCGTTTATAATAGTATTTGTTTGACACTTGAAACTGACGTTCATCAACGGCATATTTAAAAGGTTTGTTTGATTTATCACATGGGCTCCGTTTTTTGTGTTTATTCATAAGGTTGGTTAGATAAAGTTCCAGATCCAACTACAAAATCAGAATATCCTCATTTTTCGTTTGATAATACATTAAGCTAAAAAAAAAATACAACATTTTTGCAATCAACTGAAAATATTCTCATTACTGATTTAAAACATATCGTATAACATTAGTAATAAAATAAGTTTCAATAAATGTTACCATACATTGGTTAATAATTTCAACGAAATCGACAAATTATTGTCCGTACGTTCATTACTTTCGGACGCCATTTTGTTTTCATGGATAACAAAATTTCTTAGGTCATCGCCGCATTAATCAATATGCAAACTTTCCTTTAATTCGTATCACTTGAACAAGATGCCCGACCAAATTACGTGTCACTCATTTTTGCGTGTATCAGTAGTATTGGTGAAACGTCAAAAATGATTGTGTATGACTACTTCCCGCTTGCTTGTATAAAATACATAAAATGCACTTGCGTAAGTGCTTCTTAAGTGGATTCTGACTTAAACCCGAGAAGCGAAATTCTCCTCAGAATCAACAGAAGAGTATTTTTTGCGCCAATGGAACTGTTTCAGAAGTGATTTTCTTGTTTCTGGACGCTTCTTTTATGGAAAACAAAATCCATGTTTATAGGCTCGAGTGACGCTGTAAATGTACCGTTATTTTATATTCAGATCTTTTTTCCAACATTTGTCAATAATTCTAATTAACTTGCATGCGTTCGCCATAACTCCAAATCGTTTGTCTCAAAACAAACACTTGCTACAAAATTTTATGAAATACATTCTAATCGCTTACCACAAAATGGCAAGGGCATTGACATACTATACATGGACTGCTAGCAGCCAATTTTTCGTTGAAGCAAAAATAAGCACTAGCTCTTTTGGTTCACGGCGGAGAGAAACGAAAACACTCAAATGTCATCGAGCAATTCGTGCGATTTGGTTTGTGGCGAGGTTTGTGTGCTGAGTGTGCCATACTGCCATCTGTTATAGTTCGTTTGAAATAATTTGAATAAGTCGTTATTTTTACGCAGTTGCAATGTTTCCACAATGGATGACACTGGTGTTCTATATAAAAAATAGCAAAGGCGCGCAGAGGTTGAAATCTCTTTCCTACTTTCGCCGCACTGAACCAAAAGGGCTAGTGCTTATGTTTGCTTCATTTTTCCTCGCAGGTTTGTATGAAACTGACATTTCACTAGCAGTCCATGTATAGTATGTCAATAGGCAAGGGAATATGAATTGCGAAACGTGTTCTTACCGTAATCGTGCTTCTTGTGGGATTTTCAAACAGACCTAAACTGTAACCTCAACCAAGTGTCAAAAATGACATTAGTTGCAACAAAAAAAAAATTGTTCAAGGAATTCGTTTTCTTTGCTTTTCTCAACTACTTTAAACTCTTTAGTTTTTATTAATTTTATCAATTATCCAATAAAAATCGTTCAAATTCATTTCAAAAGCAATGGCCTTACGTCCAGATGACCATAGGCGAAAATGGGACAAAGCCGAATACCAACGTTTGGCACAGGAGCGCTTGAAAACCGTAAAAGACCCCAACGAAGAAGGTAAAATGCATTTCAAAAACAACTCACCCCAAATAAGTATATATCGCTGTTTATTACAGAGCCTGTACAACGTGAGAATCTCAAGCGTCGAGACTATAAAGTCGACTTGGATAGTAAATTGGGCAAAAGTGTTGTTATCAATAAAAACACTCCAACCTCCCAATCGGGAGGCTACTACTGCAATGTGTGCGATTGTGTTGTCAAAGACTCCATTAATTTCCTCGACCATATTAATGGCAAGAAACATCAGCGTAACCTGGGCATGTCCATGAAAGTCGAACGTAGCACAGTGGATCAAGTCAAAGAGCGCTTCCAAGCGAATAAGAAAAAGATGGAAGAAAAGAAAAAGGACTACGAACTAGAGAAACGACTGCGTGAAGCCAAAGAGGAAGAGGAACGCTACAAGGAACACAAGAAGGAAAAACGAAAAGACCGAAAGCGCAAAGCTGACGAAGACTTTAGCGCTGATATGCCTGGTGATTTAGCTGCCATAATGGGTTTCTCCGGCTTTGGAGGCTCAAAGAAAAATGTTTAATTCAATTTGCCTTCCACTTGGGAATTTAGTTATTAAATTATAATACATATATATTTGTAGGAATCTATTTTAGCTGTTTAAAATAGTTTTTATTAAAACAATAAATGACGTTAGATGCGATATGGTATGAATGGATTTTTGACTGGTTGAGGAGGGCATTGGGTCTTGTACGGATGGCAATGATCTTGACACTTTGCATGCGGACTGCAAGTGAATAAAAAGAGATATAATGGGGCATACTGAATATAATTTAGAGCGCGTAACCTTTGATGGTAGAGCTTGCTGAAAAAGCTCTGCGGAAAACGATCTAATGGTGGCAGCTGGTTCCAGACCACACAACATAGCGGTCCTCACATAGTTGCAGTTGACGATTTCGTTTAAGACTCTGGAATTGAAAAGAAATAGCGACCGATGAAGAGTGAAATGGTTCACTAAAGGAGCTCCTTATATAATGAAATACCAACTGGGTAGAGAACAAGTACTTCACTCTTAAGCCCCACAACAGCCTGTCGGTCATTAAAGAGCCAAGTGTTTTTACCAACACATTTTACTTACTGACAACGTATGGTTAAATTCTTATTCTCATACCAATCTGGGGCGCCTTCACAATCAAGAAATTCCTCACGCAACACAGGCAAACAGTCTCCAATATTACTGATTCCTAAAGACAGTATCCATTTAGTCAAAACATTGCAAAACTATTCACATACCCACTCTTCTTTAGGCGAGTGTCTGCCTGGCAAACACTTGACTGGAAAAACTGTACAGTTTTCAGCAACTTCATGTAGAGATTTTCAGAACTCAATGCTATGCATCCCGTTTGCGTTTTATTGATCTTTTCAATGATATCCGCAACCCCTTTACACGCATCTGCCAAAGAGTCAGTAGCAAGCAGCAATAGCACTCGTTCCGGACTTATAATGTACATTTTGGCCAATTGCATCATTATCTGATTCTCGTCACAAATCTCCTTTGGGGGATCCTAAAAAAAAAGCAGCAAAAGCGGTTGCAAAGATTTGAAATCTTCTCACGTACCGCATCCGAACAACCCGAGTTCTTTTCGTCAACCAAATTCGACATGAATGTCCTGAAGTAGGATAAATCGACAAAACTGTAGGCATTTCTCAAATAAATTAAAACTAAAAATATGATTATCTTCATCTCGTCAACAACTCAATAAATGACACACCGCTGAGTAGTTGCTAAGATTTTTAATTTCTGTTTTGTTTGAATTTGTTTGAATAAATATTTTTATCATTTGTATACACAGTGCCCAAATAAAATACAAATTATTCCTAAATTTTACGTTTTAGCCAACCCCTTTTAATGATCTGTTTAAAATTTGTTTGTATACCAGAGTTTAGGTGAAGACAAAGCCATTCTCCGTGGGTATGTCCCATGGAATGGTGAAGTAATCCTCGGGGAGAGGAGTACAGTGTGTTGACTTGAAATCGCGGAAATGCTTTCTCAACTACAAAGAAAAAGAGTTCATACAATCTAGACAGAGTGGCGAATGTGAAGGAACTTACGAGAAAGTCGGCCATTTGATCGCGCACCTCTGCGCTGTAATCATCGCCGATGGCCATTGGGAAGGTCTTGCCCTTATCCGAGGCATATGTTATGCAACGAGCCATGCATAGTTCGTCGTTGCTTGCTGTAAATTGATAGCGTTTACAATATTTGTTTAGATAAAGAATACTATTTCGTACTGTTGGGCTTTGCGTCGAGGGGTTTAGAAAGCATATTCTTAATTCTGGTCAATTGTTGGGTTTGGAATATGTTTGGGTAGCGATACTTGAGCAAACTCAAAAGCAAAAAGTTTCCTCGGTTCGTTTCAATCCGATTGTCTCTGTAAAAGTGAAATTAAAAACTAAATTCTTCTTAAAGCCATCAGCTTACTCTGCGATTATTTCATCTTCTGTGCGACGAATCAGTAGCACAGGTCCTCCGTACTCCATCATCAGCTCCGAGTTGTGTAAATTTACATAGTCGCGAATGGCTAGTTTTACAATACCCGATAGGCTTGCAGGCATACGAGGTTGCGCTAGATGGAGAACATCGTCAAAGGTTGCGTCCAAAATCTGAAAGGAGAATTATTCATCATCGTCATTATTTACAATGGTCTATAACAAGGATGGAGGATGTTCAAGAAGTTCCCATTTATGGGAACAATTAAAATAAGAAATAAAACACGAAGTTCAGTACAACTGAAATCCAAACTAAGTTGCAAAAATAGAAGCCATTTTTGTGGTTCATCTTGCACCTGAGATGCGTACATAATTTTACTGGCGGCAGGCAAAGCGCGACTGGCGGCAATCTCCGACTATCACTAGACGACCAGAGACGAATTAGCATCGGTCTTGTAAGGATGTACGTTCACTTGTAAACTAAACTGTGCTGCAAGCTTTTCATATGGATAATTTTACTTACAACTCCTTTTACTTCGGGATATTGTGAAGCCACAAAAATCGAACTGTAGCCGCCAATACTCCAGCCAAAAAGAATTATATTTTCAATAGCGAAGCCCAGCTTGTGCACAGCAAATTGGAACACAGCATCGATGGCGTTTTTATCTTGATCAGGGTATGGCTGTCCCTAGAAACAGACAAACGTAAAATAAATTAACAGTATATACATTGCATGCATAGCATTCTACTTACTGTGCTGCCTTCGAATCCAGGATGGTTCCAGCCCAAAACTGAATAATTAAGTGCCAACGGCGTTGACATAATACCAATTTCATAGAAGCCAGCATTGCCTTAATTAGGGGGACAACAGAAATGAATCATAAATATTGACAACCCAACAACTTGGACATACCTTCTGAACAAATAACTAAAATCTTTCCATTTGCACTCTTGTTCCGATTGTCTACAAACATTGTATCGATGTCATTGCGATCGATAGTCTTGATCTTGTATCTCATGCCATGCTGCTCTTCTGTTAATTTTGCTCTACCTGCTACTAACATTGGTCCTGAAAATTAAAATATTTTAAAATCTATTTCCCAACCACCTGTAATTATATTTACTCAAATAGCTTTGCAATAATTTAACTGATCCTGGATAGATCATCCTTATGCCGAATGTATGAATTGCAATATAAGCAGCAATTTCACAGGGTAACGATGAGAGCCAAAATGGTCGCTGGCGAGTGATTCGTTTGGATGCCATAACCTTCTTTCCGTCATCACTAAAAATACAAATATTATTTAGCATACAAAATCCAGGAGATTCGTGCAGCAGCTTACCCAATGTCGCGCACATCGAAATCAACATCCCAATGCTTGAAGTCAAAATCAAATAGCCTCAATGACTTCTTTGCCTCTTCGGAATTATTGGACGACTTGGCCTGCTCTAGTGCTTTGACTAGTTTGTTATAAGATCGAGATTGTGATCGGCCAATACCGCGAATACACAAAGATAAAACTACAATAATACCAATGCTAGTCGTGAATTTTGCCAGAGAAGAGATGGAATCGGCAACAAGATAACCACGACGATAGAGGAATGTTACTATAAGTGGTGATGAATAATATCCAATGTTCCACATCATGGAAAGCTAATTTTAAATGAGAAATTATGCATGCACATTTGCAAGTGGGACAATGCGTTACGAAACTGAAATAATACACAGAGAGATAGGGCAATGCTTACAGTGGATAAAATTTGATCACCGAATTTCTCCAAACCTCCAGGTTCGTACATTTTCTGTGAATATGGGCGATCAGCTGATGTAATTAGGAAATTTCGTGTTTGATGGAATTACCTGAAGCGAACCCATTCCGTATTCCATGAATAGCCTCGGGGCAAACACATAATTTAAGATGGTCATTTTGCACTTTGTTTTAAATTGTTTAAATTTGATTAAGGGAACTTATTTATTTTTTACACTCGACTCGCAAGCGACATAGTCGATTTTTCGTCTTTGCTTTGCGTTGAGGATGACAGCGATGACAGTAGGAAATTTTGACAAAACTGCCTTACCGACAAGTGAAGGTTTAGTTCAGTGCCATTTCTGATCCATTCAGTTGACAATTTTTCAGCTTGCCTGATTGGTCTATTTCGTAAGCAGTAAAGCCTAGTATGCTGCTCGTGCTTAAAAATTAGCCACCATTAAAATGTCTCCAAAGAAAGAAATCATTAAGCAAAGTACTTTAGCTGAGAGTACCTGCGTAGTTCCAGATAAATTTGTTCCCCACTTTACAAAAAGTCTTTACCAATTTTAAGCTGGGGATTAATTGCTAAATAAAATAGCTTAATTTTAACAGATTAAAAATGTCTGTACACTTCACAGCTTCAAATCGTAACAATATATGTGCAAGGACACATAGTCCTTTCCATGAAAGTCGTTTCAGGCGGAAGAGATCGATTTTTAAGGTTAGTTAAGAAAAGAAGGGTAGATTACAGCAAAAATCTCTAATATTTTCTACTGACTTAAAATCTGGAAGGCCTGTGTGTGCATGTTTACTTATTTTACTTTTGATGGCGCTCACACCCCGGACCACGGCCTCAACCAACAAGCTCTTTCAGGCAACTCGGTCCCTAGGTAGCTGCATCCAGTTACGCACACTAAGTTGATTGAGGTGCGGCCTTTCTCTGTTTCGTTGTTCCTCAGGGGTGGACTCAAGATTCGTTTGGGTGGTGCATTGCTGTCCATACGCTCCACGTGACCTAGCCACCTCAGTCACCGTATTTTTAGCCTTTTGACCAAGTCAACGTCATCTTTATAGCCCGTGAAGTTCATCATTGAATCTTCTCCTCCACACTCCATCGATACAAACTAGACCAAAAATCACTGGGTGCTAAGAGGTTTTCGTCAGCTTTCGATAAGGTCCATGCTTCACTGCACCACATTACAGCAGGACCGGGACGATTAAGATCTTGTAAAATATTTCCTTTGTTTTTTGAGAGAGGGCTTTACTTCTTAGATGCCTTCTTAGCCCGAAGAAACAGCAATCGGCAAGAGTGATTCTTCTTTTAATGATGTCAATATCATCTGCGTACGCGAGATTTCTACATCGTCATATGCTGCACAGACGGATGAGCTTGGTAGAGATGCCGAAATTTGACATGGCTTTGTATAAATAGCCCCTACATACGCTATCATAGGCGACTGCTTGAAGTTGATAAAGAGGTGGTATCTGCCTGACTTTGAAGATTTGGTCGATAGTTGATTAGTTAAGCTGGTAAATCGAGCGTTACAGGGCCTATAACATCGACTGGACCAGTGCCAAAAAGGCGCAATCCGCCGTTGGGTCGACGGATTGACGTATTCGTCGGAACGAATAGTCTTATAGAATCCGTCGCCGCAGTCCGCACTTGGAATCTTTAAATTTGCAATTTATTAACTTCGAAAATATATACAAAATTATTTTGATTGAACTCTTATCTTAAAATTTCCACCATTGAAAGTGCTTCCTGTCACGCTGTGCCAACTGTCAACGGATTCGACTGAAAGGAAAATAGAAAGTAAAGGCCCCGACCCATAGAATCCGTCGCATCCGTTGCGTCGACGGATTGACGTATTCGACGCAACGAACAGTCCCATAGAATCCGTCACATACGTGGACAGCCGATGACATATGAGAGACAGTTTCTCTCATTACCTTATATTTCCACCAATGAAAATGCTTACTCTCACGCTCTGCCAACTGTCAACGGTTCGACGGACAGAAAAGTAGAAAGTAAACCTACTTTATCCGTCGCATCCGACACGTACGTTGCTCATGGGTCACGTTCCATAAGCTACTGTGTATTCTATCAACCTGTCAGTCGAATACGTTGCCGCAACGGATGTGACGGATTCTATGGGTCGGGGCCTTTAACCTACTTTATCCGTCGCATCCGGTCATCTTCCATAAGCTGCTGTGTATTCTATCAATTTGTCAGTCGAATACGTTGCCGCACGAACGCGACGGATTCTATGGGTTGGGCCTTTAAAACGATTCAACGATCTCTGTCTCTCAGCTCGTGCAGGGATTTTCATGCGAGATGTGGTATAATGTCCCATAATTCGTTTAATGCGATTATGGCATTTTAAAACATTGTGCGTTCAAACATTTAGGAATTTGGCATCACTTATGGAAGCTATGCCATGCCAAATCAGAAACACGTAATGAAATTGGAGAAGTAGGCTAGGCCGGTGGCAAATTTCTTTGCTAAACAACTTTGTATTTCTGTATTAAAATCTTTAAAAAATAAGCAATTAAACCCAAACTTTAAGAAATACTATAATTTTCATACTAACCACCAATAAAAAAATCGAAAAAAATGTCATCATCAAATTTACCAAAAGGAAACAAACAATCAAAACAAGGAGCCAACGCATCACGAAATGCTGAAAAGCCGAAAAATCACCTTCAACCAAATAAATTTAAAGAAATTCAAATAAAAAACATTGAAATGGCGAAAAAAATTGCGGAGAACTACGAATCTAGTTCGGACGAGGAACAAATTGACGGTGGCAGCATTTTAGGTGAGCGTGCAACTTCAATTTTGATAAGCTTAAGGTTGGGTAACCTAAATATTTTTATAATAACCTTTAGAAAAGCTTTACAAGAACTACTCTGGCGGAAACGACCAGCTTCAAAAAACAGCTGCGTTTCTGGAGAATGTCTTGCAATCTGGCTCAGCTATATGCCTTATATGCATTGGTTCGGTAAAGAGGGCCGATGCAGTTTGGTCTTGCAAATACTGTTACTGTGTCCTTCATCTGTTGTGCATAAAACGTTGGGCAAACGATAGTATAGCCCTGCTAAAGGAAAAAGGTACAGAGGAACAGGGCTATTACAACAATTTGGGTGAATTCATTCCAAAGAAGATCAAAGCAGTCAAATGGTGTTGTCCACAATGTCGTCAAGATTATCAGCCCGACGAACGACCTACACAGTATGAGTGTTTTTGCGGCAAAGAAGTCAATCCAGCAAATCAAGAGTGGCTGGTTCCACATTCCTGCGGTGAGACATGTGAAAAGCCATTGCAACCACAATGTGGACACAAATGCTTACTACTTTGTCATCCAGGTAAGGAACATCTTGGCATGAATTTGTTTCTTTTTTTAAACAGTTTTATAAATCAGGTCCTTGCCCCCCGTGTGCTCAGAATATAGTAGTGAGTTGCAAATGCGGCAAGTCTCCAAAGAAAGCCTTGCGATGTTTTCAAAAGAGTTGGACTTGCGATAGAAAATGCTCAGAGATTCTGCCATGTGGGAAGCATAAATGTGATCAGATTTGTCATGTAGCGGGACAGTGTCCAGCTTGCAGTAAGACAAGTCGCCAGAAATGTGTTTGTGGAAGCGAGGAAGCAGTAAAGAGTTGCTCACAACGACTATGGCAATGCAAGAAGGTAACCAAATACCTATTTCAGTTGCTAACGATTTCTTATACTGATTTCGTCTAGGTTTGCAACAAAAAGTACGCTTGTGGCATTCATAGCTGCAAGAAAGTATGTCATGATGGTGAGTGTGGAGAATGCCCACTAGGTCTTCCAAGAACATGCCCTTGTGGTAAAACTGTAAGTATAGAGTGTGCTGTTGCAATATTTTCCACTAACATTGTATTCTTTTGTGATTCAGAGAAAGATTGCTCCTTGCAACGAATCGATAGATACTTGCAATGACACTTGCCAAAAGATGCTCTCATGCGGACAGCACTATTGCAGCCAGCGATGTCATAAGGGCGATTGTAGCTTGGTATGTAATTGTACTTTACAAAATGTTCGTCATCGTCCTGCGGCATTGTTACTGTGTCTCCCTTTTCCTTTTACATAGAGATGAATGCGTTAGGTTCATGCAACGCCCTCTCTTCTATGTAATTTTTTGAACGTTATTCTTGTTTTTTTATTTAGTGCTTGATTATAACAAAGAAAAAATGTCGTTGTGGTATGCACGATAAGGAAATACCCTGTTGGAAGTCATTTTGCTGCGAAACTAAATGCAAAAAGGTTCGAGACTGCGGAAAGCATGCTTGCAACAAAAAGGTTTTAAAATTCTCAACTCCTTTGTTCTAAATGTTAAAGTAAAGTCCTCTTTCTTCAGTGCTGTGATGGTCAGTGTCCACCATGTGACAAAGTGTGTGGAAAGCCGCTGTCTTGTAAAAAGCACAAGTGTAACTCTGTATGCCACGATGGTCCATGTTATCCGTGTAAGATAAAATCACAAGTCAAATGCCGCTGCGGAAGTACGTGCGTCACAGTGCCCTGTGGGCGGGAGCGCAGAGCACGCATCGCTTGCATGGAACTGTGCAGGTAGGAAATGAATTATTTCTTCACGGCTACCTATATACATATTGTCCTTTTTAGAGTTCCCTCCAAGTGCCATCATCAAAATAAGCACAAATGCCACAAGGGCGATTGTCCTGGGTGCAATCAGAAGTGTGGACTAAAGAACGACACAACCAATTGTGAACATATCTGTGAGGCTCGTTGTCATGCGGCTGTGCGAGTTGCCCTCAAACAATCTACTGCCACAAATATTTTTGAGTACAAATTCGAGAATGTAAGTCAATTTGTCTAATATCCTGTGACCTGTGAGGCAAATATTTCTGTTGTAGTATGAAATAAAAAGGCTACCACATCCAAGATGCGAACAAAAAGTTATGGTTTCCTGTATCGGAGGACATGAGATAGCCGAATGGCCTTGTTGGAATTCGAAGCCTAATTCATGCCAACGGTTGTGTGGCCGCAACTTACAATGTGGCAATCATACGTGTTCGCTGGTTTGTCATAGTGTACCTGATCTAGACGGAAAACAGGTAAGTCATGTACTAGGCTATGTACCTCTTACACATATTTTTGTTTTAACAGCAACAGGAAGGCTGCAAGCCATGTCGCGAAGGATGTCAGATTGAACGTCCGCCAGGTTGTGTTCATCGCTGCAAGCGACCATGTCACAGAGCTCCATGTGATCCGTGCTCAGCGACAACTAAGACAATGTGCCACTGTGGCCTTTCGCAAGTTTATTACAAATGTTCCGAGTACTTTTCTTCGACCGGAACGCCAGGTGAGATTCTCGAACGGCAAGAGAAGCTAAAAAGCTGCGGAAATCGTTGCATCAAAAATGTAAGTACAACTTCTTTAACACTGAAGTCAAACTTGTTGATTCATTTTTTTACGTAGTACCCATGTGATCATCGTTGTTCCTCCATTTGCCATTCGGGACCATGTCCAAATCCGCAAAACTGTCGTAAAAAGGTGAAAATCTACTGCGAATGCAAGCGCATCAAAATGGAAGTCTCCTGCGAGAAAGCTCGTTCTGGCGCTGCGTCGATTCCATGCGACGACAACTGTCTACTGACCAAAGCTGCTTCAGAGAAAATCAAACAACAAGAAGCTGAAAAACAACGACTCGTCGAAGAGGAACAAAATCGCATTGAGCTGGAACAATTCGAGAAGAGATTTGGTAAACGAAAGCCTCGCGAACGTCGCGTTGTCGCACAAGAAGTCCAGACCAACAATAACCAAATAAAGATATTAATTGCCGCAGCAGTCGCACTAACAGCAGCTGTTGGCTTGGCGTTTTATTGTTACCAGTAAAACAGCTACAAATAGTTCAAAATTAACAATATTTATTGAAAATATAATAGTTGAGCGTTTGTCAGTTTTTTTTACACAAAATAGTGTAAGTTGGTAGAAAATAAATTAAAAAATAAATAAAATGTTGTCTTTCGAGGGGATAATTTAGTGGTTGGCTAGAGTTTGTGCCTAACTGGGCTTAAGCTGTCTTTGGCTTCTTGTAGATGTAGGCGGCAACAAATACGGACGAGCTTAGAAATACCGATATCAAGAAATTTGAGAGCAACACCAGATCGGCCGATTGAACGTAGACTGTGTAAACTCGTGCTGTAAAGATGTAGGTTAGGTATTTTCTATTGAAATGGCTAATTTTGCAAAAACTTACTCAGATTGGTGAATGCTGAAAGCGCCCACGTTGTCAGGCTAACTGATCGGGAATCTTTGCTTTTCAAGATGGCCACAAGTTGAAGGACTTTACTTGTAGCTCCAATTGGAGTGCAGAATGGCTAAAAGGAGGGAAATCATTTTTAATTCAAAATAGATGGTGTTGTGCAACAAACAGCAAAGAAGTGCGGACCTATTTTTAGCGGGGACAAACACTAAAGACGAACAAAGGGATAATTAAGAAACACAAAAGTCTGTTGCGTTATGGTAGAAGCAAACAAAACTTGATACTAAAAATGATTGGGAGTGTTCTATGAGGATTTTACAGGGTGGGCCATTTTTATATCGTTTTTGTTTTACATACAACACAACATTAGTCTATACGCTCAGGAAATAAAAGAGATTCCATTACGTTTACTTGGAAAGGAAGAATAATCGCGAGCAAACTAAGCACTGACAACAGAAAGTTGCCATTGCAGCCTTATGCTGGATTTACATTACCACGCCACGCAATTTTGCATGACTTTAGAGAGATCCGTTTGCTACAGTCAAGGCTAATGATCTGTAAGAGTGAGACCACAAATCTCCATAAAAAAGTTATGGCGGCCTAAAATCGACTTTTAAGGTTGTGGTCTCACTCATATACATCATTAGCCTTGACTGTGGAAACACGGATCTCTCTCTCTGAAGTCATGCAAAATTGCGTGGCGTGGTAATGTAAATCCACCATTATGAATAACGTGAAAGCCGAAGTCACTGATAAGGCACGAGGTAGAACAGAGTTCAAATAACCACTTTCGTTCCTTGTTCACGGTGGGCTCCCTCGACCACTTATGCAATAATTGGGTAATAGATGACTTCACAGGGATTGTTTCCGTTGCAGCCCTACAAGATACAAAAACTGAATTCGCTTACCGGAGCCAAGTTGTGCATATATACCTACTGCTACTGGTGATACTTGAAACAAAATTAGATTCCGTAAAATGCAAATAAATGATCGTTCACAGATGAGACGATTCTATCCCAAATTACACCGGCAACGTAATAAGTTTTTGTCTATTTTATGCGACACTGTGCCTTCATCGAAGTCGATGTTGTCGTGAAATAAATTTACTCCAAACCGAATCAGGCTGCCTACCCCAGCTCAATACTCAAGACAATGCATCTGAAGAACAACGAATTTTACTTCTCGCCTTGAAATTTGTCCACCAAAGAAAGTGCCGATTTAGGGAAGAACCTAGGCCATTACCACACTACAGAGTTATGGCACTATACATACAGAATACGAATACCTAAAGCAAGTAGGGCAAATACTTGTCGATGGCAGACGTAATTGTTGTCAAAAATATATGCGACGGAAAGATTTACAAAATTAAACCATTTAACCATTATTACTTTGGCCTAAGAAGGCAATTGATTAGTAAGGCCTTGTCGAGAAACACCAAGGAGACTCTATATAAGACCCTCATCATCCCAGTCCTGCTTTATGGCGCAGAATCATGGACGTTGTCAAAGGCGGATGAAGATCTCTTGGGTTGCTTCGAACGCAAAATTCTTCGAGTGATTTTCGGTCCCGTTTGCATTGACGGGCTGAGGCGGAGATTTAACACCGAACTCTACGGGCTGTACAGCGACATCGACCTGGTCAGAAAAGTACGTATCAGTCGACTAAAATGGCTAGGACATGTAGAGCGAATGGCCACCAACGCTCGATTCCAACCCGGAGGGACAACGCAGTAGAGGAAGACCTCGCCTTAGGTGGCGCGCACAAGTGGAAGGGGACCTCATTCAACTTGGAGTGCGCAACTGAAGGCAGTTAGCCAAAGATCGTGCTAACTGGAGAGGCGTGTTGGTTGAGGCACAGGTCCACCTCGGACTGTAGCGCCATCGAAGTAACTAAGTAAGTAACCATTAAACCAACCAAACAAATAAATTTTATCAACATAGGGACCATACTGGGAACATTGATGTTTATAACAAAACATAGGCTTTCAGATTTAAGTAACATAGCATCAACATAGAGTGTGCCCGAAATACGTCGTTAAGATCGTCCATCGCGGTTCTGAAGATATTCGTCAACCCGGGCTCTGGAATAGCAAGAGTCAATGGGGACGCTTAGTGGGAAACTCCCCCACAGTATATTCATCTACCACACACGTCAACAACCAGTAATGGTATCAGAAAAATGTAGCAGAATACGCATTATGATTCTGCAACGCAAAGCAAGACCAATGAGGCAAAAATATAGCAAATCATTCAATCGTTCAATAAGAAAGCAGTTTCACCGCCCAAAACAGAAAAATGTTGGCTCAGCTTTAAAACAACTTAGGAACAACAAGGCGGCGGCTCTGAATTTCTACCTGTGTGTGCGCCTGCCCTAAGTTCTTAACCAACCCTGCTAAGTATCAGAAAGAAGATCATATCAAACGTACGGTGTGTACGTTTCAAACCGTTCTGCATCAATCGACACGCACGAATGTGGTTTTTGCCCCGATATCGATTAGACACTAAAGGAAATCCTAGAACAGACCAACCAGACACCATATTTTCATCCACCCATGATAGTATTCATCGACAAGAGCAAAATATGGCCGAATACGCAATCCTGGTCGAACTGTTTAGCGTGAAGCAAAACATGTAGTGAAATGTGCATTTTGAAAGCACTATTTTAAAATTGCACCGGATTTCACAAGAAGTATGCCATCATGTGGCTTCATTAGTTTCGTTTTGGAGCAAACTGAAGAACAGTCGAAATGACACTCTAGTGGAGAGCCGTCGGAAAGTAACTCTACGAAACCAATTGGGCAAAATCAAATGGGCTCAAAACTCTTGACTAGACGATAAGCACGATGGGTGAGCTTTTACTGGGCTCCTACGCAAGGCTACGGATCGTGAGGAGCAATTACAATTTTCAAAAGTGATCAGGATAAAAAAAAACAGGTTTTTTGTCCCAATGGAACATAAAAAGTGATCTAGATAAAAATAATGTTTATTTGTTTCAATTGAAAACTTCATTAGAGATGAAAGGAATACCAATTGTTGTTAATAATAATGAGCCACCAATTCTCGGCCTAACAATGCAACTAAAAAAGTTTTAAGTGGCTTTCGAAGCAAAATTGCCATTTGATCTCCACAGAAAAGTATCCTTTACCAACCATTTCCTGTTGATTTATTGTCTACGCAATAGACCATCACGTCAAAGTCTCGTTGTGCAACACTTCATCTTGGACGAGTACTGACTTTTATATTCAATGTTTAACGGCTCATGTATACGGCATGAGCCGTATGCGGGCATTTTTTTTTTAACTTTCGAAAGGAACCTCCTGCTAGCGAGAGCAAGCTCATTTCAGAGAAGTGTTAAGTCCACTTTGAGACGTGGTGTCGTTCGGGCTTCCTCCACTATTGTTAAAACGAATATCCTGATAATGTTGTTGAATTTTTCCTTGCTTCGAATTAACACAAAGCGTTCAATTACATACCAAAAACTGCTCCTCGATATTCAATATATACCCTGTGGTAGTCGTTACAGATTTGCTATTCCATTTCAATCGAACGACTTTGTAATCTGTATACATATATCAGGAAATCTTTATAATGTAGTGAGTAGTGACAGTTGATAAGTTATGGAATTAGAGAAGCATCGCAATAGTTAAGGCGTAAAAGTGAATGTATGGTATGATATTGAATGGGTAGCGGCTACACATTTTGTAAAAGCAGAAAAATAAAGAAAAAGCATTACATTTAACATCTAGTTCTACGAATATTATTCTTGCAAAGGAACGATAATGGAATGGAAAATTGGTTAGATTGGTGTTATCAATATTATTTTAAGCAATGACAGTTTTGATTGATGAATCAACATGAAAAATAATCCTACAAAAGGGAATGTGCAAAGTCAAACGTAAAGAATGATCAATGAATGATTTATATTAAAAAAATAAAATGTTTAATGTGACCATTCCAGCGAACTTACCACCAAAAAGGCCAACACCAATATTGGTATTACTTTCAAATAAACTAATAAGGCTACTATCACGTAAATGACAGCGGCAATGAGGGTTTTTCTGCCCAACAGATTTTGATACTTGAATACGTAATAGACTAGAACGTACTCTTGGAGTAGCAACACCGGATACTCCATGTACGAGAGGAAATCATAGCCACTACTGTAATTGTATGACATCATTACAGTATAGCTATACAATTCCAGACAAAGTCCAAGCACACTGATTCCTGTAAGAGTTCAATGATTATACTATTCACTTTAATCAGTGATTGATTTACTACAATGGTTAGTCACCATAACGATTCACTAGAAACGAGGGGCTTTTCAAAGACTTTTCGTTAAAAACTACGCACTCACCTTGTGTTGATTGATTCTCCTTGATGGTTTTAATTTGAGGAACTTTAATGAACAAACATGAAGCGACTGTTATTAAGCTGAAAAAATCAGCGATTACTAGTACGAGTCCTTTACTGAAGTAATCCGCTAGTGTATCCATTTTAAATTGTTCTTACAAGTCGTTGCGCGATGATGGTAAATTGTAGAGAACTGTGTGCCGTTGCTATTTATACTTACGAAGAATTTTGCTTGCAATCGACTTGAGTTTCTATCTATTGTTAAATCATAATTTGTGTAATTTGAATCTGTGCAGTGGTTGTTATGAATTATTACCAAATCAAGGGCAAGAAGTACCCAGCCGAATTTTGAAGGACAAAAATAGATAAAGCGAAAAGTATGAAAATGACATATCGAATGAAACGTTACGAAAAGTCATCGGTGAGCTTTGTCTGTACTAAATTCGTTCGTCAGTAGTGCCAAGTTCCTAATTGAATGGTCGGTAAGGTTGGTCATTGTACGGCTAGATGGAATAATCCCCTTTTAAAATGTGTGTGTCATAAAAATTGTTTATAAAATAGGCACCTAATAAATAATCCTTCGCCAAAATTATACCTCCCTGTTTTATATATTTTTATTAATAAAAATAATTAATCAAAATATAGCTGATGTCGGTATCAGCAGAGAATTAATAGATTGTAATGCTCGCTTTTTGTAATATGAAGTTTCTTTTATATTCCTTATGTATATCCTCGTTTATAAATAGCAATTACTTACCACAAAAGTAGGGTAAAGGGTTTCGTAAATGTGATTCTTTGTAACTCGCGTGGCTTTTTGACAGCTAGTCATATTGTAATAGACCTGCATATTGTAATAGACCTATCGAGGATGAATAGAGGGAGCTAGGAGTAGAAAAATGACAGGAAGCAAGGATGAGGACGGGACCATCCATGGATAAAATACTCAAACTTCATCATCAGACGTGACTAATATTTTATTCATTTTTGTTCTTATTTTTAACTTAATATTAACCACAGTGTTACCTCTGACTAAATTGTACTAACATCTAGATTAAACAACAGATACTCATATATTAGGCATAGTTTTCGTTCCTTACCTACTTTTTCTGGTCACGTAAAGTTAAGCTACTATTTAGCGGTGCCTGCCTATAAAGAGCTCCTTTTAGGTGGAACGCGACGGAATTAACCGAATAACAACAACACAACCCGATGAAAACTAAACCTATCACAAAATAAATAACAATTAGAGACTCTTAATTAATAAAAAGGTAACAACTAGAATACATAAATGAAGTGTCACGTAAGGGAAAATTTTAACAAATAAAACTTAGTAAACTATGTAAATCAACAATTATAATAGCCAAACGGAATTCTCTGCACATATGGTTTTGTATAAAATAAAAAAAAAAACAAAACGTTCACTAGCACTGCCCGACGGAGATTTGTTGCCTCTGTAGCGTTTGGTTTTCAAATAATTAGGTACTACTGTTTCGTAGTTCTTTGACTTTGAGCACCGCAACATCACCCTATCAAAATCCCCTCTAGATTCCATAATCCGATGCTTCTTTTCCGCTATTGATAGAAACCATCAGTGTCTTTGATAATTGCCTCCGGAATACTCTGGAATACTGGAATGGTACCTTCATTTTCTTGCCCAATAGTCAGAGAGACCAGGCGGGGTGGAAAAAACCTTCTGGGACTGGGGTAATTTTTTCGGGGTTTGAACTTGAGGAAGGACTTTTTCACACATGCCATTGTGTACAGACAGTATAAAAGGATCGAAGATTTTACTGAATAGGCACAAATTTATCAGCCCTCTAAATAATCCCGGGAAAATATATTTTTTGTTTCGAGAGTAAATTTCCTCTGTTGATTTTTTCCCTTTGAATTTGAACAATTTCTTTATTAGGTCCACCTAACACTTCTTTATTTTCCTTATGGAACCCGCATGTTTCGCCATAATGTGCTTCTGTCAAATTTACGAACATTTGAAGTTAACATTTCGCTTGTTATTTTAGACTTATAGAAACCAATTACATATTACCGGCACAAAAACAATAAAAATTGTGGTCTGATACTTCCCTCGGAAATATCATTGCGTAAATCACGTAAATCTGAAATTAAACAAACAATTCATACGACTGTCTGTCAAAGTTTGACATTTGTGATTTGCGTAACTTTCCGCGGTTGAATTCTTAGCGTAAATCGTTTTTACGCGTTTAAGTGAATAACCCTTATTGTATTTTTGATCACAAGTTCGCACTGCACTACCGACTAAACACTGCAAACCAACAAATTGTACTCACACCCTAATGAAAGTCATTTGAATAATCACTTCAATCTGGCAGTGACATTGGTCTAAAAACACATTTGTACTAAAGACAAAACGAGTTTTCGTCGGGATTTTCATTAATGGCTGGCGATATTTTACGTTTCGCTGGGCTACGTTAAATTTTCTTCTTCAGATTCTTTTTTTGCTAATCGCGAGTTTCTAGTTAATAATTTTTACATAAACATCAAGTAAATTGTAATGTTTGAACAGTGATACAGAGAAAACAACAATTACGAAGAAGGTAAAGCCACATTTTTAGCCTCAATTTGGTGTGCTGCCCCCGTGCAAAAGTTCTTGCGTGAGAACTGCTGCTGCTGCTGCTGCTGCACGAGAAAGGGAGGGCATCATCAGAAACAAAAGAATTTTTTTCCTTCGTTTACCCATCCTTGCAGAAAAAGCAATTTTCAATCTTTTTCTCTTCGAAACGAATCAAATCTAAAGTGCAATCAAAAGTGATAAAGAAATTTTGAATACATAAACCCAGAAAATAGTGCCACCCGAACTGCTGTGGTGCATTCCTACGTGTGTGTTGTGTATATGTGTCCATAAATAATTTATCAGACGAACAAATTCAGCAAATAATTGTAATTAAATTATCTATAAATTCTAGTAATTGGTTTAAGGTGTTTTTTTTTTCTTTGTGTAATTTAATTAATATTATAATGAAATATTACATCCTATTGGGGTATTGGGGGAGAAGTTTCTGAGTAAAGTCAAAGTGGGCGCAGCAAACACCTCGAGAATCTCGTGCATAACCTTGCAGAAGAAAGTAATTTTTTGCTGAAAGGCTATGGGGTTTGTCTTTTTCTTTCTTCTTTTTTTTTTACTGCCGAATGAGTGCAATGTAATTAGATTTTGCAAACTTTTTAGTTTCATAAAATTCGGCAGAACGAATCCAAGGTTTATTTGTGTGGAGTACGAGTGCCGAATTATTATTCAAGAGCACATAGCCATTGTATGTACGCTTCTAATTAGAGACGAATGTGTATTCGCGAATCGAATTGCTGCGGAGCAGAGGTGTCGTTATTTTCACAGCTAAATTAATACAAGGGCAAACGCACACGTTTGTGTGTAATAATGGAGTACCTACCTAACTGAATCCACTGCAAATAAAGCAATTTTTTTTACCTATGTATCCAGGAATTTCGCATATCCAGTGTGTGAAGGAATCTATCAAAATGAGCTTCTAGTAGTTGAGAGGTAAACCATTTTAATTTAATTTTATAGAGTACCTATGTAGATGCATCTGGTTTTTACATGTGATATTTTATTCTTAAACTTGCAGTCAGAATGGTCACGTCAGGTGTTAATTCCGAATGGGCTTGTAATGCGCCAAACGCTGCAGCGAATTGGGTCGCTAAAATATAATTCTGGCCTAATTTTACGTTTATTCGCAGTTGGTTATGTAAAATATATAATTCGTCGCTACCTATTTCATCAAATATGTTTGTAGGTAGGTAAGTGAGGATTACATACAATGTATATGTCCCTATCAATGACTGCGCATCATCGTGCATCGTCATTTTATCGGCTTAAACTCTTGAAAAGGTACTTACGATTACGTCTTGGCATCAATTGAACTTTCTGAAAATAAAAACAGCATTAGGCGGACGCCAAGATTAAGTTTGTCGTATTGTAGATATGTGTAGGTGCCTAGCCATTTAACGGTTTCACATTCACATATTCTAGGTTTTGAGGCCTGCTGTTGCAAAGTTGTAACCATCTAAAGTTGGACAATAATACATCTTTCACAACACTTTACGCCTTGTGGAATTTTGTTTTCCTAATATGCAATGGAAAATAAAATCTATTTCGCTTATCTATTTTTTACGTATACATATTATGCAAAATGTATTAAGTTATATGACAGTTCCTGTGAAGTCATACGATCAGAAATTACTGTTGTTAGTTTGTGTTTTTATTTTTTATTTTAAATTCCTCTACGTTCGATGAGAAGTCATTGAGCTGGCCTTTCATTTCTGGCCATCCCTCTTGGAATAGTTGGATTTTTGTTTCAATATACCTTACGTCGTGGTGCTCAATCGCATTTCACATGTCAATATGGGTGTTTGTGATCGATTAAAAATACCTGTGAATTCATCGATAAAATTAATTCTAAATTTCGATACCAAACAACATCGCTTAAATTCATATAAATGCAAAGTACAATCCATATGTGTAAACAAATTCGTGGTGCCAGTTTTATCCGGTTGCCAAGAAGTGTCACCACACTAAAAGGATAAAACAATTCATTCAGATAAAGGCAAATCAATCCTAACAATTTTTGTTCTTAGTTAACAACGAGGAGAGGAGATTTGAAACTCGCTCCTGAGTTCCATTTGTTTATATATATTTTCGTCAATGTGCGTTTACAGAAAAACAACCACTTTTTGAAAATTGTTCCTTTTAACTGCCACAACTATTAGGCTGTTATGCATTTAGTTAACAGCATAGAAACTTGTAATGGAGCCCTGGGAAAAGACAATAAGCATCTCCAGTCAAAACGGCCTGTACCGCATTCAGTTGAGCGTTGCCGTCCATTCGCTCCACATGTTCTAGCACTTTACACGCCAGATGGACGCTTCTGTTCTTCAGTAAGGCGTAATGCAATTCAACCCACTGCAGACAATTTAAAGCGCGAGCTCGCGCGTGCTAGCGCTTGTTGCTATATAAACGCTGTCTAATGGTAATGGGCTACTTTTTGTAAAGGCGTATTACACGGGATGTATAAACCCACATACGTATGTAGCACGGACGTCCTTTTTACGTCAGCATAATATGGTCCCAATGGCTACATTCCGTGTACTAGCTCTCTTTGTAGCACTCTCTGTTGTCGTCAGAGCTACACATGTAACGTGTACTACAGCCTAGAGGTGCCTGTCCATATGAGAATACTTTAATTTATTAGCACTGTTTCTAAAAAAAGGAATAAAGCAAAAGAAAAATGCTGAATTAAACCATGGGTAGATCGTCGCCGTCAACTCGGTGCAGGGTCTATTCTTACAAAAGAGCTTCAAGTTGAAGATGCTCAACAGTTCAGTCATTTTTGCCGTTTGACAACATGTGATATAAAATATATTATTCAATCTGTTCGACCTATTGATTGTGTAACAGTAGAGTTGGCTTATTTCCTCTGATGTCGACTGTTTTGCCATGTCGACTCTCGACAGCTGCTCGCAAAATACGAAGCATGTTGGAATTTTGCAAGTTATTCTCCGATAGTGATCAGAACATGTGTCCACTTGCGAGTGACTTTCAAAAGGCTCGAATCTCGAGAGTAAAAAGTTAACTCTCCGCGAACTACTCTCAAGACTATGTGAGAGCTGCTCGCAGCATTTTTACTCTCAACTGGAAAGACACCTTTTAGGCATAAACTGTCATATAAGAGTTTATGTGGAACTTAAACCTCTATGAGTACTATCAGCAAACGGCTAAATAAAGAATTGAAATTATGTATTAGGAAAATTATAAGAAACGTAAGAAGAGGTAGACAAAGTGCCTTACAAGCTTACAGTCTATTGCCACGTTGATGATGTGAATTAGTCTTGCCTTCGTTTACTAATAAACCTTCCATCTGGCGTTGGCTACAGGGCAAGTTATGGGTGCCACTATTTGGTGTTCGCGTTTCAATAGTTACGAACCAATGAACCCAACTCGAAACTGAATTGTTTCAGAAACTCAGCAAAGTTCTTGGGTTTCACTGGAACTAAACATCCAGTTACATTGATTCCTTAAAGCCTTGATGGCGAGCACTGTGAGGGCATGCTTTGCTGTGAAACATTGTATGTAGGTACATATCTGCATTTACAAAATAACCAATGCAGTTTATTTTTGCTCCTACAAAGCCCTTTTCTTGTCCATTGTCCTGTTGAAATTCATTCGTTTGCATTTTTTAACATTTCGTATATGGGTCATAAAACAAGGAGGTGACACTAATAACCGCGTTCCATAATCGCAAGCCCGGTTTTCACAGAAAACCGCGATTCCGCCTTGTTTTATGCTATCATTGTAAAACTCTGTCCCTGTACCTGCTGATAAATCGGCTTTAAATTTGAACACAATATGCACTACAATCGGAAATTTCCCATGAAAACGGGAGAGAGCGAGAGCAAAACGAACCCAAAACCATCCTCGATATCATGGGAAAATGCAGTGTAAATATTTTGTTGCCTCCTTTCTCATTTCCCATATCAAAATTTGCCACTCATCGAAGAAAAAAAAAACCCTCGACGAATGCATTTTTCAAAATTCTCGATCCAATCAATTACCTGCAAATGAATGACCCCATGGATAACAGTTTCTTTTTTTGCATTTCTTTTCACTTTCCTGTGTGCCCAGCCGACGCTCGATCATTTGGTGGGTTTCTTCACAGGCCAAGATTCACCCAGACACACTGGAGAGGGAGGAGGAATGATCGCTTATAAAAATCTCAGGTAGAGGGAATGACATCAGGGGTAAAAGCCATTGGATGAGAATGAGCTGTGATTTTTTTTTTCTTTACGCTCCTCCATTTCGGCAACCATTCATTATCTATTTAGATAGAAGATGAGAGGAAACTGGAAAGAAAAAAAAAAAAAAGTGTAGAGAATAATGACAGGAAGATTTATGTGTGAATGTTTTGTGAGCCACAGATTCTTACCGACAATCCAATCGTGTTGCCGGTGGTAGGTAGAGAACAGACGATATCTTACAGCGTGTTGTCGTGTTTTTTTTGCGTGCGTCCCTTTGTGTTATACATTCAGTATCAAGTTACAATATTGTATCGTCTTCCTATTGTGGATAGAGAGGTCGCAAAGAGAGGTAGTGTGGTACCAACAGCAGGAGGAGGCAAAGAGAGACACTTCTTGCAAAAAACACAAAAAAAAAAATTGTCATTGAATTGTTTTTCACATAATTTAACTGTTTGCTTACAGATTTCAAACACATTCATCGTCCACACGTATTATGGAACAAACATGTACTCCATCTGCTGATATTGATTCAACCGGTTGCTGCCATTCCAACATCAAGTCTACAACGGCAACAGCAACAAAAACCACAACACAAATAGCTGCTAATACGCCGGAAAGAACATCAACAATAACCGCAGCTTACCTTAGATCGCCGTCGCCACCGCAAATGTCGTCGAAAGAACAACAACTTCAGTTGCAGCCACACAATAACCATGTTAGTGATAAGAAACTGTTTGCGAATTCGCTCAGCAAACATACTGTGGATGAAGGTCGAAGCAGTTGTAGCATATCTATGTCAACTCCTGCTGCCGATAACATAGCGCTGTTCAAGGATGACGACAGTCGGTCGGGGTCAAGTGATGATATCACCACACCCATTGTGGACCTTCATCATCTGCATCAGCGTCATCATAATCACCATCATCGTCACCATAAGCAGTTAAATGGCAACGATGGCGATGATGATTCAACACCAGCAACATCGACAAACACAATCGAAGTGATTCAAGATCACCGTCGCCGCTGTCAGGAGTTGGATACCACTGGTGGTGTGGGCATTTACCTCGAAACACCAGTTATCGATGAACAAATAGTTGGCCTTAATAGTCATGATTACGAGAAGGCTAAACCAAAAAGACTTAGCGATGAGTTCCTTCTGTCGTCGGAGGAGTTCTGCGATGACGATCGGAACAGCAGTAGTGATAGTAACCCTCTAATAACCCATATTAGCAATAAGAGCGCAGCAAGTAATGTAAGTAATAAAAATAGTAGTGAAATTCTGAAAAGCAGCGGAATATTCTACGATATACTGAGAACTGTTGATGATGGCGCAAGTGGTGATGGGGGTGGAGGAGGTGAAGGAGGAGGAACAGGAGGCGTACATATGACTGGATATTGTGAATCTCAGCATGTTGGTGGAGACGTTGATGTGGATGCACCCGTCGCCACTGCCGCAACAACAGCCAGTGGAAGCATGTCATCTCGTTTCAAGAATATTAGCATCGATTACCATCCGTATGATAAAGTTGAAAATGGTTCGATCGAGAGCGGTGCGCCGACAACAACCACAACAGATGTCACAGAGAACGATGTGCAATCGATGGACGCCATTGAACGTCGAGACTTTGAACACGAACAAAGGCTTACCGGTGGAATTATACTGAAATCTAGTTCGTTAGCTAAGAATGATAGACTTAAATTAGAGTTAGTACAACAGAGTATGCAGAATGCCAATAACCAGCAGCGAGCCGTCTCATCGGACAGTAAGGTGAGTTAAAACTATGCATATTGGTGTTCATTAATTTGGTGGCGCGAAACTTACTTTTAATCTATTCATGTCCATGTACATAATTGTATAATAGATTTGCGTCAATGCTATTAATTCACAAAGCTTGGATGTGTCGGGCTACAGTTTAGAAAAAGAAAATCGAACGCCCAACTTTTCGTTGAAGAGTTTTATTTATTTTCTTTTAAACATATGCAATCAGTTTCTCACAGCAACTTTTTTCCTTTCTTCGTTAGCGCTTCACTCCTTGTGATCGGTGGCTGCGTTTACACTCTTTATACGATGGCAGGATTTAGCTGACAAATGTTTAAAAAGTCATTACTCAGCCACAGGTTCTCTTGAATGATTTCCAAAGCTCTTGTTCTGTTTGGAGGCATATCTCTGTCCCAGCGTGTCTGCCTCCTATGCTCTAAATCAATTAACCAAAACACGGAATACGAATTCATTCCTTTTCGATACCTCATTTACACAGCTCACTCAGGCTTTTGAACAATAGCACCAGTGATAAGGCCTATATTAATATAGCAACTCTTCGAACAACCATTTACCGCAACATATTTCAAACAAATTGCAACCATCGGCGTGCTTATTCATCTGCAAGGCTTTAAATCAATGAGAAACCTTCTCAATCTATCCAGTAAGCATATTTCCGCAGTAGGCTATTCCACTTTAGATATCTAAAAATGAATATGTGGTTGATGTGGGGTAAAGTGTTTTCGTATTTCCTTCCGAAGCCGAGTTGTTGCTGTAAGCGGTTAATTGTAAGAAACGTCAAATAAAAAATGCTCCTGCACAATAATTGGCTGGTGCCAATCTAATCTAGACCTTCGTTTACAATTTAAACTTAATTAAAAGTCTTCTATCAGGAATTGTAATAATTAACACTTTTAGCAGCGAAGCCTTACGAGCAGAGGCACAGCAATTACAGAAGAACAGTGCATATTACAAAAATGTAGTGGCTGGTCAGGACGGCCGTTAGTCGTTTGCAGTATTTTCTGACCCTTGGTGCTGAAGCCATCCGTCAATAAACAACGAAAAGTAACAACTTTTCAAGACACTGGAGGGCCAAAAGAAATCAATCTGGGCCTCTCCAGATCGACAGCCACGCTGTAGCTTGACGAACAGATCTAATTTCGGCTTGAAAGACACTGCAGGGTTTCAGAAGAAAAAAAATTGAGCTATTCGTCAAGCTACAGCGTCGCTGTCGATTAATTCGGTATCACAAAGTGATGTCGTCATATATATAGATAGCC